>OY992865.1:13717500-14317500 GCA_963921415.1 Pyrausta despicata | reverse complement strand
CTCGAAGACCTTGACCGAGTATCCCAACAAGTGGGTCTTAAAATGAACATGGATAAGACGAAAATTATGTCGAACTCCCGTGTTGTACCCACTCCGGTATCTGTTGGGGACTCAATTCTCGAAGTTGTTGACGAGTACCGTCTACCTGGGACAAGTAATCCAACTAGGTAGGTACAACTTCGAGAAAGAGGTCAATCGACGAATCCAACTCGGCTGGGCAGCGTTCGGGAAATTGCGGAGTGTCTTCTCGTCTCAATTACCTCAGTGTCTGAAGACGAAAGTCTTCAACCAGTGTGTGTTACCAGTGATGACATACGGATCCGAAACATGGTCTCTGACTATGGGCCTTATAAAGAAGCTCAAGATAGCACAACGAGCGATGGAGAGGGCTATGCTCGGTATTTCTCTACGAGATCGAATCAGAAATGAGGAGATACGTAGAAGAACTAAGGTAACCGACATAGCCTTGAGAATCAGTAAGCTCAAGTGGCAATGGGCAGGGCACACATAGCGCGAAGAACCGATGGCCGTTGGGGCAGAAAAGTTCTGGACTGGAGACCCTTCGACCAAAAGCGCAGCGTAGGACGCCCACCGACAAGATGGACAGACGACCTTGTAAAGATCGCAGGATCACACCGGATGCGGACCGCTTGTGATCGGTCGATGTGGAAAACTGTGGGGAAGGCCTATGTTCAGCAGTGGACGTCTTTTGGCTGATAATGATGAGATAAAAATATATAAAGTAATAAAAGTGTCATCACCTATCCCTGTCTTTGGCTAGCCTGTCGCCGCCGCCGCCGCCGTAGTCTTCCTTCACGCGGATGTACGACACTTCGCCCTGCAAACAATACTTTAATTAGAACAAACTGTCATTACAAATAATAGTGTGCTCGTTTCTGCTTTACCATCCCGCGTAGGGCACATATAACCCCGTTTCTTCATAGGAGTAACCTCATAAATATGCAGTCCCGACGTTCACTTCATTATGCATTTCTTCTTTTTGGTATAATTCGATTTAAATCACTCAGCTACGGAAGAAGTGGGAGTTTTCGATACTCTGCCTCCAAGTGTTGGAATAACATCCCACCACCGCTTAAGAAATTAATAACGTTGCGCTCTTATAAGTCGAATTATAAACAGTATCTTCTAGATCTTCAAAAGGTCTCTCCAATGTAAGGTATAAAGTAGTAATACAATTGACTTGTGTTCGCGTGTCCTGTGTATTGGATATAGTCCGATCCCAAGACCATCGGTCGTAGGGCTTTGTTTGTCATTACATTAATCACATTAGGTTGTGTTGTTTAACTCACAATTGGAGTGCTTTGTAATAGTTATTATAATAATTATTATTTAAGAGTTGTTTTTTGTGTATTATGCAAACTGCTTAACCTGCTTGTAAATATAATAGTATAAATTCTGATTGAGTTGGTATTTAATGCAGTACTAATAAACAGTGTTATTGGATACCTCATGGTAAATATTATTGTGTTGAGTTAGTAAGTAGGTATGTAAAAATATAATGAAAGCTCCATTACTATGTTTTGGATATTTGTAATTTTGAGTTGCTGATCACATTCTTACTCAAGTTTTTGTTTAAATTTAGAGTACACAGTCATTTAAGCTGTTTTTTGTTTTTGTGTGTGCAGCAGTGCTCTCTATTCCCATTTTCTTTCACGGATTCTACGGAAGACCAGCGTCGCCGGATCATTAGATTCTGGGGCATTTGCTGAGTAGATTCCTTTTCATGCATGTTTAAGTAGGTGCATATCTGTAAAAAGTGTAATGTTTTGTGATATTTGTACTATTTTCTATTCTATTCTAATATTACATCTTTGTGACAAGGATAAGAAGACTAAGACTTTTCTCAATCCAAATAATCATATTAGAGAGTAAGCGACCACTAGTTTGATTTAATGGTCAAGAAGTTAACTTTTAATTTTAATTGGGTTAAATCCCCAAAATATAAGATAATAGATCCCTAAAGGTAAAGTGACAGCCAGTCACGAATCTAAATTTTACTGTCTGATTTTATGACATCGATGCTCGCATAACATTACATGATAGAATGATTTTCGTAATAGCAACGTTAGCAAGTATTTTTTGACTTTTAACTAAACTTGACATTTAGCTTGGTTCACTTCAGAAATGTTTTGAAAGATATCCTCAAAGTAATCTCCCTCACTGATTGTTTTTATTTTTATTTAATTTGTTATTATCTGTAATATCTTGTGATCTATTTGCGTGATGTTAAGTTAAGTTTTATACCTAAAAAACTTATTGTTACTCATTTTAACATGCCGTGATAGCACGCTTAAGGATTATATCTATTGTAACTTTATAGTTCTTAGTTACAGCTTTAAGTCATGCCATGATGTAATCAGTTGTGTTGTCCAATAACTAAATAAAATAAGTATAAATCTATATATATAAAAATGAAACCCGTTTTCCTTGGTCACGGATCACGCGTGAATGGCTGGACCGATTTCATTAATTCTTTTTTGTTGTATTTGTTATTATTAGGAGAAGGTTCTTACGGAACAAAAATATTAAGAAAATCTCTCAGAAATATTGAAAAATATACATTCAATTTTGCATATTTAAAAAAACGCGCGTAACTAATGTCCATGTCATTCGATGACATTGTTCAATCATTGCAACGCTAAGGCGGTACGAAGTTCGCCGGGTCAGCTAGTAGTCAATAATATTCTATTTTCATTGTTCTTTGTGTATTTTTATACCAAACATATAATAAGACTGTAAAAGATCGATTTCTGTACATTGAAGATTTTTATGAAAAATTGTTACAGGGGGTCTTAATTACCGTAATAGAAGCCAAAACAACAATTTTTAAAAATTTTGTCTGTCTGTCTGTCTGTCTGTTTGTCCGGGCTAATCTCAGAATCTACTGGACCGATTTTGACGGGACTTTTTTATTTGACTCAGTATCACCTGGAGAGTAAACTGGGATATAAATAATCACGCCGATGAACTTAGGGGGCAGGCAGGAAATTGAATCTCAGAATCTACTTAACCGATTTTAATAGGACTTTTTTTTTTGAATGAAACTTTACCACAATATAGCTTATACATCAGAATAACATATAGGCTACAATTCATAAAGAATTTTTAAGATAAAGGCTTTCCACGCGGACGAAGTCGCGGGCGGCCACTAGTACCGAATAAAAATATTTTTCTTTCTTTCAATTTTAGCTGCACCAAAATAAAACTAGTTATTTCAAGGACCTATAACTCCAAAGCGGCATTGGCGCGTCAATAACTCCAATAAAAATCGTATTGAGCGATAAAGAATGATTGCCTGCCATTGCGTTTAAACAATGAACATGTACAATTTATTTTCAAGGCTGTGCATCGTTTAACGTTCAAATAGCACGCCAACGATAGTTGCTGGCGTCACCTCAATCAGTAAATCAATCAAGTTTACATTTAAAAGATTCAAGTTCGGATAGAACACCTTCTATCTTGTTCCAAAATAGGTATAAAGCTTTTCTAATTTCCTAACTGCCCAATTAAGTTTAAACGCAATCTTCACCATTATTATATTTAACTTAATTGCACCAAAAGTGTACGATTGGCGGTATTAATGTATTACGGCATTTTATCCCAGTCGACAGTGTTATTTATGCATAAACAAAACTTGGCGGATGATACATGCAGGGTTAATTGGAGAAAATAAAATTGATTGTAGGGTCTCTTTTGCTTGTTCGCACAGGCAGCAAATTTGGTTCTAGATTAAGCACACAGACTTCTGCTGTAGATCACCAGATTGACCAGCAACAACCTGATTCTAAATCTGGGGCCAAGTTTTCCGTTTACTGGCAGTGTTCTTATTTCTAAAATTAGAACATAGATTATGAACAAACATATATGACTTGATGAGCCTATCGGTCCTCCTGGTCCAGTCATGAGCCTGAGGGATACTTCTGGTACTGCCATGACCTTGGTGGGTTTTCCAAGTCCTTCTACAAGGCTGGGGGATCCTTCTGGTACTACCAGGAGCATGGAGCAAGAACCCTCCTTAAGGTTCTGCCATGAGCCTGAGGGGTTCCTTCTAGTCCTGCCACGAGGCAGGAGGATCCTTCAGGTCCTGCCAGAAGCCTGGAAGGTCCCTTCTGGTCATGCCATGAGCCTGGGACGTCCTTTAGGTTCTGCCAGGAGCCTTGGGAATTTTAGACTTTTGGTCCTGCTACAAACCTCGGGGGTCCTGCAGAGCTTGCTATGGCCCTGGAGGGTCCTTAAGTTTCTGCCATGAGCCTAGAGGTCCTCCAGTACCTGCCACGTTCTTGGGTGATCCTTCTGGTATTGCCATGAACTTGAGAGGGTCCTTCAGGTCCTGCTAGGAGCCTGGGGTGACACTAACCTCATGGCTCCTGAAGCGCGAGTCGTCCAGCTTCTTGACGGCGTACTTCATGTCCTCGTGGCGCAGGAACTCGACGACGCCGGTGCCGTCCTTGAACGTGTCCGCGAAGCACACGTCGCCCGCCTCGCGCATGTGGTCCTTCAGGTCCTGCCACGAGCCTGGGGGGAAAATGGAAATGGGTTAAAAAGTGATACAATAAAAGAGACCAGTGAAACAACTGTTACGAAAAAGTATTTCGTTTCCTGGGAACCTCGACATACTTGGAAGAAAAATGAATAATTTAAAATAATAAAGTATCAGAGAAAAGTAGCCAAATAATCATGTTATGTCCACATGTGAGATTTAGTTTTATTTCATTTAGTTCAAATATCTGCTTTTAGCGGTTTCAACACTACAATAAAAATAACTTTATTTTGTATAAGTTCTATTTTTCAACTTTTTTATTTTTAGGTTGCTTCCTATGGTTACACGCAATTACCAAATTTGGTTCCAAATTACATCTTTTTAGATTATCTGGAAATAGGTTACCTTAAGGTACTGTATATCAGTCAGTAAGTCAGTCAGTCAGTCAGAGATAAAATTCACGACTTTGAATTATAAAGATATGAACTGTTTGAGCTAGCTTCATGAAATTTGGTCTTTTAGTTATACTTATGGACATCATTAAACACATGTAGTTTCATGTGTTTACTATAAAAAGGGTTGCGAGTTATGGAGTGGTCAAAAGTGGCATCAAATGCTTCGTGTAATATTACACTCGGAGCCGGCTAGCCAGTTCCTTAGCTTGACACGAAGCCGCGTGTCTAGATCAGAGTATATAACATTCAATAAACTGATACCCAACTAATAAAACAAGAATTAAGACATGCAATAACTCAAATAGATAAAAAAACGACGTAAACGATAACTAAATACATGACACATATAGATGAAAAATACTTAATAACCAACTGTTTATTTTTATTGCTTAAGTTTTTCTTATAATGTCATAACTTTAATCACCGTAAGCCCAAAATGCAATACTTGTAAGTGTTATTATTATTATAAGATACTAATAATGATTAGATATAGCCCTCAAATCATTTTCAATAATTTTTGCAATACCCAAACTGAAAGGGTTACTAAGTTATAAGTGCAGTTGTCTAGCATAAGACCTGCTATAATATGTATGTATTTAACACTTAGTTGGCAAATAAAAGAATATGATATGAATAAATATTAATAAATAAATATAAATATTTCACAACAATCACACCAATTCTCTAGTCCCAAATCAAGCAACGAGGCTTGTGTTATGGGTACTAGATAACGGATAAATATACTTATATACTTTTTTTTGTTGTAAATAAATACATATTATACATAGAAAACACCCAGACCAGTACAAACACACATGTTCATGCACACTTATGCTTGTACTGTGCGGGGATCGAACCCGCGACCCTTGGTTTTAGAAGTCCGACCTGTGGACCACTGCACCAAGCGGTCGTCGAATGAATAAAATCCATTTATTTCTGTAAGTAGGCTAACAAGTAGCACTTTTACACGTCCCAACATATAACTTAACCCTACCACCGCTTCGGGACAATTTGGGCCAGTGCTGAGAAGAAGCGGCGCAAGAAACTCAGTCACTATTACTACTATCTACCTCGTATAGAAGTAATACCTGAGGGCGGCAGGCCCGTGACCATGACGCGGTACTCGGAGCGGCGCGCGGGCGGGCCGCGCGTGGCGCCGCGCGCGCCGAAGCGCTCGCCGCCGCCGCGCGCGCCGCGCCCGCCCCCGCCGCCGCCGCCGCCGCGCGGGAACTCCACGCGCAGCCGGTACCCGTCGTAGTCGTAGCCGTCGCGCGCGCGCACCGCGTCGTCCGCGTCTCTGGGGGCGAGTGAGCAATTGGCATGATGACAGCTATCTTAAATATTTTCAAGACCATGGCGTTTAAAAAACATAGCCCCCCTATGAAGTAATTATAACCAGTTTATTTCCAAAAAGCTGTCGGAACCAATTTTTAAACACACAAAACTCAATAAATATTCGGTCAATTGACTCCGATTTCTAATATATGACCGTGACGTGACGTTCATTTATTCCCATACAAAATCTATGGAGGCAGACCGTTTTGACAGATAATAAAAAGTATGTCAACGATTGGTGGTGTCGTCTAGCCAATTAGCGCTTGCTCATATAGGACGCGCGGACGCGAGCGCAAAATCTAAAACGTAAGTAACATACAAGTGTTCACGCACGAAACGCGCATGCGGTATTAATAGCGAGCTCGCGCAGTCATGTATGAACAACCAGCTTACAGCTTATATTAGGTCCTTACATATGAAATTGGCGTTTTGTCGTACTGGCCACTTTGATCACAAATTTTTCCTATTTGGTTAGGAATTCGAAATTCAAATTTATACAGCTATTTCCACATGTAGTTGTGTTTCGTAAACCGTCATTCATTTGTTTTTTTACTTATCTTTTTTCTGTTTGCATCGCTCAATTTACAAAATGGAAAATTTGAAATATCGCGTTATTTACGAGTACGAGTTCCACCGTGGCACCAGTGCTGCGGAAACGGCTCGAAGGGTTAATGATGTGTATGGCGGTTGTGTCGCAAAAGAAAACACACTGCGTTTTTGGTTCCAACGTTTTCGTTCTGGAAATTTCGACCTGCAAAACAAGCCCCGTGGACGGCCGGAGACCCAAGTTGATAATGAAGAATTGAAGGCTATTGTGGAAGCGGATCCATCGCAAACCACGTCCGAGTTAGCTGCAGGCTTTGGCGTTAGTGATAAAACTGTTTTAATCCACTTGAAGCAAATTGGGAAGATTAAAAAACTTGAAAGGTGGGTTCCTCACGAATTGAGTGAAGCAAACCGGCAAACGCGCGTCAACTGCTGCGTTACATTACTTGACCGGCACAATAACGAAGGGATTTTAAATCGAATCATTACCTGTGATGAAAAGTGGATTCTCTACGATAATCGGAAGCGCTCATCGCAATGGCTGGACCCTGGCAAGCCAGCCAAAGCCTGCTCCAAGCGAAAATTGACCAATAAAAAGTTACTTGTAAGCGTTTGGTGGACTAGCGCCGGTGTCGTTCATTACAGTTTTCTCAAATCTGGCCAGACGATTACGGCAGATATCTATTGTCAGCAATTGCAAACCATGATGGAAAAGCTAGTTGCTAAACAACCAAGGCTGGTCAATCGCTCTACGCCACTGCTGCTTCACGACAACGCTAGACCACACACTGCACAACAGACGGCTAGCAAATTAGAAGAACTTCAATTGGAATCTCTAAGGCATCCACCGTACTCCCCGGACCTTGCTCCAACAGATTACCATTTTTTTCGAAATTTGGATAACTTCTTGCAAGGGAAAAAGTTCAACTCAGATGGGGCAGTCCAAGTCGCCTTCAACGATTTTATTGATTCCCGTTCGAATGGTTTTTTTAGTAAAGGGATCAATGAACTACCTATGAGATGGCAAAAGTGCATAGATTACAATGGCTCATACTTTGATTAAATAAATATGCTATATAAAAAAATTTCGACTTTTTGTTCCTCCCATACAAAACGCCAATTTCATAGGTAAGGACCTAATACAAGTCACGGCATATAAAAAACACGCTTTAGATGCTAACTAAAAAAAAAATTCTGAGTACAAAGAATTTGTATTACAGTATAGTTAAAAGCGTGGGGTGCACTTTATATCGTTTTCATAGTTCTCTTTTTATAGTTACCAAAATAGAATGACTTTAATATTTAGTATACCAAGCACCCCACACTTTTTACTCTACTGTAATACACAAATTCTTTGTAGTCAGAAATTATTTTCTCTTTTTAAGTTAGCATCAAAAACAATGTTTTTTATAGTATTTTTAACTATTTCCAATTTTTATCTTTAGGTATCTAAGGATAATGGAAAACTGTAATCAAATTGTTGCATTCATCATCATCATTGATCCATGATTTCGAAAAGACAACACTTAAAAAAATATTTTCGGCTCCGGTCATCGGGGAGGAATCGAAACCCCAACCTTTGGAAGTCCGGTCCAATGCTCTGACCACTGAGCTAACGAGAACCTTAATGGAGTCGTTGAATTTTGTAAGTGCTTTTTTAACGCTTTAAGCCAGAGTATGTTTCATCAACAATTGTGGGAGACACCCTCAAATTACCCGAGAGAAATATTTTTACAAATATTTAACAATTGGTTAAGATGAAACAGGCTATAATTTTATTTGTTAAGTATTATAAAAAATAGTGTTGTAAACGCGAAAAAATACTTAACACAACAACAACACCAAAATACATAACTGTAACATATAAACAACCATTCAATATAACCTTTTATTGTCACAAAATTTTAATAGACACAGAACATTTCTTGACAAATATGGTTTATCAATAAAGTGCCATTATCTATTTGATAAAGTATAATTAGAGTGAAAACAGAATCAGTAGAGGCATTAGGTTATGTGTTATCAGTTTTAAAGTGGCACACAAACAAGTTTTTGTGCATTCCAAAAACAGGAAACTAAGTACATTACCTATACTTATGTAGTTAGACATACTACAAACATACAAGATGCACTAATCTAGTGCTTATGTATTGTATGAGTTAAATTCGATTGTGGTATAATTCGTAGGTACTGTGAAGGTAGGCAAGCGGTAATCATAATTTGATAAGAAAAAGGACACATTATCTCATTAGCAATAACATAAAAGCATTTTTTTTACCTTGGATCCTCAAATTCAACGAAAGCAAATGGTGGTCCTTTTCTGTTTTTCAAATCGACGAATGTTACTTTGCCGAATTTGTAAAAGAGGTCTTGGATGTCCTTTGTCCTGATGTCCGGGGGCAGGTTGCCGACGTATATTCTGCACTCGTTCCTGTTACTCCCGCTTCCACCCGACATCCTGATTATTTTTTCAATAAAGTGAACAACTTATCTCCAGTTGCAATGCTTTTATTTGTTTCTTTACGGCGTTTCTAATGTTAAAATTGTATTCACTTCACTTCAATCAAGTAAAAATGGCGGCTGACAGCAACGGACAGCGCACGCAGCAGGAAACGGGGCTACTAGCTAGCGAAGATTTTTTTCCCTAAAAAGCAAATGACGTAGTAACAAAAAGGAAAAATGAGATTTTTTCTCCCTAAGAATTTAAAGTTGTTTTTTTTTCAGAAAATTCCGAATCACCGATTTTAACAAAATTGTCTGTAATCTTTTTATAAGTATTTTTCACATCTTGAATTACCAAACCTAACCTTTTTAATTATTTTGTATTGCATTTATACTTCATAGATCACTGTTGTGCAAATGATTGTTTTTATTTTATTAAATCGCTCGTCTACTTTTTGGTAATTATTTTCCCACATGTATGGAAATATTTTGATGCAGGCAACATTTGCCGGATGTAGGTAGTATTTTTTTTGTTGTAAAGTGTAGTATCTTTTTTTTCTCTGGTCAAAGGTAGTCTCTGAAATAAATAAAGGACAGCCAAGTTTTAGCGATCGAAAGTTACCATCTCGTTGTTTTGTGTTTTCTTGTGGATATAATACTAAAATCAGTTTTAGTATTATATCTACAAGTTCAAATTTGAACATATGATGAGAAGTTATTTTCTTTTTAATAAACATTTGGCCGCAAAAAATAAAAACGACAAACTTTTTACGCAGGAGAAAGAGAAAAATGTTTCATCAGGAAAAAAGTATGAAATAAATTTCTTACCTCTTTGCATTCCTAATTCTTCATTTCTGGCCAGAAATAAGAGTTAAAATGACATAGAACATTGTCCTGAGATTTTCTATTTAAATTACGAACGCCCCCTAGCGCACGACAAACTAATCTTGTCTGAAAGAAGCCTGTGAAAGAATCCTCCAGAAAGTAGGCATAGAATCTCCGGTATCAAAATCTTTACGTGTTAATTTATTCGTTCTCCCGAAGTAAAAGTGAGTATTTACTACAGTTTTTAATAGTTTTCAGTGTGTTAATTGTTGCGTATCGTTATTGGTGAGTTTTGTAATTATTCCGAAATTTTTAAAATGGAGAATGGAAGATCGAAGATTGTTTCACAGCATGTTTGAATAGTGTTTTCGCAAAAATGTGCACAGGATTTCTGCTATCGATTTAATTTTTCATTACCATAGCAATAACCTAGAGCTGATGTATTACTTTTACCTTTTTTTACCGGATTTTATGTCCGCGCCTCACTCGCGGTTTTGCTGTAAATTTGATGACGGGTATTATTGCCAGTGCTTCTGTTCGAATTCGCACAAAGAAGTGTTCTCAGAGCGTTCAAGTAGCCAGGTAATCCGAGTTATCTTCAATTCGCACGAACCAGCATGAAAATTGCTCAATTATTGTTGGTTTCCGGGCGCACGAAGAATTTTAAAAGGGCGCGCTCGGGGGTCCCGGAATCTGCGTTTCTGACCTTTACTGGAGGTTATTTAAAGTTTCTCCTGTAATTAGACAATCAATGGCCCGATCCACGGGGCTGGAAAATCTTAGCGAACGTTATCGGGTGAGCGTTGATGTGGCTGATAACCTTTATCATATTGATTGTTTTTGCCGAAGCATGCAAAGTAGTCTCCATGTGGTAAATATGCCCGCGCGATGGTCATGATGCAATGAGGCAGTGGAGTGTGATAATTTAATATTCTGCAGTGTCCTTGGTGTACTTATTAAATGTTATATCATATCTGCATTGCATTGTAGAAAGTGATTACCCCTGTGTAAGTTCCTGGCAGTTTGATTGAAGAGTTTTCCATTCTCCATTGAAACCTGTCATTTTTTATTTCCTTCTAGGTTCCCAAATTCTATTTGTTTTCAAACTCACCTCTAAATCCAATGTCTGCCGTTTCAGAAACACAGCTGACAAAATGTGTGACCGCAAGGCGGTGATTAAGAATGCTGACATGAGCGAGGAGATGCAGCAGGACGCAGTAGACTGTGCGACACAAGCACTCGAGAAATTCAACATTGAAAAGGTATGTATAAATAAACTTATGGCTTGTTTTTAAAGGTCAAGTTGGAACACCAACATCATCAAAATACCTCATTATAGTTTTTGATAACTCAAGCTTAAAACTGGTGGCATGTAAATACACTTGTCTTTAATAAGAAAAGTTAAATATGATATTTGGGAGACAAAACTTGTTAAATCTATTCTAAATGTTAGCAGCAATCTTAGAACACAGGCTGACTTTTTACTGTGGAAATCACTGAAGTGGTTTTGTCACTGCATAGTGCATACCTTACAAAGTAATGATAATAATATGAATGTTCCCACGGCTGATAAACATTGTGGCTTCCTCTTGTGGTTAGGAATCTTTAATTATTGCATGAATGTTTTCGTGCTAACAAGACTCCATTTTTGTTAGATATCAAACAAACCTTAGAAATATTGAAGCTTTTTTTTGACAAGAATGAGTGGGAACTTTTCCTTTTTTCTGGGTGTTGAATAAGGAAAATTATTTCAGAAAAATGCATTTCCATACTTTATTATATTGAACAGGTGACTCAAGGTAGCTGTTTGAGACATTTATTGTACATGAAAATCATTTCGTCTGTTTCGTAATTTTCAGGATATCGCTGCGTTCATCAAGAAAGAGTTCGACAAGAAGTACAACCCCACGTGGCACTGCATCGTGGGGCGCAACTTCGGCTCGTACGTGACGCACGAGACGCGCCACTTCATCTACTTCTACCTCGGCCAGGTCGCCATCCTGCTGTTCAAGAGCGGCTAGCCGCACCCACCCCGCCACAAAATTTTCGTTAGCCTCGGACGCACGGGCGGCGGGGATGGGGCCCAGGCCCCGGGGCTCTCGGCCTGGCCACGCGCCCCGGGGCCCCCGGCTGCTCCCGCGGGCCCCGGCGCCGGGCGCGTCCGCGGGCCCCGCACCCGCGCCGCCCCCCCGCCGCACACCCGCACTCATGTATGTTTGTAATGTGTTAGCTATACTTAAGGTTCAATATTGACTTGGGTAACTTTCACTTCTTAGTGTATTTATATTAAAATAAAATTTTAGTTAATTATTCCTAGACTTATACCTAGCATAGCGTAAAAGTCATATGTTAGTACCTAACTAAATTTATTGTTTAATTTCTTTGTTAATATGTTCACTGGAGATATTTTCAATACTTCTATAATTATTAAACTTTCTTACAAACCATGCATGCGTTTTGTGTTCATAGCCCCTATTGATTGGATAACACACTAACAAAGCCTCGGATTGTGCTAATTGTCTGTTTACACAACTGCAGCATATTCTCACTTAGGTACACTTGAATACACTAATTTCTAATTTTGCAATGAGGTCATTGAACTCTAATCTAACCGAAATGGCTTTTTTGTTACAACCACTGGCTAGGTAGGCAAGTTACCTTCAGGCACGATACTGAATAAGGAAAAGTTAATTGATTCTGTAGGCTGGGTAACTGGCGAGTCTATTTACTTTTCCAAAGAGGTCTGTTGGCACCAGGAGTCGTAAACTATACCTAGTTGGAAAAGTAAATCAATTGGGAGGCTCTGTCTGAAAGGGGCAATACTTAAGAGAGTGCCACAAAGAGGGTTTGCTCATACATAAGCGAGCTTGATCCCTAACTATTCATTTTATACCTACTCTTCTAAAAGACGAAGGATAAAATAAATTGATTGGGAGGGAGAAACTCTCAGTCCTTCTAAAGAGTTCTGAGCAGAGGGAAATATTATAAAGCTCTCCCCTCACACTGGCTAATAGGAGTACCGAAGGTAAGACTTTGTAATGTGGGAGGACCTAATTCCTTATATTATTTCCTCCCCGTACGTCTAGCCCCTTGAAGGGACATCTGCTTCCTTCGTCGTCCCTAAATTCTGGAGGGCTCTAGTTAGGAGGGCCAGGTCACTCATATGAGGAACCCAAGAGGGTTATAATAACCTATTGTAGAGACTAAACCCCATTAGCGGCCATCCATAAATTACGTCTCTCGTTAAGGGGGAGGGAGGGGGTCGACGTAGTGTGACAAGGGGGTGGGAGGGGTCCTTAATTTCGTGACGTCACATTTCAAAACTCATAATCGCAGAATAAGTTTTGTGCACTGTTGTTAATTTCCCGATTATCAATGTTACCATATTTTAACTGTTAAGGTTAGCTGAAAGTGATCTCTCTTTAGAGATAAGTCCTACATAATTTAAATTGAAATAAAAACATACGGAACTGCTGTTTTCATTAAATAATTAAATTTTAAGAAATCTCAAATAAAAACTGGGTGTTGTAAAAAATGTGACGTCAGCGAGTGACCAGCCGTGACAAGACGAGGGGGGTGGGGTGCAAAAATAATGAAATCTGTGTGACGTAATTTACGGATTCCCTTAAATCCTGGGGATGGTGGAGGCATCATGACAAGTATTTTTTTTAATTTTATAAGGAACGTTGACTTTAAAAACATTCAAGAGTTTACATGGGAGGGGAGGCCTCTTCATAATTGCTTGTTATCACTAGGTATAGTAGCAGGTAGGTGCCGACCGACTTAATAACTCGAGTTCACCGTCCATCGCTTGTAGCGATCACTTCTACACAACCTTCACGTAAAGGAACATTTAATAGGCTTGTTTCCACTATGAAAGAAATATTCAAAAACTGATTTTCTCTAAAATAATTCATAATTTCAGATGCCTTTACACTAATATTTTTCTGCAATTCGTATGATTTGATTTTTAATTGGAATTCAAATGATAATTAGTCACTCAGTCGGCATTGCACGCGATGACGTCAAAGTGTGTTATTCCCATACAAGCTCTATGAAGAAAAGCGTTTTGACAGTTGATAAAAAGTACGTCAACGATTGGTGGTGTCAACTACCGTATTAACAGGAACGGGGAATTTGAGCAACTGATGCTGACATGAAATGTCAGTGTCAAATTTTACTTTAGGATTTGCTGTGTCCCCTAAGTCCTAAGTCCCGCCTACACTACCAATTATGATGGTTTTAGAATGTTTCTTTTTACCGCCATTGAAGTGTACTAAAACTTGTTCAAATCAAATCTTTATTCTTGCTAGGACATGGTACATAAATGGTGTTACCATTGATATAAACAAGCCAGCTCATTACATTGATCTTGACATCCTGTTGATAGTCTAATTACACACTGTTTTGTTTTGAAATGTTCCCAAGCCAACCCCAACCCAGCTATTATTAACTTAACGTTTAAAGTAATAATATCACGAAGGAAGTTTTACACATAAAGTTTTGCACACTGTATTGCACATCTTCACGTCAGCTATAGGCCATCGGCTTTGTACCTACATCATGCTCCTCAGGTAGCTTAGACATAGGGGCACTATTTACTGAATTAGAACAGGGGGGTGAGCACGAACATTATCGTAACGTATTCGTGTCGTCCAAACGGCAAAAACTGACAGCTTCTCCATACAAATTGACAAGTTAACGATAGGATAACACTACGAATACGAGACGATAGTTGTTCGTGCTCACCCCATAGTAGTTTTTCGGGTCCGAGTCTTTAGTACTAGGCTTTATGGACACAAAGTCGTTGGCCTATTACTTGTGGCAATCTTACTAAATGTGTTAAATGTTTTGCTTGGTTAAAATGTCTCGGTAAAGTTAGTCTTGGTCTTTGCCAATGCAATTTGAGATTTGCTTGTCAACCTGTAGTACTGCGTTGAAAATACACTTATAGTGACTAATTGTTCTAACATTCTTATAACAATATCAATCTATACCTATAAGTAAATATTAAACTGTGACTCGCAGTTTTACAGTGCTTACCTTACCCGAGCATTCCAAATTCCTCATTAAATTAGTTTTTTTTCTGATTATATTTGAGTATTTTTGGTTGGTCTTACTTTCCTTCCTAATTTCATGTAATCTTGTTTTGTTTAGTAAGATATTTCAAAACCTAAGCATTTATGTTAGTGAAATGGTAATTATGGAATAAATAAATAAATGTTGTATGTAAACTTGAAAAATTTGTTTCTTTTTTTGAAACGGCCTACGTTTGAGCCTAGGTTTCGGGCTTACACTATTATCAGAAAAAAGTTTCTGTTCTCTATCTTACTTTAACAGAATTTTCTCATCAATTTTAGTAGGTATTAACTTGGGAATATTCGCAATCGCTCGCGGGAGAAGATGCGTAGTTCCTTGAGGTGGACCGTGGAACGTTCGCAATGATTCGGGGAGGAATATTCGTGGTCAAATTGTCGTGATGGAGGACACCATACAAAGCAAAATGTACAATACAATCTATATCTTAACGCTAGAGAAGGTACTACTGACACTACTGTACCTACTGTGTTTATCTATTCAAAGAGGGTACCAGAACATAACGATATCTCCCATACAATGTTTTCAAACCAACCGCAGACCGCAAACGTTTTTCTTATCTGTTTGTCCCTACGCTCCCAGCGAGAACTGAAATGCGCACGGTATTCTTATTTTGCACCCGAATTTGTAGGTATAAATGGGTCGAAATCACGGTTCCCGCCACAGTCGAGCCGTGTCCACACGGCTTGCTAATACTTAAAAGTGATAGTTTTTAGTTTTTCATTTTACGGACACCGGAAAAGTTTTGCGTGAGTGCGATTTTTATTTTATTTTTATACAACTAGTTAGGTAAGACACAACTCTCAGATTGAAATTTTAGGAATTAGCAAAAGTTAGGAAACTAACACTTCCTAACTTTTGCTAATCTGAGTCAATTGCTTTGTTCGAAAATAAATTGAAAGTAATTTATCTCATTTTTAATCTAATGTAAATTACTTAATATCAATATTATTTGTTAAGTATTTTTTTGCGTTCACAACGCTATTTTTAATTTCGAAAAGACATAAAACAAAAAAAAATTACGTAGGTAGTAGTAGTTACGTAGTAGAACTACGTAGTTCTCGGTAGCTCAGTGGTCAGAGCATTGGACCGGACTTTCATAGGTCGGGGGTTCGATTCCTCCCCGATTACCAGAGCCGAAAAGATTTTTTTAAGTGTTATGTCTACTTCGATATTGTTTTAGTACGCACGGCACACGTCAAGTTAATCACTACGGTATGATTTTGCAATGAAATTAAATAGCTTGATGTGGAGCTGTGTGTACCTAACATTTAAAAAGTTGGGTTACTGGGTTTGTGAAAAATATTTTGTGTTTATAAACCGTGTAAGTATACGGTGCGAAAATATTCGTGCTCACGGATTTCCGGATTTACCTGCATATTATAATAGGTCGATTTGATATTAATAATAGCCGAATGCCTACGTTACATTAATTGAGTTATACGATCACGTAGATGCCTAAGCCCGTTACACCATATCGGTAATTAATTAGCTCAGTGAGCCGCGCTAATTTGGACATTAGACCGAGTTCTATCCCGTGATTGAAGCATCCTAAGGCAAAACATTTACATTGCGTTGGTAAACTAAATATTTGGAGCTTACAAAACTCATTTTTACTACTTCTAACGCTTTTTAACACGCTTTTATTAGATCGGGCTGTATGTATGTATGTAACGGAATCTTTGAGCTCAATTTTCACCAACTTCCAGAAATCGGATTAATTTGTAACTTTGCACACGTATCAAGTACCGATGACAATTCAATAATTTGATAAGAGATTACATTATTCTTAATAACTAAAAAAATAAATAATAGTTTAAAAAACTTAAAAAAAAAACCGCTTTTATTGCAAACTTAAAATGAGAAAATAATTTCTGAGTACAAAGAATTTACATTACAGTAGAGTGAAAAGGGTGGGGTGCTTGGTATAGTATACTCGTATATTAAAATCAATCTATTATTGGCAACTATAAAAAGAGAACTATGAAAACGACATAAAGTGCACCCCACGCTTAATTATTTAGTGCCTACAAACTCATTTATATCCTACTTTTAATGCTTTTCAATACTGATCTTATGCTAATGATATGACTACTCACACTTGAATATGACAGTGATGAAGATATGTAAGTGAATATACAAATAGGTTCTACTACTTAGTGAGGTATGAAAAGATTACTACGAAAATTTGTATGTACGTAACGTAACATTAAACGTTTGAGCAAAATCCATACTAATATTATAAATGCGAAAGTAACTCTGTCTGTCTGTCTGTTACTCAATCACGCCTAAACTACTGAACCAATTTGCATGATATTTGGTATGGACATATTTTGATACCCGAGAAAGGACATAGGCTACTTTTTACCGCGGGAAAATGACGCATTCTCATCGGGAAATTCAGGTGGGTTGATCGCTTTTTGACGTGACAACGTCTTATAAATTGGTTTGCCGGGTGACACCTCAAGAAACTGCGTTACGCTGCTCCGCTCACGTTTCGCGCGAGAGAGACAGACCGAGAGAGAGAGAGAGAGAGAGAGAGAGATAGGCATACACACCGGTTCATGTTATACGAATGAATATTCACATTAAAATTATTTTACCACTCAGAGTCGTTGTCACGTAAAACTTTCGCGCGTATACCGACTTTACAGGCAACCAATTTTTTATATATAAAAATGAATTGCTGTTCGTTAGCCTCACTAAAACTCGAGAACGGCTGAACCGATTTCAATAATTTTAGCCTTGAAGCACTTGTGGAAGTCCAAGAAAGGTGTAAACGAAAAGAAAATATTGATGCATTGCGAAAACAGCGGGCAGAACAGCGTCTGCCGGGTCCACTAGTTTCACATAGGATCTAGGGCCGATATGCGATACGGGTGGCTATTGTAGCGAATAATGCGATTAGAAAACCTGTAGGTTGACTAAATGGTAATGACTATATAAGAAAATTTAGCTTTCCCTCTCAAACAGGCATCAAAATGGCCGACGAAGCGAAAAAGAACCTGCTGTTATTCTTCGACCGGCCCACGGAGCCCTGCTTCATGCAGAAGGGAGACGAGAAGGCGGTATTCCAAGTGCCTGAACATTATTACGTAAGTTGCCTCCAAGCTGTTGATACTTTTTTTTAACTTCCGACGAAAAAGAGAGGTGTTATAAGATTGATTCCTATGTCTGTTTGTGTGTGTTATATTTATTATGTGTTCTTGTCTGTGTCTGCCTGTAGGATCGTAGCACCCGATCGGATGGACTGGTTTTACAGTGATTTTTTTTTCAAAAGATAATTTAACTACAGCTTACTTACCTACTTAGAGGTAACTACAGCTTGTAGGAACCTCAGACAATTGATATTTCTACTGCAGAAATAATATGTACCGCAAAAGACGTGAAGCTGTTTTGAATGAAACACTCGGGGTGTTATACGGTATTTAAGTTAAATAAATAACAACATCACATACATTGAACTAGACGACCGTTTGGTGCAGTGGTCTACATGTCGGACTTCTAAAACCAAGGGTCGCGGGTTCGATCCCCGCACAGTACAAGCATATGTGTGCATGAACACGTGTGTTTGTACTGGTCTGGGTGTTTTCTATGTATAATATGTATTTATTTACAAAAAAAAAGTATTTAAGTATGTTTATCCGTTGTCTAATGCCCATAACACAAGCCTCGTAGCTTAATTTGGGACTAGAGAATTGGTGTGATTGTTGTGAAATATTTATTTATTTATTATTTAAAATATTTATTTATGTGAAATATTTATTGATCTGACTCTGTGGAAAGTAGCTTATGCACTCGTGTTACAGATATCAGAATAACAGTGGTATTAGAAATAAACTTAAATAAATACATATTATAACACCCAGACCAGTATAAACAGACATGTTCATGCACGCAAATTTTTGTAGTCGTGTGATATGTCCGACAGATACTAGAATATAATATAAGAGTAGTTTATTTTATTTGGATACATTTGAAATAAGAAACGACTTCATTCAAAGCACCGAGGCACAAGGGTGTAGCACCACCTACTTCCCGACTCCGAGCTGTTTTTGAGAGATTCATGACAGAAAATCTCAGAAATAATTTTGGCTCGACCAGGAATTAAAAATTAAAATAAGAAACCACTAAATAAATTTACACTATTTCCAGCCGGACAAATACAGGCCCCTAAGCAACACTCTCTCGGACCGCTTCGGCACCGACGATGCCAAGATCATACCCGTAGCCAACATCGGGCTGCCGGACCTGAGCCTGCCCATGCAGCTGCCTTACAACGAGCAGTTCTCGCTGTTCATTCAGAAACACAGGGAGATGGCTGGGAACCTGATTGATACTTTCCTTGGTAAGCACTGAGTTGGTAAGCACTAACGTGGTAATCACTGAGTTGGTAAGCACTAATGGTCATTTGAAGACTAGAACCCATTTTGTATAATAAGCAAGTTCCACCAAGTATCATATAAAGTTAAATTGAAATCAGCATCAAAATATCAGTAACGGCCTATTAAGCCTATTTTTCAATGATGGGCTTAGTCTAGATGAGTCATTTAATCTCAATGGCAGTATCTGTAGCAAAAAAATATAACCTGTGTTTACCTAAAAAAAATAATTTAAATCGTTCCAGGTATGCGCAACGTCGAGGATCTCACCTCCCTCTGCACCTACTGTCAGCTTCGCCTCAACCCTTACATGTTCAACTACTGCCTATCGGTCGCCCTCCTACACAGAGATGACACAAAGGGAATAAACCTGCCCACCGTTGTTCAGACCTTCCCGGACAAGTTCATGGACCCCAAGGTCTTCAGGAAGGCTAGGGAGGTGTCCACTGTGCAGCAGAAGGGCACTAGGGTAAGTAGTTTTGGTAATGCCATGTCTTATTTTTATGAATGTTACAAGACGCAGGTGCTAGAACCATCTATATCGTTCACTCATTCTGATGAGTGACTCAGTAGTTCGGCCCTTTGAGTCCTGTTGTATTTCGGGTAATTGGAATTTGATTGAACTATAATGCTTAGGTAAACATAGTGTGGGACGCCCCCCGGCTAGATGGACAGACGACCTGAAGAAGACTGCTGGTAGTGACTGGATGCAAAAAGCGGGAGATCGTGCGCTGTGGCGCTCCTTGGGGAGGCCTATGTCCTGAAGTGGACTGTAACAGGCTGATATGATGATGATGATGATGATAATGTTTCGGAAAGAAGAGGATTTGATCAACATACGATTGAAACTAGGGACAAGGCAATCATCTGTTATTCTGTCTTTCTGTCTGTCACGTAATCGTATGGTCCTAATAAATCATGCCAGTCTTATATCAAAAACAAAACATCAGATTTAGATTAATTCCATAAACTTCTTCCTGACTCCATAAGGAATATGAATACAGAGATATAAACAGATAAATGTGTGGTACAACCCTTGATGTTTCTCGAGATCTAAGAACGTCTCTAACCCTCAGATGCCAGTGGTCATCCCCACTAACCTAACAGCCTCCGAGCTGGAACCGGAACAGCGAGTGGCGTACTTCCGCGAGGACATCGGCATCAACCTGCACCACTGGCACTGGCACCTCGTGTACCCCTTCGAGGCCGACTTCGCCATCGTCAACAAGGACAGGCGGGGCGAGCTGTTCTATTATATGCATCAGCAGATTATTGCCAGGTGAGTTAACCTAAAACTTATTTTGAAAAGCCATGTCAATATCGCTAAGGTTTTTATTTTTTTAGGAATGAAACCCAGGAATACCATCAGGTTAAATTCATCAAACCTAAACTTTGACCAGTCCATAGCCTTTAGAGAGAAAACTATAACTAAGGTCAGTAGGTATTTCAACCCAAAGCAGCTTGTACAGATATACCAAACCCAGATCCAATCCTGTATGGTGAACTGCTGCCACCAGAGGGATGGCTACATTTCGGAGAGTGTGCGAAGGAATTGCACTTTAATTCCACCGGCTCCTTTTCACCACCGGGACACCAGACATAGACTAGTCTTTCACCCTTATACTGTAGATATATACGAGTACTACCTTTACTTGCCAAGCGATTTGAATCTACATTAATGTTGCGTACGGCTAAGGAATGGAATTCGCTGCCGGCTGAAGTTTTTCCCTTAAATTATACCTTGGATCGTTTCAACAAAAGAGTGAATAGGCTGCTACTAAACATCCTCAGCCACATCTTCACTTACCATCAGGTAAGATTGTGGTCAAATTTCTGTCTAGCTACTTAACCTAACCTTTGTCTTCCCTTGTACCGACTTAGTTTATGTTCAACTCGTGCCAGCGTGCAAGTTTGTAGAGGAATTTTTGAACAAGTTGGAGAGATCCAGAACTAAACGTCTCTATTTTTTGCAGATATACCGTCGAGCGTTTCTGCAATAACCTAGGCCCTGTGAGGAGATACACCAACTTCAGGGCTCCCATCGAGGAGGCGTATTTCCCCAAGCTGGATTCCCAAGTCGCCAGCCGCGCCTGGCCACCAAGGTAAAGGCGATTGAAAATACCCAAAGTGCTGTCTCTTCGACGTTGAATCAGAAGGGTCAATGTCTGAAGAATTAAAAAATAGCAGCCCAGCATTATCTTCAGAATTTACTGGCCCGCTGTCTAAGTGGCCACGGTCAGCCTTTCGTTTGATTGACTGCTGCACTCAGATTACGGCTTGGAGGATATCACCACTGGCTTATGTTTTATGTCTCTCTTTCTTCAGGTTTGCTGGTACTACGCTGCGTGACATCGACCGACCTGTAGACCGCATCCGGATTGAAGTATCCGAGCTCGAGCGCTGGAGGGACCGCTTCATCACTGCCATTGAAGAGAACGCTATCATCGTGGTACGTCCATATTACTTTGGTAAACCGTTTATTGGGAACAAATAACAGGTAGCCTTTATCAAATCCATATAGTTAAATCTCAGCAATTATTAGCATTATTAGAGATTAGAGAATAGAGAGATCAGCATTCAGAGCGGGAAACTTGAAAGCTTTTAGCAGTCTGCTTTGAAACGGCAGATTTGAAGATAATTGACACGCATGGTATACTTCTGTATTTTGTCGCGGGTACCTGTTCCTGTCGGGTACCTTCCTTCTTGATTTTTTTAATTTACTTTATTTAGGATAAGTTTGCTCTTGACCCAAGACTTAGCCCAACGAGGCAAAGACTGAGTCTACGATGGAGCGAGTTCATCTAGAAGATGCCTGTTCACTCTAGCTTTGAAGATTCCTAGGTTGTATTTCCAGGTTTCTAAATTCGTTCGTAAGTGCCTCTTCATTTTTGGGTCAGAGCAATATTTGTGATGCTGTCCATTCAATATTTTTTTCTATTCTAGTCCGGCAACCGCAAAGTTCCGCTCACGGAGGAGACCGGCATCGACATCCTCGGCAACCTGATGGAGTCCTCCATCCTGAGCCGGAACCGCGGCTACTACGGCGACCTGCACAATATGGGCCACGTGTTCTGCTCTTACGCCCATGACCCTGATCATCGTCACTTGGTAAGACACTTTAATATACTTCTTAATATATCGATGAACAAAGCAACCAACTTGCCATGGCCACACCAACCTCGCGGTTATAAAGCTTTGAATGTTCTGCTAAGCAGTGGGCCTCGGGAATTGCGCGATAATTGCGTAAATATCGTATTTAAAAGGATTTTTTATACTTTTTTTTATTTGTATCAGGCAAAAGATTTTCTATAAAACAGGCCTAAAGAATATATACCTTATAAACTAACGTACATAAAAATATAACAGAACTTATAAAAAAATCATAGATTTAAGTTACACGCAAGGTCGTTGACGTGTTGTTCGGTGTGTTACAAAGCCTTCCGCGGAAACGCCGGAAGACGACACCCTTGGGCCAAAACTCTGCATACATGACAGTCGCCATTTTCTCGTTTGGAACTCTAATCACAAATTAATACACGTTGCGACTAGGCTCCGACTTGACTCGCAGGGTAAGGTTGGTCTTCTTCTGCACATACTCCGTATAATACATTTTGTTTAAGAAGATACAGTGTATTGGTTTCTCTTAATAACTTTTCTTCCAGGAGCAATATGGAGTGATGGGCGACTCGGCGACGGCCATGCGGGATCCGTTCTTCTACCGCTGGCACGCGTATGTGGATGACATCTTCAACATGCACAAGGTCAAGCTGCCCAAATACGGCCCTGATAGGGTAAGTTCAATGTGCTATTGAATATTTGTCAGGGTTGATGAAATCAGGCGTTACTTTGCAGAAATCCATGACTAAACCTGAAAAAGAGGATTATTATGCTTTAAATTTCCACTAAACGATGCCAGCGCAGTAACCCAAATACATCCAATTGTAACCACTTGAAAAAAGTAGAGCAAGTACAAGTAGTAGTCGCAGGACTTACAATACAACTCACAGCGTGACACAGAAGATACACTCACTGGAATCACAACACTGACACCAACAAAACACTCGACGCGTTTCGCCACTACACGTGGCATCGTCAGGAGATGTTGTGCCTTCAGGATGCAGGATCGAGTTCTAATACATAAGCGAAAGATTAAAAAAACACTGTCACTTTCGTTTCCTCAGAGGGTCCTAAGAACAACCATGATGATTAGAATTATAAAGTTGTACCTTAGATTCAAAGTCTTCAAATCCTGATTATTGTCATTTCCAGCTGTCTATAGATGCGAAAGAACTTAGAACTAAGATCTGCTTATGAACAGCAGACTTACTTTCACCTATTCTTTTCTGTATCTGTAGTCTTGTTTATTTGACGACCAATTTGGTGTAATGGTCAAGCAGTTGACTATTAACCAAGAGGTCGCGGGTTAGATCCCCGCACTGTACAAACGTTTGGGTGCATGAACATATCTGTTTGTACTGGTCTGGTTGTTATATGTACTTATTTAAGTTTATTGTAATACCACTGTTGATTCTGATATCTGTACAGTTCTTGCATTTCACGAAGGCGAGTAGTCTTTATTTGTTTTTAAACGTGTACATGCATAATGCAATAGTGTGCGTGTATGACGACGCGGTCAGTCGCGAGCGCGCTGTCGCTCAGGTTAGTTGTGTTTATTGTTTCCGGACGCTAATTGCCGTGAAGTACTGTCAGCATGTCAAAGCGCAAAGTTATCCATAGCGAGGTAAATATTTTTTTTCTAGTTTTGACATTAAATAAAAATGATTATTTTTT
This sequence comes from Pyrausta despicata, assembly GCA_963921415.1. Lineage (NCBI taxonomy): Eukaryota > Metazoa > Arthropoda > Insecta > Lepidoptera > Crambidae > Pyrausta > Pyrausta despicata. Next base: position 14,293,126 of record OY992865.1, on the reverse strand, counting down.
AATTTAAGTAATAGTTTAGTTTTGACTTTTGATACTTATTCAATTGTATATTTTATTGTTTTTAGGGTCGAGCAATCATTGCTAAAGTCTTTCACTTTCTAAAAGATGAATATAATTTTATGAAAGCAAATAACACTGATGGATGTGACCTAAGTCCATTAGCAAACATATTAGAACGAACTGCCCAAGCAACAGGCGTCAGTGAACGCACAGTAAGTAGGATTTTAAAAGAAGAGAAAGAGTTGCCATCTTCATCAACCAAGTTTACTTCACCCATGAAAAAGCGACGAAAAAGAGACGGTAAATTTAATTTAGATAATATGAATCGAGAAATTATTCGAACTACAATTCAAAATTTTCATATAGAACACAATGAACTTTCAACTTTGGCAAAACTTCAGTCAGCATTAAGAGAAAAAATTGGTTTTGACGGATGTTTGAGCACATTACGTTCGTTGCTTATAAAAATGGGCTACGAATGGAACAAAATTGAAAACAATCGTAAATCTTTACAAGAAAGGCATGAAATACAATTGTGGAGATTTAATTTTTTGAAAAAAATTCATGAATACCGTGAAGAAGGCCGTCCCATTATATATACAGACGAAACATATGTGCTAACTTCGCACGTACGTCAAAACACGTGGAATTTAAAAAAACTAGATACTAAGACAAAAGACAAGTCAAAAAAATTGAGTACCGGTGCTCGTTTTATTATAGTGCATGCGGGTAGCAGTAGTGGATTTATTAAAGATGCTTCGTTAATATACAAAGCATCATCCACAACTGGAGACTATCACTCAAATATGAATTTCAATAATTATAGCAAATGGCTGAATGAAAAGCTGCTGCCAAATTTACCAGATAAATCTGTTATAGTGATGGACAACGCATCCTACCATAATACTCGAAGTAGTAGTATACCTACGTCAAATTCGCGCAAGAGCGACATGCAAAAGTGGCTGACGGAACACGGTATTCCTTTCAATGCACTGTCCCGCAATGTAGAATTGTATGATTTAATAATCAGAAATAAGCAGCGTTTTATTTCATATAGAATTGACGAGATAATAAAAAGCAAAGGTTTCGAAATACTACGACTGCCACCATATCACCCCGAATTAAATGCCATTGAAAACATCTGGGGTATTCTGAAAAATAAGATTGCCTCGAAAAATATTGGTCAAAATATGACAGAAGTTCAAAATTTAATAGCTGAAGGTTTAAACAGTATCGATAACAACATCTGGCTTAATACATGCAAGCATGTCGAAAAAATTGAAAAGGAGTATATGAAATATTTTGATTATGACTTTGAATTTGTAATTAATGTGGGTGAATCAAGTGATAGCAGCACGACTGACTTTGAAACTAACGAAAGCAACAGTTTTTCCGAAGAAGATTAAGGCGACACATTTTTCACATACGTAAAAATAGATAGAAATTTGTTATTAAATAGTTCCAGCCTAGCCTTATTTTCATAATTTTGCCATATCTTGAGTTCAATTGTATATCCTTATTTAAGTCTTATGTTTCGCTTAAATTAAAACTTAAACCCAAATGTAGAAGAACATAATTTTATTTTAATACATTCCCTTATTTATTATTTATTTTAAATAATAAACATTTTAGTTTAAAAGTTTTGTTGTTTTATTTTATTATCAATTGAACATACAAAAATATTGGTATTATTTTTATGCTAACCATACCCGCTTTCGTTTTCACGCACACATCGACACATATACGGACACATATTTACCACAAGTAAATTCTGCTCGACTTCGTGATTTGAAATAACTATAACACAAGTGCTTAAGCTATTTACCACGGAGTCAGATCAATGTAAGTGATGTTGTTGGATAATAATCTTATTGCCATAGGCATCAGTCCTTATTGATCATCGAGTGCAAGTATTTTTTCGTCAGCTTAACCCTTAAATATCTCCTGCAGTTGGACTTCCCCGGCATTCGGGTGTCGTCCATCAGCGTGACAGGCCCAGCAGGGAACAACACGTTCGGCACCCAGTGGGAGCAGAGCATGGTGGACCTGGACCGAGGGCTCGACTTCACGCCGCGCGGCAGCGTGCTTGCCAAGTTCACGCATCTGCAGCACGAGGAGTTTAACTATGTGTGAGTGTTATTAACCACCAAGTTTGACCACTTTTTCTGTGTGTGCATATGTGGTGTCGTCTGTAGCATCGTAGCCCCCGAATAGATGGACCGATTTCAAAGCATTTTTTAAATTATTTAAAAGATCATTGGATCGCGGCGGTTCTTAACTGGCTGGTCAAAAACCGTCCTGCTTTTTTCCTGACTCGGAAAGTTATCGTATAAGAAGTATTTAGTTATTGATTTACGGAACGTATACCACATCTCTTACCCACCACAGCAGGTCTTGTTTGTCCAGGATCTATGCCTCAACCTGATGAGATTATGCTGTATCTTTTGATGATTCTTTCTCTTTCTCTCTTCTTGACAAGTCTCTTAAGAGACCGAAATGATAAGATGAGATGTTTTTTTGCAATTAGAGATACTACAGTGACATCGGTTAGTCCAAACTTATTAAATGTACCTACCAATTGGCATTGATATTGGCTCTTGCATGAAGTATGCAAGAGCCGAGGTCTATTATAGCGTGTATAATAATGTGGAGCCAAAATAAACTATGCGCGTATTCTCTAAGGGTCTAGACTTCTAGACAGAGATCTCCACAATCTCTTACAGATCCCTGCTCCCAAACTTACCTTCCGTATTTTGACTGCATCTTAGTCTATCACGGTAAAGTTACTGTGAGTGCCAGGACGAGCTATATTCGTAACTGCTATCGTGACAGCTATTTCTATTTTCACCAGCATCGAGGTGAACAACACCAGCGGCAAGGCAGCCATGGGCACGTTCCGCATCTTCCTGGCGCCGGTGAACGACGAGCGCGGGCAGCCGCTGCGCTTCGAGGACCAGAGGAGGCTCTTCATCGAGCTCGACAAGTTCTCGCAGCCATGTGAGTTGATTTATTCACTTTATTTTTTTAGCATTCTTTATTTCATTTCTTTTTTAGCATGCATTATTAAAACAGCTCGGAGTCGGGAAGACGGCGGTGTTACACCCCCGTGCCTCGGTGCGCACGTTAAGCCGTTGGTCCTGCGCCTGATCTCTCTCCGGTCATGGCGGATTGCCGTTTCACCGAACTTTGAGAGTGATGGAACAGTGAGTGCACCTATGTATTGCGCTCACACTTGTGCACTATAATATCTCCTGCGCAGTTGGCTGATCTCTGTTGAGATTGGCCGCCGTGGTCGAAATCGGCTAGGAAGACTATTTTTTTTAGCATTAACAATGAAGCTGAAAAAGAGAATTATTTTGCTATAAATTTCCAATAAACGACGCCAGCGCAGTAACCCAAATGCATCCAACTGTAATCAATTGAAAAAACTAGACCTGGAAGTCGCAGGACTTACAATACAACTCACAATGTGACACTGAAGATACCATGGACACACAACACTGACACCAACAAAATACTCGACGCGTTTCGCCACTACATGTGGAATTCTCAGGAGATGTTGTCGCTTCGAAAGATTACGACAATGATAATTTCTTGACAATGTGAAATAAAAACACTCTTATAGAAAAAGGGACTGCCACAGGCGGGACTCGAACCCGCACCTCTCGCGAGCCGGGCGATTGCCCTCCCAATTGAGCTACCGTGACACTTACTTCAAATTTCTTTAAATGCTCTTTAGGCTGCAGCCAGCCATTATTCATCAATATTGCGATAAGATACCTACAACATTGATTGATATTGCCAAAAGTAAGAATTCTTAGAAGAAACTCAGTTATTTTATAAGTGTTTTTTCAACTGGAAACCCATTTACATGTTGCTACCTACTGAATCAGTCACTTTCGCATCCAGAGATCCAAGCAACAAAGAGATAAGGGTGGCTTCTTCCAAAATTTATAGAAGATTAAACTGAACCTTGAAAACCTTGAATTAAAGAATTTTGAGTGTAAAATTTAATTTCGAATCGGAATACTTTATCTTATTGCGCCTACACCATACACCCTCAAAATTGAGCGAGAGTGTCAAAAGGCTGTCAGTGAAGGCTAAAAATGAGACAAGATTCTCAGGACTTTTTTCTAATTTGCAGATGATATGGAAGTCCATATCAGGTGTTCTAATTCTTTAACTTAGGGGCTTACTTATGTGACAGGATGTAAGACAATGCAAAACTGCAAAATCAATGGTCAAAATATCAACTTCATCACCCTTTTCTCCCTAGTGAACGCCGGCAACAACACAGTCCGCCGCAGCAGCGTGGACTCCTCAGTTACCATTCCATACGAGCGGACCTTCATGAACCAAGCGTCCCGCCCTGGTGACCCTGGCTCCACGCAGGCCGCTGAGTTCGACTTCTGCGGCTGCGGGTGGCCACACCACATGTTACTGCCGAAGGGAACAACTCAAGGATATCCCATGGTGCTCTTTGTGATGGTCTCCAATTGGAATGATGATAGGGTAAGTTGGTATAAAAACTTGAATAAGTAGTTATACATGTGCTGCACTAGGAGGCACTTTAATGAATCAAGCAGCAAGACTTGGTGATCCTAGCTCCACCCAAGCCGCTGAGTTTGACTTCACCACATGTTACCGCACCACATGTTATCGCCGAAGGAAACAACCCAAGGGTGTCCCATGGTGTTCTTTAGGATGGTTTCCAACTGGAATGAACCCGTGGGGTAAGCACAAATATTATAGTAACGTATTCGTGTCGTACAAACGTCAGAAAGTAACAGAATCCCCATACAATTGACAAGTGGGGTGAGTACGAACAACTTTCGTAACGTATTCGTAGCGTTTACCTATCGTTAACTTGTCAATTTGTATGGGGGAAACTGTCAGTTTCTGACGTTTGAACTACACGAATACGTTACTATAATGTTCGTGCTCACCCCAAAGGTAACGATAGGTAAACGCTACGAGTACCTACGTTACTTACGATACGAATTGTTCTTCTAAGAAGACCTTTGCATCGCAGTGATTTGATGGACACTTTTTGTGTTTTTTGATGGACACTCACGGCACATCTCTACTGCACTAAACAACATCTCACTACCTTTAATTGTGGTAGAGTTTTATGGGACGTGTAAAACCCCTGTGGGTCCATTTCAAATAAATAACTTACATAACATTTCCTCATCACCAGATCGAGCAAGACCTGGTCGGCTCCTGCAACGACGCAGCCTCGTACTGTGGCATTCGCGATCGCAAGTACCCTGACCGGCGCGCTATGGGCTACCCGTTCGACCGGCCTGCGCAGGCGACGACGCTCAGCGACTTTATGACGCCCAACATGGCGGTCAGGCCGTGCACCGTCAAGTTCACTGATGCGACCAGGGTTAGGCAGCAGCGGTAGGTTGAAGGTTAGGGGTAGGGACTGACAGTGTTAAAATAAAATAGTTAACATAAAAAAAGAAATTATAAAAGCGTAATGTACACTTAGAGATGATTCTTATGGGTTAGAATTAAGAACTTGGAAGTAACTTAGTGATGATTGAAGTAAAGCCATAGATGATGGAGTTGTAGCTGGAAAAAAGATATGTTTGAGAGTCAAGTTTCTATATTTGCTGTTTATTCGCAATGTTATTTACCTACTGCAGTGATGCATAAGTTGTTGTTATACAATTGTTACTTCCTCTATGGCCTACTAGGTAGCTGTTTAAAAAAACCTCTAATAAAGAATACTTATATAGTGTTTTAGGAAGCCCACATCTTGTTGTTCATCATTATGTTTGATGCTTACATCATTGTCAGTCCTAAAAGTAACGATATTGGCTTTGTCATTAGGGATTAACGATTTGCAGTGTGAAAAATAAAATGATTTATAAGAATTACCAGTAACAAATTAATAACAAAACAACAATTCCTCTTAGCTCAGCAAAGCTTACTTACCTTTGTAATAAGTTTACTTGTAAATTTCTCACTTTTTGGCCTTTCCGTATAATTTCCTTCCATAAAAAATGCACCCCTTTTTAATCCACCCTAGATTTAGCGTATTTTGTAAAGCTGTAGGAATGAGCATCATCCAATTTTCATGTACATTCACAATGCAATGGAAGTTCAACAAATCTTGAATAGTTCAAACAGTTTTTTCTCACGTCGTGATTGTAAAACACCTCCTTATTAAGCTTAGGGCAAATTTTTCAATGGTTAAATAAATAGTTATCGGATAGTTAATTATAAGCTGACCGAATTCAAGATGACACTTCAAATCAGCCATCTTGGAATTTTATCGGACTGTCAGAGCTATCTGTCTATTGAAAACTTGGCCCTTAGTAACGCGGGGTTGTCTTCCATAGGGCCGCTACTGGCGTGGGCACCCAAGAGGGCGCTACTACACCTAGAGCGAAGCGATGCGGCTGCCCCACGGAATACACTTCCGGTTACATAGACGGCCTAATACGAAAGCCTTACTACTACGACCCTGTTACTAGACGTCCGTTGGTGTGAATTGTTATCTTCTCTGCTCGGTCTTTGAATTTCAACTGCCCTTTTAGCATCTTTTCTGTACTGTTTTTCAATTTCCAATCTCAGCTTTGACTTCTTTCAGTTTGTTCCCTCTATTTTAAGTTCTACCTTCTACTCCTGATTTTGAAACGAGATTTATTTCTAACAATAAGGAAATTCACATGAGATTTCCGTCAGGGTTTTTCCTGCTTCCCAGGGCATTTATTGCTGAAAATCAACATAAACCTCTAAGTTATATTTGATTTATTGATTGTTACTGGTAAAAACCGAAATTGGCGATGTATACTGGATTCCGAATGCATAATTTAGCAATTACCCATAGTTTTTAAGTGTGTAATCAATATTATAATCTATTAGCTTAAGAAATGGGTCATTAATCATAAGTTTCTCTGTAAATATGTACATATTGATACAAATACGGTTCATAAGACTGAATAAATTATCCTTTCAACAATTTGTGGTTTTATTTCTACAATTTATTTGTGTACCTTTTTTTATAAGATTCTAGAAAGCAAGAAAATAGGACTTAGAAAACATGTATATTATAGAATACAAGCTAAAGATTATTAACATAATGATGATATTATAGTAGTAACGTAACCCTGACCTGTCCTAAAAGTGTAAAAGTCGTTTGGATATTTGACTAACATTTCTCCTTATAGACAAATCAAATCAAAAGGTTTTTATTCACCTTGTTTGGGATAACAGAGTATTAATTTTAAATTAATGTTAAGTTAAAGTATTTGACTGACATTAGTTAGGTAGTTAGTTTAGTTTAGTTAAAGTATTTGACTGACCTTAGTTAGGTAGTTAGTTTAGTTTAGTTAAAGTATTTGACTGACATTAGTTAGGTAGTTAGTTTAGTTTAGTTAAAGTATTTGACTGACATTAGTTAGGTAGTTAGTTTAGTTTAGTTAAAGTATTTGACTGACATTAGTTAGGTAGTTAGTTTAGTTAAGTTAAAGTATTTGACTGACATTAGTTAGGTAGTTAGTTTAGTTTAGTTAAAGTATTTGACTGACATTAGTTAGGTAGTTAGTTTAGTTTAGTTAAAGTATTTGACTGACATTAGTTAGGTAGTTAGTTTAGTTTAGTTAAAGTATTTGCTTGACATTAGTTAGGTAGTTAGTTTAGTTTAGTTAAAGTATTTGATTGACATTAGTTAGGTAGTTAGTTCACACACTGCAGGGGGGTATGTGGGACTCAACGGCTGGTGTGCAAGGCCGTAATACCCAATCAAACCACAGCGCATTCCGCCACTCCGCCATTGTGGGGCGCCATGGGGTCGCGTGAGCATTCACCACGGCACCCCGGCGGATAGCCCGAGGGCCACAAACTCCTTGGCGGCGAAGCAAGGTGTTGGGCTCTGCCACCAAAACTAACTCCCACAAGGCCGCAGAGGATAGGGAGGACGGCAACGACACACCGCATCTCCTCTTCCTCTGCGGCCCCACCGCAGCGCTTCCAAACGGTGCGCCCCCGTTTGGTCGCGGGAGATAGGCCGCACGGCAACGACACACCGAGACGTCTCTCCTCCCGCGACCGCACCCGACTGCGAGGGACAGCCAAAACCGTCCCCCACACCCGCACCCTTGGGCGCATCCTGCGCAGGCCTCCCCAAGCCCACGTGGAGCGTCCCCTCCCGGGATCCCGCTTAGCTTCACCGTGGGTGGCAAAGCCACGGTTACTGAGCCCCCCCACCACGACAAGGTGGAGATCCGACAGGGGGGAGGTAGTTAGTTTCCTACTCCAACCAGCCCAGGCTTTCCCAGAAAGCAAGCAGCTTTGCTGAATTGCCACAGGCCTCCGGGAGTGTAGCTGGCGATTGAGGTACGGCGAGTGCCCGTTGTTCAGCTACAGCTTGGCACTCCAAGAGCACGTGATGTGCATTTAATCCGCCTCCATGCAACCCCTGCACAGGGAGCTATCCGTTACACCTATTGTGAATAGGTGCTTGTTCAAGGGGCAATGTCCTGTTACAATTCCTATAAATAAATAATATACTAATTACTAGTATTAAGTTTAAGTTTAATTCTCATTGTAAATGAACGTAATGTTTTTATGAGAATAAATCTCATTGAATCAATCAAAATATCTTATAACATAACTTTGCGAATTTTGTCCCTGCTGACTCTTATGAGGTTGCGTGCAAATCTTTTTGACGCCACCGGAATCGCATCCTTAGTTTGCCTGCATCCTTCATTATAGGTATGTCTAATCTGATAGATGGGCTTAATTGTTTCTTTTCCGTAGCCATGTTTTTATTTGGGCCTGTGATATGAGTAGTAATGGTTCCGGTTCATATACTATCGTCCCAGACCCTCTTTTGGCCAGTTCGGCCGCTGCATCATGGTCAAGCGAGTAACTGTCCTTTTATCCATTGCAAGGTAACTGTGTTTTTGTTGCAATGGTTTTTTTTACAACAACATCACATACTTTGATTTTACTCTGTGGTAAGTAGCTTAAGCACTTGTGTTACAGAAATCAGGACCAACAGTGTTATTACAAAAATATACATATAACACCCAGACCAGTACAAACAGACATGTTCACGCACACAAATGTTTCTACAGTGCGGGGATCGAACCCACGATCTCTTGGTTAATTAATAGTCAAGTTCTTGACCATTAAGACATTCCAATATTAGGACAGAGGTTATGGTGTTGTTTAGCAGAGTTTGGGGTACAGAAGCTCTGTCTGTAACGACTTTGATGTTCAGATGTATGACGTCTCTGGTTGCAACTGCGTGTGCTGCTCTGTTAATGCCGACACATTCTGCTTGGAATATTGAGTGCAGTTTATCTAGAGTAGTTGATATTCTTATGTTTAAATCGTTCGAGAAAACACCAGCTTTTGCACCTTGTGAGGTGTCAGTGTAGGTGAGAGTTGGATATTTTATCTGCGATTGAAGACCTAGTGACCTAATGTTCTGTCCATGGGTGCATCTCTAAGTAGGTTTTGCTCCAAAATGCCCTGCAAAAAGCAGCAGTGGGTCCGTTACTATGCCGCTCGAACCCAATTGGGGGGCTGAGACAGACAGACAGACGACCCCAACTGACATTACCTAGACCTAAAACTTATGGAGAGGGGGAAACTTATGAACCTATCAACACTTTGTACACTTTCTGACATATCTTCAGATTCTTTAGTTCTGGACCAATTTACTGTTTCCCAATGCTTAGTCTGACTTTTCGGCTAATAAATCGCAATAGCTTCGTAAACTTAAATGTTCAAAGCTGTCCCTGTTTAAAGGTGCCTGCTCTGTGGCATTCGCTGTAGTCTAAGATACAGAATGAAAGTCCTAGTTTAGAACGCAGAAGTTATTTACATTTTGAGTACCTAATTATTATTTGTATATAATCTTGAAGCTCCGTGATCCCTACTATTTTTGTTAAGACAACACGAATTGGATCAGTACATTGATTCATCTAGCCTGCCTAGTGCTATTGAGAGGAGAGTAATTGATTTTTTTGCTTAAATTTCAAATTTAGCATTTGATATTTAACACATTTACGGACACTGCACGCCCATAGACGTTTTAACAATAAAAGTTCTACTGTGTCTGGCAGACTGTCCGTGAATGTGTTAAGCAAATAATTAATACTTATATTTTTTTACAGTACAAGTAATAACGCATCCAGCAATTTTTGTAGCAGACTGGACTTCAGTTTATCTTTAAACGTAATATTACTTACTTCACGTGCACCAACGTAACCAGGTTACGGCTTTGCCACAAAACTTTAAATAGTTGCTGTCTGAAATGACAGTCAATTTTATAAAGATGTTAAGATGACACAGCTCTGTAGATTTATGTAGTAAGTCTCGTAGTAGTATATCTTCGTGGCTTAACGATGGCAACAAAATCTATTGATTGATCTGACTAAGAAAAAAAATACTATTAGAAAAATAATTTTGATCTTGCATCGTACCTTCTCGACTGCCCAAAATAATGAACAGGTTCTTACCTACAAATAAAAATATTAAATCTACAGGAAAACAACATTTGAGGCGAATCGCAGATGCCCGTAAGGTTTTTCCCATTAGTTAGGCATTAGTTATATTCGTCACTCAACAGTCTGCTGAAACGGTACCTAACCACGACAGCATAAGTTCAAGGGAAAAGTTAATTTAATAACCGTCCAAAGATTCACATAAAATACACCCCTTTACTGCAAAGGAGATATGCGTTATTTATTCCTGGTTTAAATAATATTCAATCATCTTATTTACGCATTCGTAGTTTAGAAAGAAAAGACCTGACGGTCATTACTGTTTGTTCACTTGTAACAAGGTCGATATTGCAACAATAACGTATTCTGATGTGTTTACAATAAGAACCTACTAAAGTACCATGATTTAAGGAATATACGTGCTTTTTGAGTCCATGTTTTGTGAACAACCCATTTGGAGTAAAGACTTTAGGCTTAGTTATTATATCACGGAGTTTTGTTTTTACAGAGATTTGCTTGCATGGACTGTCATGTGCATTTAGATTACTTTTCGGTCCTTTTTATGGTTCCGTAGTCCGACAAGGAACCCTTATAAGATCGCACAGCAAAATATTTTCTACGTTTATGGATAGACATGCAAATGCATGTAACTTGGTTCGAGGATACTTCACATATAGATCTCATTTTAAAAAATACGAAAAATTAAAATTACCTCTTTTTAAGGGTACCCCCTATACATGTAAAGGAATTATTTTTCTGAGTGCACCCTCTTGTGTGGGGTATCGTTGAAAAAAGACTATGAAAATAAGATACCCTATCTTATTTTCATAGTCATACAACACTTTTTCACGTAAAGAAACAGGCAAGGAAACTCTTATTTAAAATTGTTTCGGGTATCCTGTGATGAATACTTTCGAAATCATAAATAATATAAAAATATATATCTTTTCAAAAGAACATTATAAACTTAAAAAAGTTTTTACTGTTAGGACTGAATAAAGCTTAAAATTTAATTACTTTTTAACCTGATATTGAAAAAAATTGTAATTTTCTATTTGTAGGATATTTGTTAATTCCATTCGTTCTGGCTATCTCTTCGAAATCAGGCTACGGAAATACCAAAATTGACTACGGAACCCTACTTTATGCGTGGTCCGACACGCACTTGGCCGGTTTTTTACGGCTAAGGTAGGTCGTAGGTCATTTGACTCTTCAATAGGTTTTCAGTAAATACACATTGATTGAATGTAAGTGCAAGGATTGTTGTGAATGTTGGCAATAGGTGTGATAAGGTAGCAATAACCAAAGAGAAATCGTCAATAAGTGGAAGGCAATTTTTATTCTATTTAAATCGTAAAATAATTTACAGTATGTACATATTCACAGAATAACTTAAATTATGACCCTTTTGCTTATCCTAACAGTATTCTACTCGTATATGTTATCCTACTAAGTAAGTACAGCTTAATTAACAAGGTAGCATTTTAGTCCGTTATACATAGCCAAAGTCGGTAATAACAGTCGAATAGATCAATCAATTTAATGCTGTTACATAAAATCGATGCACAGACGCATTATAGGAAAGTATGTGATGTAGGAGAGGTAAATCATAGTCAAAGGAATCGAAATATTGAGCAACCAAGTTTATAATAGAGTTGATGAGGGTTAAGAAGTGTAGAACAGAAGTTACAAGCAAAGAAATTCGGATGAGTTCTGATGAAAATCCCAAAAAAAAGTTTAGACACTGTATATTAGTCAATTCGTAGTAAGGATAAAGAAAGCCCTGAAGTTTTTCATCATGTTATAGAGCCAAAAGGAGGGGACGTGAATCACAAAGCATAAGGCATGGTAAGGATGCGTCATCATCAAAGCTGAAAAAGAGGATTATTTTGCTTTAAATTTCCACTAAACGATGCCAGCGCAGGAACCAAAATACATCCAACTGTAATCACCCGAAAAAGCTAGAACTGGAAGGATGCGTCATCATCGGCATTTAGCTTCGTGAGGAGATTGAAGATTACCTAATTAAACTTAAATACACGCATTCTCAACCTCATCAACCCCATTCTACACCAGCTCATTTCCTCTTCTGATGCCTCATCCTCGACGCGTCGATGAACTGCACGACGCACTCCGCGACGCCATGTTGGGTGTGAGGAACCTGGCGTGGGCGGCGCCTGCGCAGACTAGAGAGCGCCAGGTAGATATACTAAGGCCCGGTTTCCACCAAAGCGGAGAAGAGAGGAGACAAGAGGAGATGTGTTTTGACTAACCGATCAGGTTTCGTTATTTCGACATCTCCCCTCCGCTTACCATCTGTGCAAATGGATCAAGCGGAGAGGAGATCAATCAGATTGGTTGTTCATCTCCTCTCGTCATCTCTTTCCTCCGCTTTCGGGGAAACTGCGCTTCAGTTTAAGGTAGGTACACACCCACCCGCTTACTACTTCTGTTGCCTTAACCTAGTGGCGTCAGTGAACTGCACGACGCACTCGGCCGTCGCCATGTTGGGCTTGAGGAACCGGGTGAGGGTCTGCGCCTGCGCAGGCCGGTCGAACGGGTAGCCCATGGAGCGCCGGTCCGGGTACTTAAGGTCGCGGAGGCCGCAGTACGAGGCCGCGTCGTTGCACACGCCGCTGGTGTTTTGGACCACCTGGTGATAGGATGGATCAGAAGTCACAGTACTGTAATGGCTAGAAGCAGTTGGTTCAACTTAAATTTCCACCTTCTATTGTTATTCGTCAAGGAGCGAATAATAATAATATAATTACATTTATTTTGGACAAAATCCATATTTTGTTAGTATACTGTGACTTAGAAAACTAGTGTTAGTAACAAAAGCTAATCCCTGTGCTTTTCACGTTTGCGCGACATGAGAGATTCTAAAAAAGCCTACTACTGTTGACGTAACACGTCGACGTGATAAATCGTTGACGTAATAAATCGAAATTACACATAGATTATTCAAGCTGACTTGCACAATTTTAGGGAAGTTAATCTTAATTAACTCTAGTTCAATGGAATAGACCATTTCATGTTTTTTTTGTCACTGTCTTCAATGCACAGGTGCTCTTCAGCTCCTAGGCGACCAGAAACAGCAATCCACAGGCCGCGTGACTACCTGGGCTCGAACCCAGGATCTCTCGGATGTAAGGCAGAAACTTTGCCACTACACCAAGGAAGCAGTCACATAAGCCTCAGGCCAATTGCCCAAAACATCAAGTAGAAATGGGTTCTTATAAGGGTATAAGTTTTAGGGATAAGATTTGCTGGATCAGCGCTGGGTTCACGATGTCCAACCAAAATCTAGGTAGAGTGAACTATGCTAGATTGTCTTAAATCCAGCAAAGACTAAAAACGCTGGTAGATTGCAATCCTACCAACCTTCCTACTTGCTACAACATTCAACAAAACTTGACTAAGATAATATTAGCTACTTACTGTATCCTGGTACCAGTCGGACACCATCACAAAGAGCAGCATGGGGTAGCCGTCATGGGTCCCCCTAGGCAGCAGCATGTGGTGCGGCCACCCGCAGCCGCAGAAGTCGAACTGCGCGGCCTCGGCGGAGCCCGGGGCGCCGGCGCGGGAGTCCTGCTCCACGAACGTGCGCTCGTACGGGATGGTCACCGACGAGTCGACGGAGCTGCGGCGGATTGTGTTCATGCCGGTCGCCACTGAGGAGCAGACGATAGGCATGATGACACATATCTTAAATATTTTCAAAGGCATTAAAAGACATAGCCCCTGAGAAGGTAATGCAACCTGTATATTTCCAAAAAGCTTTAGAAACAAATTTTAAACACACAAAATTCAATAAACATTCGGTCAATTTGACTCCGATTTCTGATACACAGCCGTGACGTTGCGATTTTGTATTCCCATACAAAATCTATGGAGGCAGACCGTTTTGACAGAAAATAAAGAGTATGTCAACGATTGGTGGTATCATCTAGCCTATTGATTATACCTAAATAATTAATGAAATTATTTAGTTACGTTTAATACTAATAATCCAAATTTTCACCCTTTGATTGACAGCTTTTGAGATCCATTTTTTGTTCTCTTGCTCTAAATACCAAAATTAACACTTTACCTTCTCGGTGCTCCAATATTTGAGGACGCCTTTCCCTCTTTTGTACAAGACCAAATTTCAAGGTTCGAGCAGTCCTTAGAAAACCTTGATTTGAATTCGAATGCATGGTTAGTTCCTTGCCAAATGGCTGACCTTCCCACCGCTCAGTCATCCCAAAAATGACCTTCCCACCGCTCAGTCATCCCAAAAACAGTTGGACGACCATCCTTGTTTGTGCTGCAGAGCGTGCTCACCTTAGGGCTGTATTTCGAGCAGAGTCTGGGTACTGGCTGCATGTTCTCCCTTCTCTCAGTGTCAGGACTCTGCTCGACAAGATCTCCTTTACCTTATGTATGTCCCTCAGACATGTCGCTCGCATAATTCACCCCCACCGCTGTCATTGTGGTGATTTGGTCAATGATCATGGACACCATGGTCTCTCTTGACGGTAAGAGACCTGACGGAATGACAATCATTCCCTGGCGGCAGGGCCGTTCGCTTATATGGGATGCCACCTGTGTTGACACACTGGCGCCATCACATATAGGCCGAACTTCTGCCGTTGCTGGTGCAGCGGCTGACGCTGTTAAGTCGCTGAATGTGCGCAAATATGCTACCCCTTTCGGAGAGCTACATATTTATGCCTTTTCGGTGTGTTGACAATAGGCTGAAGAGGTTCCAGGGCTATTACCTTCTTCAGTGAGCTGAAGAAGAAGCTCAACACACTGCTGACCATAGGGTTGGCAGCTACCTCGGCCAAAGGATCAGAAAAACCGCCAGCCTTTTGGGCACCATACAAAATGGCGTCGCTTGAGGTGATTTTTTTTTCATCAAAAACCGTTCAGTAGTTTCAGCGTGATTGACGGACATCAGCGTGATTGACGGACAAACATCCAAATATCCAAACATAAAAACTTTCACATTTATAATATTGTGATAGTGTGATTTTGTCACGAACCAAGATAGATAGGCTTTATGGAAATCCACCTGCACCTGCCAGTTACCTGTTCCAGGCAAAAGAAACCCTTGATTTTTGCTTAAATTATAAATCAAAGATACTAACATGGCTGCGAGAACTTGTCGAGCTCGATGAAGAGCCTCCTCTGGTCCTCGAAGCGCAGCGGCTGCCCGCGCTCGTCGTTCACCGGCGCCAGGAAGATGCGGACGGTGCCCATGGCCTGGCTTCCGGTCTTGTTGTCTATATTGATCCTGTAAAAAAAATCATTTGTTTTTTAATACTCTTGTTGGCAGCGGGTCACACAAAGTACTACATAAGAGCAGGATTATGGCTTTCAATCGCCAGCAACACATACGGTAGTTCAGCAAAGATGCTAGTTTTTTGGGAAAGATTGGGAAAGTTGGAGTAGTACAGGACGTATTTTTGGTGAACCGCACAATCAAGACTGAGCGCGGAATAGCCCAGTCAAACTATCTAGTTTAAGAATAATATGGGGGTGACGTGAAGCCCGATAGGTATAGAGTAGGGTAGACACCCAGCAAAGTTGCTAGCTGTCTGGGTAAATCTATATTGGTTAAAATAGAAATGATACAAACGCAATCACAATAAAAAAAAAGCGGAACAGCGCAACTATTACTCATTCTCTCACTCTCACTCCTATCAGCCTATTAAGCGTCCCACAGCTGGGCACGGACGTGGTACGCACGGCCACATGTCAAGCTAATAACTGCGGTATCTTATTCTTACATAATAAGGGTGATTTTGTAACGTAAATAAGTAGCTTGTTGCGTAGCTGTATGTACGAGCCATACTTCACCACGCGGGCTACACCGGGTGGCAGACGGGCTGTTTATGTAAGTTAAGTGACTAACCTTACTGTCATATGTAATTAAGCCGCAGAGAGATAAAGACTAGCATCTATCGATTTTAGCCGGGACCAACAGCTTAACGTGCTTTCCGAAGCACGGAGATGCTTGTAAATAGACGTCTCATATATGGTCAATATGGTCACCTATCCTAGACATGATCGCGCCTTAGGTTGCTTAAATTTTGGGTATCACTACCAAAGCGCTGCCACTACTGCACCACAAGCACCTCACACGTAACTACTACTCACACATAAGTGAACTCATTGTGGGTGAGATGCGTGAACCTGGCCAGCACGCTGGGGCTGGGCAAGAAGTCCAGCCCGATGCCGAGGTCCACCATGCTATTCTCCCACTGCGTGCCGAAAGTGTTGTCGCCGTCTGGACCTACCACCTTTATTGAAGCCACGTGGATGTTGGGGAATATCAGCTGAAAAGAAAAATAGGGTTTTGTCAGTACAAGAAACCAGTGTATCGTTCACACTGCACACTTATTATGCGCCGTATTCAGGAAATCATAGGAGAACAAAGAGAGAAAAACAACAATTCTGTGTGATGGTAATAATAATAATAGTCCTTCTGACCGATTTTGACAACTGCGGCAAATTTCAACAGAGATCAGCCAACTACGCTGGAGATATTATAGTGCACAAGTGTGAGCGCAATACACAGGTGCACTCACTGTTCCATCTCTCTTTCAAGACAGGGATAAGGCGCAGGACCAACGGCTTTATGTGCGCACCGAGGCACGGGAAAGTAACACCACCAACTTCCCGACTTGGTTGTTGGTGGTATGGTAATATATAACACAGACTGAAGGTTTAATAGCTGCTGTTTTTGAGAAATTCATGACAGATGATCGGATCAGAGACAATATGATCATCTCAGAAACAATTTTGGCTCGACCTGGGGGATTCGAACCCAGGACCTCTCGGATGTAAGGCAGAAACTTTGCCACTAGACTGACGAGGCAGTACAAGAAACCAGTGTATCGTCCATACTGAATGCGCGATGACTTAGGCCTAGACGGGCGGGTGCATCAAATCGTAAAGCGTAAGAATTCCGTCATAAACGTTATCTTGTAAAGGCGTTTTTCAAATTTCTGCCGCGTCGGAACCGAGCTCGGCTCGCACAGTGGTGTGAGCACAAACATTATCGCAACGTATTCGTGTGGTCAAAACGTCAAAAACTGACAGTTTCCTCATAAAAGTTGACAAGTTAACGATAGGTTATCGCTACGAATACTTTACGATAGTTGTTCGTTAATCACCCCACTGAGGACCCAAACAGTCCCAATAACACAGTAAACAATACTTTTTTGGCGCCGTATTCAAGAAATCATAAGAGAACAAATAATATAAGAGTATTAGTTATCTCTATGTACCATCTTTAAATACCATGTTTTTTTGCAAATAAATATTATGATATGATGATATGAAAACAAATAAGATAGGAACAACTATTCTGTGTGATGGTAACCCAAGAAAGTCGTTTGCAGTTTACAGTCTACCGCTTAGATCGGAAAACCATTTAAATCTCTGATGATGACGACAAGATAACCATGGTAAGAACTGATCACAAACTATCCAAAGTCTGCAACTTACTCTGTCAGGCCCATACTTGGGCAGCCTGATCTTGTGCATGTTGAAGATGTCATCCACGTACGAATGCCAGCGGTAGAAGAACGGGTCCCTCATGGCCGTGGCCGGATCGCCCATCACGCCGTGACGCTCCTGGAAAATAAGGCTTATGGTTAGAGAATTTTGTGAAGAGTACTTCTACTCTTCATGATCAGATGATGATTAAAAACCGACTAAAAACTAACTTTCCAGTTGAAAAACCGAATGAGCCAGGAATACTGGTGGACTTCAACGGCTGGACGAATTTTCTGGCAGTTATAGCTAAGAACCACTGTGATTGAACTATCTTTGGAAGAGAAACCGCACCGAAATCAGTCCATCTGTTCAGAAGCTACGATGCCTCAGGCAGACACGCACAAAAACACACTAATACAAAAAATATACACACACAAGTAGACATAGGGGTCAAATTTTAAATGCCCCTCTTTTTCGTTGGTGGTTAAAAATAATAGTTTTCACCTGATCCTTGTTAAGTTGAATTTTTGGCGCAACAGATTTTGAGTTGGGAAGCTTAATGGAAGCGCCTCCTACCGACCGGGTGTTCTGATCCGGAGGTCCGATAGACATCATCTTGATTTGTCTATCTATATTATTAAGAATCTAAATCTCATATGCGGTTCATGTGCGGTACTAGGCTAACAGCGCCATCTAGCCTATGGAGCCGCATCAGCACTTGCTGTGGTGCTTGCCACCGTTACGCATGCGCTTGTGATGGCGAACGGTAATGATCGCCACAAATTAAGATCCTGTTGCATCATAGCATGCACACATAGTAAACCATTAATAACTTTATGGGGGAAAGCGTTTGGACAGATATTAAAAAGTTCTTCAGCACAAAGAAATAAGGGCAGGCCCCTACAAGGTCGACCAACCTGGTGAAGGTCGCTGGAAGCCGCTGTATGAGCATCGATTGCGATGGAAATCCTTGAAGGGGGGGGAGGGGGTTTCAGCAGTTTTTTTTATAAATATACAACAACATCACGTACATTGATCTGACTCCGTAGTAAGTAGCTTAAGCACTTGTTACAGATATCAGAATCAACAGTGGTATTACAAATAAACTTTAATAAATACATATTACACCTTGTACTTCGCCTTGTACAAACAGACATGTTCATATACACAAATGTTTGTACAGTGCGGGGATCGAACCCGCGGCTTCTTGGTTAATGGTCAACTTCTTGACCATTACACCAAAGTGGTCTTCGAAAGCAGTCGGTGTCGAACAATATAATGATGGTGCTGAAGAAGTTCATCAACGATTGGTGGTGTCAATAATTAATATGTAGCTAAATGTCAAGAACTCACCAGGTGCCTATAGTCTGGGTCGTGCACGAATGCGCAAAAGATGTGGCCCATATTGTGCAGGTCGCCATAGTAGCCAGGGTTCACGCTCAGGATGGACGCCTCCATCAGGTTGCCCAGGATATCGATGCCCTTCTCTTCATCCAAGACGATGTCCGGCCTGTTGGGCTGGTGGAAAGGAAAAAATATATTTTTTATGTGTAAAAAAATTAAGCTTAAAAAAGTAAATAATGAAATCAAACACAAACAGAAAAAAGTATGTCATTTAAAATTGTTCATAACGAACTATTCTGTAGTGTAAGTCAGATTAGTCGGCATTTAAGTATGCCTATGATGTCTAAATCAAAAGAACCTCACGCAGCGCTAAGCCAGCTCCTTTGGGGCTCCTGGCGCTGGTTTCCAGTAGGCCTTTACTGAGTGAGGCAAAAGACTGAAGCTTTTGACTAAGAAACTTTTAAAGCTGAAAAAGAGAATAACTTTGCTTTAAATTTCCTATAAAAGACGCCGGCGCAGGAACGAAAATACATCCAACTGTTCTCACCTGAAAAAGCTAAATCTGGAAGTCACAGGACTTCCACGCGTTTCGCCACTACGCTGGCATGCACAGGAGATGTTGTCGCTTCGACAGACTAAGAGCGACTCGCTGGTAGTCTGTCGAAGCGACTTCCAGTTCTAGCTTTTTCTGGTGATTACAGTTGATGCATTTTGGTTCCTGCGCTGGCGTCGTTTAGTGGAGATTTAGAGCAAAACAATCCTCTTTTTCAGCTTTAGTCATGGATTTCCGCAAAGTAACGCCTGATGCCATCAACTATTATTAGTGTGTGTGTGTGGTGGTGTGCGCACCACTTTGACGGCTCCGTCCTCAATGGCGCGGATGAAGCGGTCGCGCCAGCGCTCCGCCTCCGCCACTTCGCTCCGGATGCGGTCCTCGGGCCGGTACACGTCCCGGAGCTGTGAGTTGGCGAACCTTGGGAAACGTTTCAACTTTTAATAAAGATTAAGATAAATATACAACATCATCATCATCATCATCAGCCTATATACGTCCCACTGCTGGGCACAGGCCTCACCTCAACTATGAGGTGGTGCGAGCCGTACTCCACCACGCGGGCGAAGTGCGGATTGATAGAAAGGTGTGTGTAAGGTAAGTGACCAACCTTACTGTCAGATAAATGTACATTGATCTGACTCCGTGTCCGTGGTCAGTAGATTAAGCAATAATAAAAAGAAAGATAAACTTTTCAAATGATTCGTCAACTACCCATATCAGAACAACCAAAAAAATAATCAAAAAAAGCCTTACAAGCAAAAGTACCGAACTGCCTGTTCTGATTTTAATCTAACGCAAAGGAAGCAAACCTGTTGGTTTCTCCATTTAGACCGGTTACAACAAATTTAGTACCAATCAGCTAAAGGCTGAAAGTGGTGTCATGGGATAAAGAACGACTTCCTCATGCTAAATATGTCGGTCTGATAGCTTCAAGTTATTGATATTTTCTATCTATAGGTCACAAATTGCAACAATCTAAGTTACAATTTGTTGGTTTGTTAAATAAAACATCTTTTACGGGTGCAACTCTGAATCGGTACCAAAATTTTGGTCAGTTTTTACACAAATCACGTTAAAACATAATGAACATACTGTAAATTATCAACTATATTCCTTGTGGATTTTTGGTCAGAATAAAGTATCTTCAAATTGACATAGGTCCATAACGCAAACGCAATATTGATCAGTTTCTACACTTTTGTCGTAAGAATATTTAGTGTTTACTAACTGCACAACATTCAGCCATTTAACTAATCATATTATTGGGAGCGATATAGCATCTTTGAATGCGTGTAGCTCGATAGCGCAACCGAAAATTAGGTCAATTTCTGCCACCTAATCAAAGTAACCGATCGTTGACATACTTTTTATTATTTATCAAAACGGTCTGCCTCCATAGATTTTGTATGGGAATACTAGAACGTGACATCACGGTCATCTATCAGATCGAAGTCAATTGACCAAATATTTATTGAGTGTGTTTAAAAATAATAATTGGTTTCCACAGCTTTTTGGAAATATACTGGTTGTATTAACTTCATAGGGGCTATGTTTTTTTAACGTCATGGTCTTGAAAATACTTTTGATAGATGTCATCATGCTTATTGTAATTGCTAGGCTTAGCTTGATCGAGCTCGTGTCATCACCTCGGCGGGTAGGAGCGGCTGGCGACGCTGGAGTCGAGCTTGGGGAAGTACGCCTCCTCGATGGGCGCGCGCAGGTTGCTGTAGCTGCGCACGCGGCCCAGCCCGTTGCACAGCCGCTCCGCGTTGTACCTGGAAACATTTTTATATACCTATTTGTTTCTCACAAAATTAATCTTACAAATAAATCTATACATATCTAGGGCGCACGATGCGGGCCAGCCCAAACACTCTCCTGCGAGTATTTGCCGAGCGCTTTGACTGCCAGTACGTGTATCAATCACCTTGGCATGGTGCATGTACTGGCTGATACTAAAATATTATTTTAAATACGTACCATTAATAACCATAGATTTATATATTTTATTTTTTGTTTTTTATTATTTTGATATTTGGAATGTCTTACTAATTGTGGTAATTAATAATTATTATATCATATTATATAAATAAATTATAATTATTATATCTAAGAAAGCGAAATGTCATTTAGAGCCAACGGCATACTGTCGCGATGAGTCGCAGCTTCAGCTCATGGATGGAGGGCACCGATCCCCTTGTAATCATCGTGTCATCTCAGCAGATTAAATATTTCTTTTTTCCACATTAGTTTGCTCTGCAACTAAAACTACGAGGCCATATCTGAGTCATTTGAAAGTAGGCTGTGCACTTTGGGCTGTACAATTTCAATAGTATATACCTGTGCGTCAGTAGCAGTAGGTAGGGCACATACCGCGAACAACGGATGGCCGTTGAGGCAAAAAGTTTTAGAGTGTGGACCATTCGGTAAAAAGCGCAGCGTAGGGCGTCTACCGGCAAGATGTCGACCGTTGATAACCGGTAAACCTGTTAATCTTTCTTTAGCAGTGGATGTCTTGCGGTTGACTGTGCTGATGAAGATGAATACGTACCTAGCAATGATCTGCTGGTGCATATAATAGAACAGTTCACCCCGCCTGACCTTGTTGACGACGGCGAAGTCAGTCTTAAAGGTACACGAGGTGCTGTGCCAGTGGTGCAGGTTGATGCCGATGTCCTCACGGAAGTACGTCACGCTCTGCTCATCTTCGTTACAACGTCAACAGCTAAACGATCCCAAAAGATTTACAGGTCGAGCAGCGCTTTTCATCAAAGATGGTCTCCAATTTAGAACTACTGTGCCCCAACGACCATCAGGTCTTCGCGCTATGTGCCATGTCCACCCACTGTCAATATTTCCACGGTCGATTCCGTAGCAGGTAATCATCGAATTCTACTTGTTTGTCCTCTTGATACCTGAACGTATGCTGGGAAATAGACACTTGTACCTCATTCTTATCAGAAAAATCTGCAAGAATGCTTGACAAAAGCCTTATCCAAAGTCAGAAGCTTTTTCATTTGGTCTTGACACACCTGTACCTGTTACTAAACTTTTTTGCAAGAGTCAGAACTTACCTAGCAATAATCTGCTGATGCATATAGTAGAACAGCTCGCCCCGCCTGTCCTTGTTGACGATCTCGTACGCGGTGTCGAAGGGTTACACGAGGTGCCAGTGCCAGTGGTGCAGGTTGATGCCGATCTCCTCACGGAAGTACGCCACGCTCTGCTCATCATCGTTTCAACGTCAATCGCTAGACGAAATCCTCCCAAAAGATTTCCAGGTCGAGCAATCTACCAGCTGCGCTTTTCATCAAAGATGGACTCCAATTTAGAACTAATGTGCCCCGACGACCATCAGTGGGATGAGCACGAACAACTATCGTAACGTATTTGTAGCGTTTACCTATCGTTTACTTGTCAATTTCTGTGAGAGAACTGTCAGTTTCTGACGTTTGGACGACACGAATACGTTACGACAAAGTTCGTGCTCACCCCACAGGTCTTCGCGCTATGTGCCATGTCCACCCACTGCCAATATTTCTTACTGATATTCTGGGCTATGTCAGTAAACTCAGATCCACGGTCGATTCCGTAGCAGGTAATCATCGAATTCCACTTGTTTGTCCTATTGATACCTTAACGTATGCTGGAAATAGACACTTGTACCTCATTCTTATCAGAAACATCTGGAAGAATGCCGAACAAAAGCCTTCCCCAAAGATTTCCAGGTCAAGTCGGATGCTTTTTGATTCGGTCTTGACACACCTGTACCTGCTACTAAACTTTTTTGCGAGAGTCAGTTGCTTGTTATTGTTGTTGTTGGAGTCCTATGGCACCCCCGTGGTGCAAAAGGCCTTCGTGAGTTGTCGCCATTTCCCCCTGTCCGGCGCTTGACTCTTGACATCCTCCCATAGTAGACCTGCAGCTGCTTACCTAGCAATAATCTGCTGGTGCATATAATAGAACAGCTCGCCCCGCCTGTCCTTGTTGACGATCTCGTACGCGGCGTCGGCGGGGTACACGAGGTGCCAGTGCCAGTGGTGCAGGTTGATGCCGATGTCCTCGCGGAAGTACGCCACGCTCTGCTCGGGGACCGCGTCCGAGGCCGTCAGGAGCATCGGGATTTCTACTGGCATCTGGAATGTGGAAGGTCTTTTTATTTGGATAATATACAAAAAACGGGTACGAGTAATGGCTGAAGAGTGTTGATGTAAAACTGAATGCCTTGGTCAAAATCTTTAAAAAAAAGTTTGGACCTCCTATACAAAACTACCAATCAGCTGAGTGAAGTATAGTGATTTGTAAGTTGTACCGTAACATAAATATTTTAATAAGTGTCTGCGACATAGTATCAAGTTAATGTTAAGTAAGCAAATATGTTTTATTGTGTTTTGCAATTATGTACAAGATTTTAATTGATCCAATAAATATTCGACATTCAAGCTATACACATGTCTTTCTCTTGACACATCCTCACCATCCATCTTCAAGAACACTTCATGATCGACAATGAGAGATGTTTTATGTGGTAAAAATAGTATTTTGTTGTACTCTCGTGGGCACTAATCTTCGCATGCTTTCTTCTTGCTTTGCTAAGTAACTAATGAGAATTCGATATTTCGAAATATCAGGAACAGATAAGTAAAGAAGGTGAAGCAATCCCATTTTAAAACATTCCTACTATAATCATGAGTGACGTAATAAAGTAACTATGTCTTTCTGTTACGCTTTCACAAGTTAACTACTCTAGATTTTAAGAACCAATTTTAACGAACTTTGGTACACGTAAGAGTGTATAACTGTCTAGATATTACAGTTTATGAGATACAACCTGATTATAGACAGAGGTACGGCAGTTTCAGATAGCAGGGTCCCGTTTTTCACCCTTTGGTTAGGGAACCCCTAAAATAAAGTGTTCCTTACTTTATTCTGCTGCGTTTTCAGGACGTTGGTGGACTCTCTAGTTGTTCTGAACACCTTTGGGTCAACGAACTTGTCCGGGAAGGTTTGCATCACGGAGGGGATGTTCAAACCCTTTGTATCCTCCCTGTAAATTGATATAACAATACATATTTATATTTACAATCATTACGTAGCTTCGATTAAGCTTAGATAAGCGTGAATTACCTATTATGGCAACCGCATACCCATATCTTTTATATAAAAATAAATTGCTGTTCGTTAGTCTCGCTAAAACTCGAAAACAGCTAAACCGATTTGAATAAATGCACTTGAAGAGAATGCCCTACAGCGTTAAGGCCACCTTTTGTACAAAGTTTGTTTGCAATAAAGTTTATATAAATAAATAAATTTAGTCTCAAACTATTCGTGGAAGTACAGGGAAGGTTTTAACGATGAATTAAAATTAAACAATGGGCAGGACAACGTGTGCGGGGTCCGCTAGTACTCAATAAGAACAAATCTCACAGGTCACACATTACGACTTAGTATTAGTGACAAACTCCAGGAACTTATGCTGGCCACAAACTCAGTTGCAAACTGATGCAATCGGTTAATTGTGTCATGCCAATTGGATAGGAAGCATGGTGTATGGCTAGCATTTGCTACTAATCCCGTGTAAACCAGCCATAAAGGTAAGTACGTAAGTAGGTATTCTAGTCAGTATAGCAGGAACTGACGCTGAGATTTCAGCTAGCCAATATTTATTTTATACGTCTGCCTCGTTGGTGTAACGGCAAAGATTCTGCCTTTCATCCGAGAGGTCTTGGGTACAAATCCTAGGTCGAGCCACAAATTTTTCTGAGATTTTCTGTCATGAATCTCTCAAAAACAGCTCGGAGACGGGAAGTTGACGATGTAACACCCCCGTGCCTCGGTGCGCACGTTAAGCCGTTGGTCCTGCGCCTGATCTCTCTCCGGTCATGTCGGATTGCGGTCTTATCGAACTTTGTTTGTGATGTGTACCTGTGTATTGCGCTCACACTTGTTCACTATAATATCTTCTGCGTAGTTGGCTGATCTCTGTTGAGATCGGCCGCCGTTGTCAAAATCGGCTAGGAGGACTATTATTTTTTATTTTTTTACAGTAATTTATTTTCAAATCACAATTACCTGTGCAAGAGTGCGATCGACAGACAGTAGTTGAACATGTAAGGGTTGATGTGGAGCTGGCAGTACGCGCACAGGGCGATCAGGTCTTTCACGTTGTGCATTCCTGCAGACAATATCAATATCTTGTTCTCTGAGTGACTTCACACGAGCGGCATTATATATTATTTGCTACACATAGATTTTTACAATATATTAGAATTAATAGATTGTATTCTGATTTAATATCGCATTGGGTGTTATCCTGTAGGTATGAGTTTGGAAAATAAATAATTAAAATTATCGGTTCATCATCAGAAACAATCTGCCTTTAGAGAGAAACTACATGCAACATACTGTCGCTACCCGCGACCTGCTTCTATCGCGGTAACCAGTACGTCCTAGGTGTGCCCTGGGCTGTAATCACACTAATATTATAAATTTGAAAGTTTTTTTGTTTGGCTGTTTGTCCGTCAATCACGCTGAAACTACAGAACGGAATTTGATAAAAAGTGGTATACAGACAAGGTATCAGCTGACTTGGGTCATAGAATGTTTTTTTATCTTGATTGAATGCTCCCTTGGGATGAAACAGAAAGGAGAAAAGAAGTCCAGGAGTTGACTAGTAACCAAAAGGTCGCGGGTTCGATGCCCGCACTGTACAAACATAGGTGTGCATGAACATGTGTGTTTGTACTGGTCTGGGTGTTTTCTATGTATAATATGTATTTATTTACGAAAAAAAAGAATTTAAGTATGTTTATCCGTTGTCTTGTACCCATAACTCAAGTCTCTAAGCTTAATTTGGGACTAGAGAATTGGTGTGATTGTTGTGAAATATTTATTATTAGGTCCTTACATATGAAATTGGCGTTTTGTCGTACTGGCTACTTTGATCACAAATTTTTCCTATTTGGTTAGGAATTCGAAATTCAAATTTATACAGCTATTTCCACATGTAGTTGTGTTTTGTAAACCGTCATTCATTTGTTTTTTTACTTATCTTTTTTCTGTTTGCATCGCTCAATTTACAAAATGGAAAATTTGAAATATCGCGTTATTTACGAGTACGAGTTCCACCGTGGCACCAGTGCTGCGGAAACGGCTCGAAGGGTTAATGATGTGTATGGCGGTTGTGTCGCAAAAGAAAACACAGTGCGTTTTTGGTTCCAACGTTTTCGTTCTGGAAATTTCGACCTGCAAAACAAGCCCCGTGGACGGCCGGAGACCCAAGTTGATAATGAAGAATTGAAGGCTATTGTGGAAGCGGATCCATCGCAAACCACGTCCGAGTTAGCTGCAGGCTTTGGCGTTAGTGATAAAACTGTTTTAATCCACTTGAAGCAAATTGGGAAGATTAAAAAACTTGAAAGGTGGGTTCCTCACGAATTGAGTGAAGCAAACCGGCAAACGCGCGTCAACTGCTGCGTTACATTACTTGACCGGCACAATAACGAAGGGATTTTAAATCGAATCATTACCTGTGATGAAAAGTGGATTCTCTACGATAATCGGAAGCGCTCATCGCAATGGCTGGACCCTGGCAAGCCAGCCAAAGCCTGCTCCAAGCGAAAATTGACCAATAAAAAGTTACTTGTAAGCGTTTGGTGGACTAGCGCCGGTGTCGTTCATTACAGTTTTCTCAAATCTGGCCAGACGATTACGGCAGATATCTATTGTCAGCAATTGCAAACCATGATGGAAAAGCTAGTTGCTAAACAACCAAGGCTGGTCAATCGCTCTACGCCACTGCTGCTTCACGACAACGCTAGACCACACACTGCACAACAGACGGCTAGCAAATTAGAAGAACTTCAATTGGAATCTCTAAGGCATCCACCGTACTCCCCGGACCTTGCTCCAACAGATTACCATTTTTTTCGAAATTTGGATAACTTCTTGCAAGGGAAAAAGTTCAACTCAGATGGGGCAGTCCAAGTCGCCTTCAAAGATTTTATTGATTCCCGTTCGAATGGTTTTTTTAGTAAAGGGATCAATGAACTACCTATGAGATGGCAAAAGTGCATAGATTACAATGGCTCATACTTTGATTAAATAAATATGCTATATAAAAAAATTTCGACTTTTTGTTCCTCCCATACAAAACGCCAATTTCATAGGTAAGGACCTAATATTATTATATAAGTTTATTTGAGTGAGATTAGTTTATTTAAGTTTATTTATATAAGTTTAATACCACTGTTGATTCTGATATTTGTAACTCAAGTGCTTAAGCTCACAGAGTCAGATCAATGTACATGCTATGTTGTTGTATATTTATTTATTTCTTCGGTTTACGCGAACAGTAGACATTGAAATGAGACACTTATTTACATTTTGTTTCAACCTGATGTTTCGAAACGTTAACGAAACGTCAGGTTAAAACAAAATGTATATAAATCGCGAAATAATCCGTAAAAGTGTCTCATTTCAATGTATATTTTTTATTATACTAAAGCCCACCTACCAAGCATAGTATCGATGAGGTTAGCAGCCATGTCCCTGTGGCTTTTGATGAACACGCTGAACTTGTCGTTGTAAGGCAGCTGCTTGGGCACGCTCAGGTCCGGCAGGCTGATGTTGGCCACGTCGATGCCGTCGGTGTCGGTGTCGTCGCCGACACGGTTGGAGAGGAGGCACTTGAATTTGTCGGGCTGGAAGTTGGTAAAATAAGAATAATAATATTTTTTTCAACACACTTGCTCATGAAGTGGTTGTAATTTCACTGCAATTATACTAATAAAGACACCTTTAATCAAACTGACTTTTTCATTGCTATAACTCACTAGTGTAGTGTAGTTATAGATTTAAAAAAAGAAAACTTTAAAATCCCCATATTGTACGTGGCAGAATAGGCGTAACCCCTATGCGCGGAAAAAAAAATTCTGTGGCCGACCAGAATGCGCGCGCATAGGAAAACTGATTTATCTACTAAATAAAATGAGTTTTTATTGTTATTTTATTCACAAGTGTGTTGAAAAACGTCGTATGATACACGTGTGTATTGATGATTACCGTCCTCGACTCTCTTAAGATGGCGCCTCGGCGGTTATCACCAATGTGTACCATAATGTACTAATTCAT
Organism: Pyrausta despicata; assembly: GCA_963921415.1. Classification (NCBI taxonomy): domain Eukaryota; kingdom Metazoa; phylum Arthropoda; class Insecta; order Lepidoptera; family Crambidae; genus Pyrausta; species Pyrausta despicata. The sequence continues at coordinate 14,264,128 of OY992865.1, read as the reverse complement.
AACCTCTATCATCAACCTGTATACGTCACACAGCTGGGCTCAGGCCTCACCTCAACTATGAGGTGGAGCGAGCCACACTCCACCACGCGGGCTCAGTGCGGATCGGTGGAGGGGTGTGTGTAAGGTAAGTGACCAACCTTACTGTCAGATGTTATTAAGCCGCCCGAGGGCCTCCGACCAGGTTTAACGACTAATATATATCGATAATTACCGGGACCAACAGCTTAGCGTGCCTTCCGAAGCACGGAGATGCTTGTAATAGACGTTACTTTTATGGTCGGAATGGTCACCCATCCCAAACATGACCGCGCCGTAGGTTGCTTAACTTTTGGTATCACTATCAAAGCGCTGCAACCACTGCGCCACAAGCACCTCATTTTCTTTCATAACCTCAGGTTAACAGATTTTTCTTAGGTGTGTACAGGGTTAATTTAAACATTTTGTATAATAAGATTTATATCCCTGACAATGAGACTAGTGAAAACTGTATCTTCAGTGTCAGTGATTCCTCAACATTCAAACTTAATTAGTAAAAAATAAAATATAAGGAATAACAAATGTAGCACGTGTGTGTGTGTGTGTGTGTGTGTGTGTGTGTGTGTGTGTGTGTGTGTGTGTGTGTGTATGGTGTGTGCTTTTGTGTGTTTGCGATAGCGTGCGTGTGTGCGTGTATGTAAGAGAGAGAGAGAGAGAGAGAGAGAGAGAGAGAGAGAGAGGGAGAAGCTAAAAATGGGTCTTATGTTGGATATTATGTAAAAAGGGGATTTTAAATACGACAGTTTCTAAATACGACATCTTCAGCAAACAACAAGATTGAAATTGTTGGGACTTCGCGCAACATCGTTGGCATCTTCAGTGGCGGCGAACACCGAGGTCACCCGAGCGAACAGGATCGAGCCCGACCAGCTCGCGGCCGAGCCGAACGTTCGCACATTCGCCTACAAGCACTCGGACTAGTTATACTATTGTCGCGTTCTTGATCCAAGATTTTATGCTCTGTATTATTTGAGAGCGAATCACAGCACCTTTTAATTACAATCCGCTATTTTATTTAAGCTATCGATAGGACCCCATCAGAAATAGCTTAGTAACTTAAACTTTTGACGATCACTTTGGTGTAATGGTTAAGAAGTTGACTATTAACCAAAAGGTCGAGGGTTCGATCCCCGCACTGTACAAACATTTGTGTGAATGAATATGTCTGTTTGTACTCGTCTAGGTGTTACATGTATTTATTTAAGTTTATTTCTGATACCACTGTTGCTTCTCTCTGTAACACAAGTGCTTCAGCTGCTTACGACGGAGTCAGATCAACATAAGTGATGTTTTTGTATATTTATTTATTTATATTATTCTGCAGTGTGCAATGACGAGATGACGATCCACTTATTCGTAACCATTATATTTCTAACTAATCGTCAGCGCACATATACAGCTTATTGTCGTTGCGACACACCACTGACAGTGAGTCAACCAATTAGCCGCGGCTAAGCATGTTCTCAAATGCAGTTTACTCACGTAGAAATGGCTGGGTACTCTAAAGAACTTCTTATCGGCTCCTTTTTTCTGGAAGCAGGGCTCCGTGGGCCGCTGAAAGAAGCGCAGCAGGTCTTGCTTGTCACCCATCTTGCTCACTGAAATTTAAACAGTGTTTAACGACAATAGTGACTGAGTTTCTTGCGCCGCTTCTTCTCAGCACTGGCCCAAATTGTCCCGAAGCGGTGCTACCACCGCTACCACCGCCACCGGTTAATTTATATGTTGAGACATGTAAAAGTGCTACTTGTTAGCCTACTTACCGAAAGAAATTGATTTTATTGATTTTATTTATTGAACTTCAATTCCACCTTCTAAATAATAATAATAATAATATAATAATAATCATTTTATTTCAGACTATGTCCATAAATTGTTAGTATTACACAGTATCTTAAAAACTAATGTTAGTAGTGCAATTAAACATTAAAACACAAAAAACAAAAAAAAAACAAAATTTACGTGTGCGGCGCTCATTGGCTGCATCTACCCACCTTGAAAGGCGTGCAGGTGCATCCAATGTCGCAGCATCGGTGAGTGATTATAGAGAAAACGTTTGTAAGTTATAAGTACGTTTTATTTATTTAAACTTAATCGCACCGAAAGTGATACAATTGGCGGATTTAAATGCCAAAAGGCATTCTCTACCAGTCAACCTCGTGAAAATATGTATTAAATATTCGGCTGAGAGTTTACCTTTGACCACGGATGCTGAAATACGAAACGTCAGGATAAAATGTAATGTAAATAAATCGCAAAATTATCCGTAAAATTGTTATCATTTCACTGACTAGTAATCGCGTAAATATAAGAGAACGATATTGTAGGATGCCTTTGAATGTGCTTTTTAAGATAGATATACAGGGTGTAAAAAAACTTAACGAAGCCGTCAACCACGCGTTCAGTACATCAAACCAAATCGTATAAAAAAGAAATTTTGGCTGGGAAACAACTTTTATTTTTTGACATCACATAAAAATAATTTAATTCTAACCCGCAATGTACAGCGCGCACGCGGAAAAGTCGCCGCGGGGCGTGTTGCTTTACGCCGCCGCGACGCGGTTCGGTTCGAGTGTGCGCTGTTCATTGCAGAGTGTGCCATTTAGAGGCTTTTTATGAAAGAACTAGTAAAATTTTGTATCATGTTTCTTTGGAAAAAAGTTCAGTTATAAATAACGGACAGAAGACGTTTCTGTAAAAATCATCAATATTTTTTTCAAACTTTAACCATCAATATCTCAGTAACCTTTAACTTCCCAGGTATGGTGTAAAGGAAAAAAATGATCGTAACAATTGGTAGAATATGTGGTATTCGGCTTCGTTAAGGTTTTTTTTACACCCTGTATATTTTAACACTTTATTGTAATAATTTAGGTGGTCTTATCGCTTATTATTATTGATTGCCTTATCCTCTTGAAATCACGTCACATTATTTGGACAGCAATAGGTAGGCCTAGTGCATTATTAAACTTAAAGGTACAAATGACAGCACAAGCACATCAAGATATACACTGCGAGATATTATATGAGCACTTGTGATGAGGGTTGTTTCGAAACTCGTTATGAAATATTACGCGTAAATGTTTTAGTTCGGATAATACCTAATGCTTAAAAGTAGGTAACATAAGCTATTCCAAATGCGAAATCTCAAGGCAAGACAATTTGGATTCAACGTTATAAAGCTATTGGACGAAGATGACGACCGCTTGGTGCAGTGGTCCACAGGTCGGACTTCTAAAACCAAGGGTCGCGGGTTCGATCCCCGCACAGTATATGTGTGCATGAACATGTGTGTTTGTACTGGTCTGGGTGTTTTCTATGTATAATATGTATTAATTTCCAAAAAAAAAGTATTTTAGTATGTTTATCCGTTGTCTAGTACCCATAACACAAGCCTCGTAGCTTAATTTGGGACTAGAGAATTGGTGTGATTGTTGTGAAATATTTATTATTATTATTATTAGGCACCGACGACTTAATTCCTACCGTTTTCAGTAGATATTTATCCAGATATTCAGTAGATGTTTATTTAGTATGACTAGTAGGGACAAAGATACAGAACGAAAGGAAAAGAATTAAGCTACACACCAATAATGTAAAATAAGAATAAATAACTTAGTTATTCACTAACCTTTCAGATCTGTTAACACTCACTGAAACTAACTTTTAACTGAAATGGTTCTATCAAGCCGAATTCGGCTTGAATGTTCCAGGTCACCGTCACCCATTGCTTTTATACCACAAAAACGATATTCGGGTGCAAAACTGAAATTCCCAATGCCACTAGAAAATATCTAGATGCGGTTTTCTGGTTCGCGCCTACGTACGGCGATAAATTTTGATATCATGGGTTTTTTTTATTTGATTACTTAAATTGAAAAATAGTCGTCAAAGAAAAAAATATTTTGCGTAATTTCAGATAACTTATTGTATTATAGCAATTGAATACTTATGTTAATCGTTCGAAATTATGATAAATGACATTTGAGCCGCTTCTTTAAAGAATAAAAGAAGATGATCTCTACATCTATTTGACGACCACTTTGGTGTAATGGTCAAGAAGTTGACTATCAACCAAGAGGTCGCGGGTTCGATCCCCGCACTGTACAAAAATTTGTGTGCATGAACATGTCTGTTTGTACTGGTCTGGGTGTTTTATGTATTTATTTAAATTTATTTGTAATGCCACTGTGGATTCTGATATCTGTAACACAAGTGCTTTAGCTTCTTACCACTGAGACATATCAATGTGTGTGATGTTGTTGTATATTTAAAAATTAATTATTGTAAAATAAAAAAAATAATGTACATGGAGAAAATCGTTGTTTATTGTTTCGGAATTTGGAGTGAAGTAAGAAGTACAATATTAAAAAGAATTAATCAAAAATAATTCATAAATATTATGTACTAAGAAGTTTAGATTATAGAGATGACCAGTATTATTGTTATTACAACATCCGCCCTTAATCTAAACTCTTAAAAGTAAACAACAAAAAAAAAAAACACGGGTTGCACTCCGGGAGTGCCGGCAGAAGTGAAAACTTGATTATTAACGTTGTGCATTTTTGATTTATTTGAACCGTCTTACGGTTTTTCGATCAGCATCACGTGACCTGACGCGAGTTTCACAGTTTCTACCCATGCCACAAAAGTGCTCACCGCCGCTAAAGAAGTTTTCACTTCAAAAATGAACAAGCTAAGATAAACCTAAACCTAATAAACACTTAGACAGTGCTCTCCTTTGCAATGGCTTAGTGAGTATATCTGCTGGCATCTCACTGCTACGTCTGTATTGTAATGTTATTTTATTTTCTGACACCTTCTCTCTGATAAAATGGAACTTGGTGTCAATGTGTTTAGTTCTATTATGGTGTACCGGATTTAGAGCTAAACTCTGTGCACTCTGACTATCTGTATGTAATATAACTGAATTACTACTTTGAACTTTAGTATTACATACCTCTGATATAAAGCGTTGCAAATAAATAGCCTCCTTTGCCGCATCTGTTAGTGCCATGTATTCTGCTTCTGCAGAAGAGAGTGCCACAGTAGGCTGTTTGCTGGAACACCAAGATACTGCTGCATTTCCAATACGGAAGAAATAACCCGTATATGATCTTCGATCAGTGATACAGTTTGCCCAATCAGCATCTGTAAAACCCTGTAAGGGATTTCCAGTCCTTTTATATACTATAGAGAGACCAACCACCAATTTTACTCTGTTAAAATAATTTTTGATTCGCACAAACTCATGGCAGGATCTTAATTTTACGGCAAAATGATGACAGAGATGGATATTGGACATGTTGGCCATGAGTGAGCGAGGCAGATAGTGACGCCACTTTTACAAAAGTTAACAAAAGTGAGTAAAATTAATAAAATAATGAAAAATCTTGACCTAGTTTAGTTTAATTTTATTGGAATAAAAGTCAGATAGGGAAATAACATTGTTTATTACAATAAATGTTCAAATTGTTTTCCGTCAGCCTCAATACAGGCCCTACATCTTTTATTGGGGCGTTCTCAAAGAAAAAGTTTACTCAAAGCCCATTGAGAGCGAAGCCGAGCTGCGTGAACGAATTTCTCAAGCTGCTGAGGAAATCAACTCTCGAGGATATGCCCGGCTAATAAGTAGATCTTTTTTAAGAAGATGTAGGGCCTGTATTGAGGCTGATGGAAAACAATTTGAACATTTATTGTAATAAGCAATGTTATTTCCCTATCTGACTTTTATTCCAATAAAATTGAACTAAACTAGATCAAGATTTTTCATTATTTTATTAATTTTACTTACTTTTGTTAACTTTGTAAAAGTGGCGTCACTATTCTGATTAAATGCGCCAACTTTTAATGGCACTTGCCAAGGCACTCTATTACATTTTTTTTAACGGAGGGCCTTCCAAAGTCGACAAATATTTTAAATTCATAGTTTAACAAATCAGTCTTATTTCTAGGAAACTTGGGGCAACTATGACATTATTTTTGACTGTCATTCTGAAATGCTATTTAGGGTTATGGTTCCAAAGTATAAATGAACAAAAATAAAAAAAAAATAACCATAATAACCGAAAAATTGTTACAGTTTGACTAAATTTCTAGGTTTTTCTTAAAATGCCCATAATTTTCAAACTGCATGGGATAGAATTTTTTTCTGATTTTTGTCATGATGCTCACGCGGAACTGACTTCAAGTATCATACACATAATATTTCTCTATGTTTCTCTATGAAAATGTGCTAGGAGTTTTTCGACTTATTTTTTTAATTTTTTTTTTGAAATATTTGTCATTTTTCTCAGGCCTGGACAAAAAATGACAAAGCTGTCCTACGGTTGAACGAATTAATTCATTTAATCGATTTAACGTGACTTCATGAAATGAAAACAAATCGATAGTATCGTATCGTACGAAAACAAAGATAGAAGACCACCAGACGTAAATGTGATTATTTATTTCAGAAATCAGGCTACATGGTATTATTAATTTAACATTATTCTCATAGCTTAGAGTAAGAAGAAGGTAAAATTATTAAATCACTGGCTCGGATTGATCATCATCGTCTTTTTTAAATAACATAAAATTCTTAACAATGCTTAGGACTGAATCCACAAGTTGGCCGAACCGAAAATTAAGGCTATTGGCCATAAAATAACAACAACAAAGCACGAATCAAATTTGGGGCCAAGGGCCAACGCTTTTTCTGGGTCCACTCATTGGATATGGATTTTCGGCTAACTATTCGCCCAACATCTCGATCTGGAGCTGGTTAATAATACACTAATCGGGCCAATAGTTGGTCAATAAAGTACAGCTGTTGAAAATTTCACCAATCAACGTTGACCCCATTACTTTTTCCTTATTGGGCGATAGGTTTTTGAGCAAACTGTTCGCTCCGTTCGCTCAACGTGTGAATTCTAAACTAAAATAGTTGATTAAGAAAATGTTGTTTGAACCTAGGGATGGGTAAGACAGATAAAACTGACTAGAGTAGTTATTGGGTAAATAATGAGTTATTTACCATATCAAGTGAGTATTTACAATAGATGTAGAATACACTAGCGTAAAGATCAACTGACAGCTCGAAAACGTGAAACCAATTTGTATTTGTTCATGTATGCGTACTCCAGTGATGTAGGTTCTACTAATAAGCACTAGCGATAAGCTTCTATGTTCGTTCTTAGGAGATAACTATAATTTTAAATACAGTCTGAATAATTACCAGGACTTTTTACCTTGTTCTCATAAGATCTTAAAAGGACGATGTATGTTATAACTAAAAGACAAATAGGTTAAAGCAAAAATATTAAAACTGAAACAGTAAACTTTTAGAACTTAATTATTAAGGTAAGACTTATATAGATTAACGCTACAAAAAAGATATACAATTTAGGTTAGGTACTTCAAGGCTTTTTATTTTTTCATATATAACCATTATCTACTGTACGACTAATAACTGGACAAATAAAAAAAATACGATAGTCCAGTGTTTAAGTAATTTGAATTTATTTTTTCGTGGACTTTCACAATTTTTCAAATGTTGCTTTTCCTCGGCTGACGAAAGTATTCGGGTGGAAATCTCTCTCCTTGACCTGTCCCTGAATATATAAAAATAAATTATGATTGTCATTGTCCTCCGAACAGCTTTTTATTGTCTACACGACAGAACATTAAGATAAAATCTGCGTTATCTTATCCACTTGTAATACGGTCAATTTTGCAACATAACTTTGTAGCCTGATCAAATGTCCGCTACAAATTGGTTTCAATCATTTTCCTCAAAACACAGAATGTTGAACAAATCAAATATTTTGACCAGAATCATGTAGGTAAATTATCAACAGATAGCCATTTATCTATACAAAGCATTAAATGTAACGAAATGATAGAATTTATTTTATTGTTTAGCAGGCAAAAGTGGCAAGTTTTAAGTTTCGTTTGGTTTCAGCGTGAGCATCTTTGTCGTAAAAACTTTAAGACCTGTTCAAAATTTGAGACTCCATACTTTGCAAAACTCAAAACCACCATGGTTGAAATTTCTGAAATCATGTTTTCAAATTCAAATTCAAATATTTTATTTCAGAACAATACAATATTCCATATAAATTGTTAGTAATCCTTAGTTTAGGTTAGTAAATATAATTGTAATTTTATTTTCAAATAGCGAAGTTAGCGAATAGTTTTCACCTATGTTCCACAAAATCCCGTTTGCGAAAGTTGAGACTTAAAGCACAATGGTTTTGTTGACTTTTTTATTAAATAAAAGGTAAATACTACAGTGCTTACCCATCCCTATTGTACCCAATAATTTACCCAAGAATTACTATTATTTATAGGAACCTACTTTGAAATCTCTATGGTATATATGTAATGCCAATTTGACTTGATGACTCAAATCAATCAATTATGACGCATCATGTCATTTTATTTCTGTCAAAAAATGTTTTGGTTGATTTTCATTAATTTAAATTATTATTTTAGTTTAATTATTTTTATCTGGAAAAGCACGAGAAATTATATGGCCTCAAAATAAATAAAGATATGATCTGTTTGTTTTCAAGCCTTGAAAGCATTTAGAAGTGATGATAAAAAAGTATGTTATACAGGGTGTCCCAGAACTCAACACAATCATAAAAATCAACGTCAAACCGAAACGGGATGACAGGATTGATCGTAAGCATCATCCAAGAAAATATAAATACTATGTAGAAGAAGAATATCTCTGGTACATTCATCCCTTCAATTAAATTGTTGTCATGTTTTGTCAATCTTAACTGCTCGACTTAAAAAAAAGAAAAGAGTGAGTCATTTTAGTGATGTCCTTGCGTATTTCGAGGGTAATCAATACAATCTTATTCTATAAATCGATAAAGTTATCGACTAATCGATATCGATATAGACTATCGATTAGCGAATTTCGATTCCCTAATCCATATGCAGTATTTAGTTGCTAAAGTTTCAAAAATAAAATTATACTTTCAATTGAATCAAAACTTTTATTCACTAAACCATTCAAATAATACTTATTCTGCCATAACAATGTAGTCTTAGACCGCGTACCTCTCGCAAGCAAGTGTGTTTTAATTTGAGATTGTAAAAAAAATTGCATACCTAATTAATGCTAAAAAATAAAGTAACTTATTATCATAGCTTCTAAAATTAACTAAAGCAATTCATTAAACATCTAACAAGGATGGTTATCATTCTGATGAATATAAAAGAAATGTAGGTACTAACAACGTTACAAACCTAATCTATACTTCTATACTAATATTATAAAGAGAAAGTTTGTTTGTTTGAACGCGCTAATCTCAGGAACTACAGGTTCGAATTGAAAAATTATGTTTGTGTTGAATAGAGGAAGGTTTTAGGCTACATAACATCACGCTGCAACTATTAAGAGCGAAGAAATAACGGAAAATGTGAAAAAAACGGGGAAAATCATTTATTCTTGAGGGCTTCCGTTGCGTACGCTTCGAAAACGCTTCAAGATACCATAAATATATGTATGAAAGAATTATTCCTCTTCAAATGATCAAAAAAAATGTCTGCGACAGTATATATCTTTTAAGATTAAGTCACTAGAACCGAGAGAAACTTAAGAGTTGTATCAACGTAATAATATTAATCTTTATCCAAATAAATGTGTCTTTGATTTAATTGTGAACAAAATTGTCTTTGACATCACTTAATTGCAATGAATATCTTAGAAGATATTACAATTTTAAGGAACACCGATATAAAATTCACCCGCGCCGCATGATGTGCAAAAAATGACGCTGCAAGGAAGAGGGGCGTTGCTTGCGACCGACGCGGAGAGGGGGGTGTAGCTCTACGAGGTACCATGATGAACCAAAATTATTGAATGACCAGGTGACAACGTATAATAATCTGGGATGAGTGTTCCATGATCCATAGAGCTCATGTAGAGGCTCTACATAGTACTAGTACGAGATATAAGAAGCTGTGATAAAATCATCATTATAACATTACTGTTATGTTTGCGGGGGACTTTCGACAAACTGTACCAGTAATAGTAAGGGGAACTAGGGCAGAAATTGTAAAGTCTTGTCTTAAAAGTACCCCAGTATGGAAGTTTGTGAAAATCTTAAAATTAACTATAAATATAAGAGCACGTTTAGGGGGAGGTAGTTATAGTCCTCCTGGCCGATTTCGACCACGGCGGCCAATCTCCACAGAGATCAGCCAACTACGTAGGAGATATTATAGTGCACAAGTGTGAGCACAATACACAAGTGCACTCACTGTTCCATCACTCTCAAAGTTCGGTGAGACGGCAATACCACATGACCGGAGAGAGATCTGGCGCAGGACCAACGGCTTAAAGTGCTTGAACAGTTGGCGGTTTTACACCCCCGTGCCTCGGGGCACGGGGGTGTAAAACCTGGCTGTGGCGACCTGGGGTTCGAACCCAGGACCTGTTGGATGTTAGGCAGAAAATTTGCCACTACACCAACGGGGCAGTTGGGGGTAGGTAAGTAGTATAACTTTTCCTTCAAAGTTGCTTTAAAAAGGAAACGGAAAGTACCTCATTTTGAAAATAAGATTGAAATTGACCGAGATGTAGGAGAAAGAGTGAGTAACATTGAGGACTGAATATCGAAAGTTCACCCTGAAATAAGCGAAATAGACAATAAAGACCATCAATGGATGTGTCAAAGGGCAATATTGAGAGTGAGAAACTGTAGCGTGGACGAAATTAAGAAAATAATTATTTGAACCCAAGTGGCCTTCTCCCATATTCTCTCAAGTTAAAAAGAGGTGCCCCAATAATTTTACTTAGAAAACTTAAACCACCAATTACATAGCCCGTTACATAAACGAGACCGAATTTCTTCGCAATAACGTGATGGTTGCAATAGTTTAGACTGGTCCAGCAGTTGGTTAAACAGTGCTTATTCCTCGCACTTCAATGATTCCAAATTATTAACCTTTTAATTTTAAAAGAAATCAATTCCTGTTAAGCTATCTTTCGCCGTTACAATTAATAATCACAGGGCCAAACATTTAAACACATTTCGTAAATTAAAAACTCCACTGATATTTACACAGCACTTTATTCGTATAACACTGTCTTGCTTACAACAATTACAATAACGTATTCGTCCAGAGCTAGTGCTCGCTTCGTGCCACCGACTAGAATGACTCGAGAAAGTGTTGTCGGAACCATGTCACCACTCAACATCCCTCCCACCGTGCTTGATTCCGATTGGCTGTTCGCCAACCAATCAGAATCAAGCTCGTACTACAGAGTCAGTTAGAAACTTATTATTTTACTTATAATTTAAAATACAACAAAATATGTAAAATTACTGATAAAAATCAAATGACCCAAATATCGAAACAGTACGAATAATTAATTAAAAATAAACTCAATAAATTATCTAATAAATTTAAATACAATAATCAATAAAAAATCTAAAAGACATAATACTTATTCTAAAAATCACAACATTCGGCCGTCCTAATATGTGCAACCTCCCGGTGCACATCAGAATCACAACATTCGGAATAATAATAGGACAAGTTATGACCTAATTAAACCTAATTAAATTGTTTTTACTGTACAATTGTTTTATGTTGCTTTTGTCGTTGCAGCGCAGATAAAGGAAGATCATACTCACTATCGAAACTAGAATCAGTTGTGTTTTCATCAGACTCATCTAAGGAATTTGTAGTACCAAGATTTATCCCAGGCCGATTTCTGTCTGCTGCAACGACACTTTCAAACTGTTTTCTTTTGACTGAATATCGGCAATTTCTTATCTACTATTACAATTTACAAATTTCCTAAAGTTCGGCCTACTCAGCCATTAATAGCATGCAATTAGTCATTTGGCATTTAAACAGAAACAATTATTAATACATTATCAGATATACAATATGTCAGAATATTGTAATTTAGCATTATTGTCCGTATAAACATGATTGAACATAGGTATATATATTATATTTTTTTTTTACAAATTGGCGTAATTTGGGAACCAAAAGTTGTTCTGAACCTTCTCAACCGCTTTAGTTATACCTAAGTGACGAACGTCATCATGATTGGATAGACAATTTAAAAACGCGCACCACGGGGCCCAACGAGGCACAATTTTTCTCTTACTTTTTTTTGTACTTGATCACAAAATGCTTCTTAATACCTTTTAGTTCCTCATTGTTATTAGGCCTAAGGATTTTCACTATTCGCGATATGTCTGGCTCCGCGATTTGAAATGACAATAGCCAGTGTTCCTTTTTAGGGTTCCGTACCTCAAAAGGAAAAAACGGAACCCTTATAGGATCACTTTGTTGTCCGTCTGTCCGTCCGTCCGTCTGTCAAGACCCTTTTTCTCAGGAACGCGTGGAGGTATGAAGCTGAAATTTATATCAATTACTCAGGTCTACTGTCCCTTGAAGCTGTGAAAAAATCAAACTTCTAAGCCAACGCAATCAAAAGATACAGCCGTTTATGCCGCAAATTTTCGACACTTGCAAGGGAATCAAAACCTACAGGGTGCTTCCCGTGAACTCAGAATCTTGAAATTTGGTACGAAGCAACGTCTTATAGCATAGATAAAGGAAAAATTACGAAAACCATAAATTTTTAGTTACATCACATAATATATATGTTTTTAATAATTTTAAACTTACTACCCATTTCCTCATAAACGCGTAGAGGTATTAAATTGAAATTCATACCAAATACTCAGGTCTATAATACCTTTAAGCTGTAACAAAATCAAACTTCTATGTCAACGCAATTAAAAGAAACAGCAATTTAAGCTGCATATTTTGAAACTCGCAAGTACTCGCAAGGGAATCAAAACCTAAAGGGTACTTCCAGTCGACCTAGAATCTTGAAATTTGGCATGAAGCAACGTTTTATAGCACACATAAAGGAAAAATTCCGAAAACCTTAAATTTTTAGTTACATTACAATATATATATTATTTAATAAATATAAACTTATTACTTTTTTCCTCATGAACGCGTAGAGCTATCAAGTTGAAATTCATATCAAATACTTAGATCTAATTGCCTTTAACCCGTGAAAAAAAAAAAGTCTAAGTCAACGCAAAACGCAAAAGTACAACCATTGATACCGCATATTTTGAAACTCGCAACTACACGCAAGGGAATTAAAACCTAAAGACCACTTCCCGTTGACATAGAATCTCGAAATTTGGTAAGAAGCAATAGCTTACAGCACAGGTAACAGAAAAATTCCGAAAAGCTTAAAATTTATGACATTATTATATTTCTTATTGTTGGTTATAAGTGTTTCAGTTATATTATAGATAAATGATATGTGTTAATATAAAATAAAGGATTACGTAAACGATAAAGAGATCTTTGTCTTAAATTTATGCTCCTCCATCTTTCCCCATTGTAATGTTATGAATTTCATTTTGCAATAAAAATACCATAGTTATGACTCGATTGTCGTAATGAACGAACTTTGTAAACCTTGCAGGTTTGTACGGAACCCTCGGTGCGCGAGTCCGACTCGCACTTGGCCGGTTTTTTTTAATATAGTTCAGAAAGATAAGGATTCCTACTCAAGCGTCAACGTGAGTCATATGAGTTCCTGATCTTTACTCTATATCAAAAGTGAATTCACTTATCTCTAGCCATCAACGTGCAATACGTGGGACTAAATCTTGTTTTACAAGTGTTGTTCTGAGAGCGTGGTATTCAGTCACCTTGAAGTGAATACCTAATGGATACGCACGCGCGAAGGATAGACAATTGCAAGGGTTTCGAGCTCATAGGAGTGGAGGTGTCATTCTTCTGGCATGGTTTGTTTGCTAAAATAGGAGACAGGTTTTAAGACACGGGGTTTGTCCTACTTGTCCTAGCATTATAATAAAATTCCACCAAAACCAAGAGAACTGGCATCCGTATGGAGATCAGTTTCAAGTTTATGATTATATATATAAGGCCAAAATAGGACGTTCAACGTCTTTTAACAACGCACGTCTCTCAATTTCAAACCAATGAAAAGATACCTTTTTTTTAAACAAATCTAAACTTCTAATGAATTTGCGAAAGTAACTTGCCAGGCCAAGAAATTGTCTAACCTCATGATCGGATTTTGGGATGGGTACAACAAGCATTTTGGTTCTATCGGGCCTAACACCATCAAAAGAAATTTAATGACCGAGGTAGCTTATACTAGACCAATATTTTACACATTGGTAGTATTCACAACAGTTTATTTAAAATTTAGATTGACAAAAGAATCATCATTAGAGCATTTATATTAAATCAATTTCGAATTATCTTTCATGACAGTAAGCTCCGAAAAATCTTGCCCATTTAAAAGTGGCGTTTGCAGAAACTCGTCAATTACAACAAGGACTTCCGACATCAGAATAGCGTTTACCTCATCAAGTTTCAAAGAGATTGCACTTTTGTAGAGAAGTACAACTGCTGAATTCCTAAAACCCTTCAACGCGGGCAAATTGTCCAAAGATTTTTTAAGTTCAGGATTTTTGTATCAGATACTCAAATCAAACTGCACTTGTTGCCAAAATCTATATAAGCGAGAATATCTGGTCATTAATTCAATTATTAACCATTGGTCTTTCCTAAAGAATTTATCATTGCTATTGATGTGCGTGGAAATAGCCAGTGTTTTACGAGTATCTGACACAATTGTCGCAGTGTTATTGTTGGAAATCTACAAGTGGCTTCAACATGTCCCACTCAATGGCACGTTTGACATTTGATCAGTGGATTTGGGTATTTTATGTAAGTATGGCCTCTACTTTTACAGTTAAAACAAATTGGTACGTTACCAGTGCTATCATTCGAGGTAGGAGTGTAAGAAGCAATATTTTCGATACGTTTTTGACAAGGATATTGTCTGAAGGACGTTAAGAAAGTTCAGAAGATCCTCCGGCTCCGCGCAATTTAGAGCCTGTGCGCCATTTGATTCCCAACTGATTTATCATTTATGCAGTGGATAACGCAGTCCACTGCCTTTTTCCCACATACTTTAACATCTAATAAAGTTAGTAAGTTTATCGTACAAATACTCTTTAAAGCTTTCGTTGTTCTTTGAAGTACGTGCCAGCATTTCCTCGAGAAGTCGACCGTAGTTTTACTCGTTTGGGAGTGCTCACTTAAGTTTTATTTACCATTCATTCTAATTGTAGTTTACAGACGGTAAAGCCGCTGTACCATTTTTAGCTAATCCCACAAAATTTTACAAAGCAAAATGTACGTGTAAAATGTATGTACTCTCGTCCTAATCATAGATGCTGGCACATTCATTGACCTTCCTTATCCACCCTTTTGAGTTTTACTAAAGGGGTCGAACTCCGGTATAACATAATTTAATTGGTTATTGCCCAAACAGTTAGATTCTTGTTTATCACTGTTTTTAATTAATGATAAAAGTTTTATGACATCGTCAAGACTAAAATAAACTTGATGATGGAACCTGCGTCATGTCATCAGTTTCAATAAGCGACCCATTTCTTAGATCTGACCTGACTGATTGGAGCTCGGCGCTGGATTGATTTCTTCCACAGTCCACGACAAAGGTGAATTAGTTCTTCGCTTTTTAGCAGCGGTGACCTCTACCGCCGTCTTCTCTCATGGTAACCTCGCAAAAAGAAAGATAGGATAATCAATATACTTTTGATTATGTAAAATAAATATGATCTCATGACTCATAGATGTTATATAGGTGCATATAACCTTGTTAACCTAAAGGCGAATCTAGCCATGTGAACCTAAAGGCGCATCTAGCCTTGTAAACTTGAAGGCGCATTCAGCCTTGTAAACCTAAAGGCGCATCTAGCCTTGTAAACCTAAGGGCGCATCTAGCCTTGTAAACCTAAGGGCGCATCTAGCCTTGTAAATCTAAAGGCACATTCAGCCTTGTAAATAATAAGCGCCTCTAAGATTTGGACCGTAACAACGTACCAGGACTATCACAGAACATTATCAAGGTGTAACCTTGACCAGTATCCAGCGATAATCCGATACGAAGGCATGCATAGCACTGTTGAAGACTTGCCTCAACCAAGCGCCATCACACACCCCAAGTATCACAAGGGCAATCTTACACGAATTTCAGTGTAAGTAATGCACACACTAAATCCTAGCGACTTAATGGTTAAAATTCAGTTTCATAGTCGGGGCCATCATAATATATTATCAAATTTTAGCCTTGACCAAATATATCTAATGATGAACCTGATACGATAATATCGGCATAGCGCTGTCGAAGAGTTGCCTCGACCTGAAGACCCGTATAAAAAAATACATGTCACATTTTAATATATTTTGTAGCACACGTTGCTTCTTACTCGTTTTTGGATCATACATAGATCCATACAGGCACACATGGCCTTTTATCAGTATTTGGAACACACGTAGCTCTTTAACAGCACACATGGCCGTTTTACTAGTTGTTGTGGAACATACATAGCCAAATAACAGCACACATGGCCGTTTAACTAGTTATGGTGGAACATACATAGCTCCTGAACAGCACACATAGCCGTTTAATTAGTTGTTGTGGAACATACATAGCTCCATAACAGCACACATGGCCGTTTAACTAGTTATGGTGGAACATACATAGCTCCATAACAGCACACATGGCCGTTTAGCTAGTTATGGTGGAACATACATAGCTCCATAACAGCACACATGGCCGTTTAACTAGTTATGGTGGAACATACATAGCTCCATAACAGCACACATGGCCGTTTAACTAGTTATGGTGGAACATACATAGCTCCATAACAGCACACATGGCCGTTAAACTAGTTATGGTGGAACATACATAGCTCCATAACAGCACACATGGCCGTTTAACTAGTTATGGTGGAACATACATAGCTCCATAACAGCACACATGGCCGTTTAACTAGTTATGGTGGAACATACATAGCTCCATAACAGCACACATGGCCGTTTAACTAGTTATGGTGGAACATACATAGCTCCATAACAGCACACATGGCCGTTTAACTAGTTATGGTGGAACATACATAGCTCCATAACAGCACACATGGCCGTTTAGCTAGTTATGGTGGAACATACATAGCTCCATAACAGCACACATGGCCGTTTAGCTAGTTGTTGTGGAACATACATAGCTCCATAACAGCACACATGGCCGTTTAACTAGTTATGGTGGAACATACATAGCTCCATAACAGCACACATGGCCGTTTAGCTAGTTGTTGTGGAACATACATAGCTCCATAACAGCACACATGGCCGTTATTTTACTAGTAATAAAGAATATCACAATTTATTTTAAATGTATTTTTTTTCCATACTATGCCTTTTGTTCATATGCAATTTTTACTTAATATCTTTCTTCTACAGACAGCTTGTTGGATAGTTTATCAAAGATCAACATTATCAAGGAGTAGCCTCGACCGAATGGACCGCATGATAAATCATTCTCAACATGAGTAGTATTAACAGAGAGTCGCCCTGTTCGAATAATACTCACGCAAGTCCAACAATAATAATATCATAAAAAAAGTACACCAGCTCAGAGGTCTCAGGAATTCATCGCGAACTATTATCAAGGAGTAGCCTTGACTACATAGATTGCGCGATGAGTTCAGAGTTTCTTTGCATTTACTAGAATAATACCATCAAAGAGTGGCCTTGACCAGATATTATTCAAGCTGCTGTCAGTGCTAGTGTAGGCCTCATTATTTTATAGATATTGCAATATGTTTACAAGTTACATTATTAGGGAGTAGCCCCAACCAAATGCTCTTGGTAACACTGTAAAAATTCATTTCAAGTTTATAAAAGGCATAGCAAGGGTGAAATCGTATAGCTATCTTTTTATTATTTAGAAATAAAGTATTCCAACTTACGTTTTTTTTTGGACAGGACAGCAGGTCACGTTCCACTTCTGAGTTTTCGTAAATTAAAAACTCCACTGATATTTACACAGCACTTTATTCGTATAACACTGTCTTGCTTACAACAATTACAATAACGTATTCGTCCAGAGCTAGTGCTCGCTTCGTGCCACCGACTAGAATGACTCGAGAAAGTGTTGTCGGAACCATGTCACCACTCAACATCCCTCCCACCGTGCTTGATTCCGATTGGCTGTTCGCCAACCAATCAGAATCAAGCTCGTACTACAGAGTCAGTTAGAAACTTATTATTTTACTTATAATTTAAAATACAACAAAATATGTAAAATTACTGATAAAAATCAAATGACCCAAATATCGAAACAGTACGAATAATTAATTAAAAATAAACTCAATAGCAGTCACAGCTAGTTTCTAATAAGTGTTAAAATAATTGTCGAATTCAATTTGCTCGCGACAAAACAATAACATTATTTAGTAACCTACACCTGGTGAGCAAAATGACTTAATTCCCTACTGTATTCCTAAACACTAAGTTTGGTTTTTGGTAAAAAAGTTGAAGTATAAGTGTAATAATTTAATATCACAGGGTTTATACCTCAACTTTTTTTCACTTTGATTTCACATTTTCACAATTTGCTTTGTTAATGCTAAAAAGATAGAAATTCAGTTTAAATCCTCCTGAAAAAATGTTTACTGTAGAAATTAAACGTTACGTGCGCGGATCGGAACCCTATGTACGCAGGTTCGATTCCTGCCTCTGATAGTTGACTTTGTCTACTACACTAACATTTTCTTAAGTTGGCAATGATTGGAAGGAACACTTATACCGATAAAATATCTTCTATTCCTTTAGGTATCTGGTCCGTAAGGTAATGCTTGTAGAGGCGAAATGCGCTTTTAATAAAGTTCACGCTAAACACGTCTTCATATTCTATAGTTCTTGCATTTCACGAAGGCGAGTAGTCTTTATTTGTTTTTAAACGTGTACATGCATAATGCAATAGTGTGACGACGCGGTCAGTCGCGAGCGCGCTGTCGCTCAGGTTAGTTGTGTTTATTGTTTCCGGACGCTAATTGCCGTGAAGTACTGTCAGCATGTCAAAGCGCAAAGTTATCCATAGCGAGGTAAATATTTTTTTTCTAGTTTTGACATTAAATAAAAATGATTATTTTTTAATTTAAGTAATAGTTTAGTTTTGACTTTTGATACTTATTCAATTGTATATTTTATTGTTTTTAGGGTCGAGCAATCATTGCTAAAGTCTTTCACTTTCTAAAAGATGAATATAATTTTATGAAAGCAAATAACACTGATGGATGTGACCTAAGTCCATTAGCAAACATATTAGAACGAACTGCCCAAGCAACAGGCGTCAGTGAACGCACAGTAAGTAGGATTTTAAAAGAAGAGAAAGAGTTGCCATCTTCATCAACCAAGTTTACTTCACCCATGAAAAAGCGACGAAAAAGAGACGGTAAATTTAATTTAGATAATATGAATCGAGAAATTATTCGAACTACAATTCAAAATTTTCATATAGAACACAATGAACTTCCAACTTTGGCAAAACTTCAGTCAGCATTAAGAGAAAAAATTGGTTTTGACGGATGTTTGAGCACATTACGTTCGTTGCTTATAAAAATGGGCTACGAATGGAACAAAATTGAAAACAATCGTAAATCTTTACAAGAAAGGCATGAAATACAATTGTGGAGATTTAATTTTTTGAAAAAAATTCATGAATACCGTGAAGAAGGCCGTCCCATTATATATACAGACGAAACATATGTGCTAACTTCGCACGTACGTCAAAACACGTGGAATTTAAAAAAACTAGATACTAAGACAAAAGACAAGTCATTTTTAAAAAAATTGAGTACCGGTGCTCGTTTTATTATAGTGCATGCGGGTAGCAGTAGTGGATTTATTAAAGATGCT
Organism: Pyrausta despicata; assembly: GCA_963921415.1. Lineage (NCBI taxonomy): Eukaryota > Metazoa > Arthropoda > Insecta > Lepidoptera > Crambidae > Pyrausta > Pyrausta despicata. The sequence goes on along the minus strand of OY992865.1, from coordinate 14,244,277 downwards.
TCGTTAATATACAAAGCATCATCCACAACTGGAGACTATCACTCAAATATGAATTTCAATAATTATAGCAAATGGCTGAATGAAAAGCTGCTGCCAAATTTACCAGATAAATCTGTTATAGTGATGGACAACGCATCCTACCATAATACTCGAAGTAGTAGTATACCTACGTCAAATTCGCGCAAGAGCGACATGCAAAAGTGGCTGACGGAACACGGTATTCCTTTCAATGCACTGTCCCGCAATGTAGAATTGTATGATTTAATAATCAGAAATAAGCAGCGTTTTATTTCATATAGAATTGACGAGATAATAAAAAGCAAAGGTTTCGAAATACTACGACTGCCACCATATCACCCCGAATTAAATGCCATTGAAAACATCTGGGGTATTCTGAAAAATAAGATTGCCTCGAAAAATATTGGTCAAAATATGACAGAAGTTCAAAATTTAATAGCTGAAGGTTTAAACAGTATCGATAACAACATCTGGCTTAATACATGCAAGCATGTCGAAAAAATTGAAAAGGAGTATATGAAATATTTTGATTATGACTTTGAATTTGTAATTAATGTGGGTGAATCAAGTGATAGCAGCACGACTGACTTTGAAACTAACGAAAGCAACAGTTTTTCCGAAGAAGATTAAGGCGACACATTTTTCACATACGTAAAAATAGATAGAAATTTGTTATTAAATAGTTCCAGCCTAGCCTTATTTTCATAATTTTGCCATATCTTGAGTTCAATTGTATATCCTTATTTAAGTCTTATGTTTCGCTTAAATTAAAACTTAAACCCAAATGTAGAAGAACATAATTTTATTTTAATACATTCCCTTATTTATTATTTATTTTAAATAATAAACATTTTAGTTTAAAAGTTTTGTTGTTTTATTTTATTATCAATTGAACATACAAAAATATTGGTATTATTTTTATGCTAACCATACCCGCTTTCGTTTTCACGCACACATCGACACATATACGGACACATATTTACCACAAGTAAATTCTGCTCGACTTCGTGATTTGAAAGAACTATATATCACGCACATGATCCTTACTGGTTTAAGTCTATAAATTCTTTAAGTCCATCTAGTCCACCTAAATTCACTTTTCCATTAAATGTTTTATACCAATAATTCACACTTCTTTTCGTCGCTGGCGTTCCCCAATTCCAGCAAACTGCAAAGTTGGTTTCAAGCTCTATTTTTTCCGATTGATTTAGGTATCTGTAAAAGGTTCACAAATTTGTTGTAAATAGTCGACTTGCTTGATTATCGTCTATAACTCTATAATAAAGTAAATAATTGGTGATATTAACATAACATGGAAACCGTTCTTTTAAATGCCATATTTAACATACTTTTTATCATCACTTCTAAAGGCTTCCAAGGCTTGGAAACAAACAGATCATATCTTTATTTATTTTGAGGCCATATAATTTCTCGTGCTTTTCCAGATAAAAATAATTAAACTAAAATAATAATTTAAATTAATAAAAATCAACCAAAACATTGTTTGACATAATTAAAATGACATGATGCGTCATAACTGATTGATTTGAGTCATCAAGTCAAATTGGCATTACATACATATATACCATAGACATTTCAAAGTAGGTTCCTATAAATAATAGTAATTCTTGGGTAAATTATTGGGTACAATAGGGATGGGTAAGCACTGTAGTATTTACTCAAGTTAGAGTAATACTCAGTGAAAACTATTTAATTTACCTTATTCATGTATTAACTTGATTATTAATTAAAACAGTACGTACAGTTGGTAATGGTTATATATGAAAAATAAAAAGCCTTGAAGTACCTAACCTAAATTGTTCATCTTTTTTGTAGCGTTAATCTATATAAGTCTTACCTTAATAATTAAGTTCTAAAAGTTTACTGTTTCAGTTTTAATGTATTTTTGCTTTAACCTATTTGTCTTTTAGTTATAACATACATCGTCCTTTTAAGATCTTATGAGAACAAGGTAAAAAGTCCTGGTAATTATTCAGACTGTATTTAAAACTATAGTTACCTCCTAAGAACGAACATAGAAACTTATCACTAGTGCTTAATAGTAGAACCTACATCACTGGAGTACGCATAAATAAACAAATACAAATTGGTTTCACGTTTTCGAGCTGTCAATTGATCTTTACGCTAGTGTATTCTACATCTATTGTAAATACTCACTTGATATGGTAAATAACTCATTATTTACCCAAAAACTACTCTAGTCAGTTTTATCTGTCTTACCCATCCCTAGGTTCAAACAACATTTTCTTAATCAACTATTTTAGTTTAGAATTCACACGTTGAGCGAACAGTTTGCTCAAAAACCTATCGCCCAATAAGGAAAAAGTAATGGGGTCAACGTTGATTGGTGAAATTTTCAATAGCTGTACTTTATTGGCCAACTATTGGCCCGATTAGTGTATTATTAACCAGCTCCAGATCGAGATGTTGGGCGAATAGTTGGCCGAAAAACCATATCCAATGAGTGGACCCAGAAAAAGCGTTGACCCCAAATTTGATTCGTGCTTTGTTGTTGTTATTTTATGGCCAATAGCCTTAATTTTCGGTTCGGCCAACTTGTGGATTCAGTCCTAAGCATTGTTAAGAATTTTATGTTATTTAAAAAAGACGATGATGATCAATCCGAGCCAGTGATTTAATAATTTTACCTTCTTCTTACTCTAAGCTATGAGAATAATGTTAAATTAATAATACCATGTAGCCTGATTTCTGAAATAAATAATCACATTTACGTCTGGTGGTCTTCTATCTTTGTTTTCGTACGATACGATACTATCGATTTGTTTTCATTTAATGAAGTCACGTTAAATCGATTAAATGAATTAATTCGTTCAATCGTAGGACAGCTTTGTCATTTTTTGTCCAGGCCTGAGAAAAATGTCAAATATATTGACATTTCAAAAAAAAAAATTAAAAAAGTAAGTCGATCAACTCCTAGCAAATTTTCATAGAGAAACATAGAGAAATATGTTTATGAAACTTGAAGTCAGTTCCGCGTGACAAAATCTTTGAGGATCTGTCATGATGGTTTAACATCATCATCAGCTTGCTAAATATTTTCTTACCAACATCACATCATCAGTCAGCCTCTTTCAGGGTTGTTCAGCACTAGTGTGAAGCAATGATGATGTTGAGGATGGCCAAAATAAAACCTCGGATTTCCTTTATAACCAGCTCATCATCGTATTTATTTTACACTGTTTTTAACACATATATTTTGAATGGTAAAAAAAGGTGCAAAACAAAAGTATATAAAAGAAAACTAGAGTAAATATTGTGGCCAAAAAGGATCTTGCGGTGCAGGTCGCCAACATGGCCCCCGACGGTGAGAAGCACCTGTTACTGGCCGGCGACCAGCAACGCCACTTTACGTGTGGGACGACGCAGCACGCCCCCTTTCGTTGCAACATCTACGACCCGCACTATCCCGTCCTTGCCGGGATACACTGCTGTTACTCGTCCACGTGGCCAATAGTTTCTCGGAAGGGTCCCGTCGGCTACAAATACGAGATCGCCGATCATGAGTTGTCGGCTTTGAGGAATGGTTTTACGAGGGACGAGAGTTGGCAAGTAGGTATTCCTTGACAAAGCGTTGCCAAAAGTGATCTGCTAGTCTCTGCGCCTTCCTCCAATCGGCCCGTCTATGCATCGACGTCCACTGGTACGTGCGTGAGTGGCCTCGAATTAATTATGCATTCTGCTTCGAGGAGTAGGGTGTACAAAACTTCTTCTTTGTAGGTTTTCACTGATCGAACTAACCGCTCCCAACAGCCCCCCATAAAAGGCGCTGAAGGTGGGATGAAGCGCCATTCAATTTTGCGGTCTGTGCAGAAATCCAAAAGCTCCGGCAGTATCTTCACTGCGCCGACGAAGCAGGTTCCGTTGTCTGAGTAGATGGAACTTGGGCATCCTCTTCTAGCGATGAAGCGCCGAAGCGCCATCAGGGCGGAATCCGACGACAAATTATCAACCAATTCTAAGTGCACTGCTCTGACAGTCATGCACGTAAAAAGTGCTATCCACGTCTTTGCTTTCCTCCTGCAGATGGTGACGTTGACGGGACCGAAATAGTCCAAACCGACATTGGTGAAAGGGCGCTGGTGATGTGCCAACCTCGCATCTGGAAGATCTCCACACGGTGGGGTTTCAGGTTTCGTCTTATTATTGCGGCAAAACTGGCATTTTTGTGACACTCCTCTCACCGCTGGTCGTAAGCCGAGGACGTAGTATCTCTGGCGCAACTGGTTGACAACGGATTAGTTGTTCGCATGAGCGAACTTGATGTGCTAGTAGTGAATCAGGAGTTTTGTTATGTAATGTTTGCCATCCAGGATAATCGGGTGGGACTCCACGTCTTTCGTAGCACCAGAAAGCCTCAGTAGCTCGTCTTCTCCCAGAAACATTGAGATATTTTTAAGTCTGCTGTCCTTAGAAACGGGAAGCGCTGTAAGAACGCAAATTAAATCGAGAGAAAATGAGTCTACTTGAATCTTCAGAAATAAGTGGATCTCTGCAACGTTGAGATCTTTTACGGTAAGAGAAATTAAATTTTGGTGATCTCGGAGGGAGTTTGAAGGAAATTTTGAATTTGGATGTAAAATTGACCGAAAAACTCTAATACACTGATGTACTCGAGCTGTGGCGCGAAGCAAGCGTAGCCACCTACTAAAACGCTGGTGGTCCGCAACTACCGGTGAAGGCAGTCGTCGCGGTTCGGTAATCAAGAGTCCTACCGATTCCGAATCACGTTTTAGTTCTTCGGCCACCGGTGGGACGTTACACACTGGTTCACATGGCCAGTCAGCATCTGGTGACAAAAGGAATGAAGGGCCAGTGAACCAACGTGATGAAGTTGAGAATTTGTCACGGCTACGCGTAGCGTCGTCAGCGACATTTAAAGCCGTGGGGACGTACCGCCAATTTTGAATACTAGTTGTTTCGGATATCTCTCCCACACGAAACGAAACGAAAGCTTTAAATACGGAGGCGTCGCTACGAAGCCATTTCAGTACAGTCAGTGAATCTGACCAGTAAAAGGTTTGATTAGGCTTCCGCCTATGCGCGTCGGTTACGTACGTGCCAAAACGACAGGCGATAAGGGCGGCCTGCAGTTCCAGTCTTGGAATGGAGACAGGTTTAAGTGGCGCAAGCCGGCCTTTTCCCCCAATAAGACACACGCTTACGCTATCGTCGTGGCAAGTAAAGCGCCAGTAGGCTGCGCAGCCATAAGCTCGTTCGCTTGCGTCGGCGAAAACGTGAAGCTGGACGTTTTTAGGATGTTTGTTACTATTCATATAGCACCGGGGTACAGAACTATTACACAAATTTTGAATTTCGCAAAACCAACTTTTCCAGTCTTCAATCAACGGGCAAGGTATTATTTGATCCCAATTAACGCCTATCTTCCAGGTTTTTTGAAAAAGCGCACGACCTTTCAATATAACCGGGATTAAAAAACCCAGAGGATCATAAATAGACATTAACAAAGAGAGAACAGACCGTTTGGTAAATTTAGTTGGTAATTTTGGAAGAGACTGTAAAAAATGCAGCCTATCCCCACTGACGTTCCACGTCAGGCCCAGTACGCGAACTTGTGAAGGAGAAGTTGGACCTAAGTTTACCTCAGTAACATCTGTGGCGCGCAGGTCAGAAGGGATCAAAGCTAACGCTTCCTCATGATTTGATACCCAAGACCGCATTTCAAAACAAGCAGCCTTGTGTATACACAGTATTTCCGATGCTAGTTTGGCAGCTTCGCTGAAACTGTCAAAACTGCCCAAAAAGTCATCCATGTAATGGTCTTCGATAATAGACCGTACATCATCAGGGTATTTAGATTGAAATTGACTTGCGTTTCTATTTTTAACCCATAGCGCAGTACAGGGGCTAGATGCAGCACCAAATATCATCGAAGACATTCGGAATTCTTGGAGTGGTAAATCAGGGCTGTCTCTCCATAAAAATCTTTGGGAGTCTCTATCTTCAGGTCTTATCTTAATCAGTGGAAACATTTCCCTGATCCCCTGACAGAGCAACTTGACCTTCCCTAAATCGCATGGCGATGCTGAGCAGTGGCTGTAAAAGATCTGGTCCAGTCAATAACAGTGAATTAAGGCTGATACCAGCACACTTTGCTGCAGCATCATGGACTACGCGCAACTTCTTTTTGTGTGGGTGGACGACTCCAAAATGAGGGAGGTACCACGGGATATGACCAGAAGGAGGACCTGTACATAGTTCAGCATAGCCCTTGCTGATCATGCCTTGAATATTTCGTTTGTAAGCATCAGCATAAGTACTATTTTTGGCCATCTTACGTTCAAGACTCGTGAACCTAGAGAGAGCCAACTCGCGACTTTTAGGGACAGCTGTGATGTTATCACGCCACAGCAGTCCCGTTTCGTACCTACCTGAATTTTGTCGTTTGGTTGTGCCCTCAAGAATATCTAACGCGCGTTGCTCACTAGCGCTACGATGATCAATCTTTGTAATTCCTATTGAATCCAGTTTAAAATAGTCTTTAACGAGTAAATCTAACGAAAGATCGTTGTCGTCAACAGTGGTGATGTGGTTAAATGAGTCAACGTATTGAGACCTATGTGAAATGGTACCAAAGAGAACCCAACCTAACGCCGTAAGGGCAACTGCTGGCTGATTACGAGTGCCATGGCGAACTGCTTTAGGAAGCGTCATTTGCCAATTGTCTGTCCCTATGAGGAGCATAGGCTGCGCATCATCGTAGCTTAAGACGTTAACCAGGTCTGACGGATACTTATACTCGACAATGTCATCTAAAGGAACAGATTGGCTTTTAATACCTAAGTTAGGAATAGCGCGCGCCCTTATTTCAAAGATATCTGCACTGTGTCGGCCTTTCACCTTGATGTCGATGAAACTTACGTCAGCCTGTGTATTCAACCCACCAATACAGTTAATGTTTAATTTGCACTTATGCCCCTTAGCTCCCACCGAGTCCGCCACAGGTTTATCCAAAAGCGTCACGGAACTCTCATCATCCAATAAGGCGTATGTATCCACACTGCCATGGGGTCCAGTGACGGTGACCGCTATCACCTTTAGAAGTGGCTTGAGAGAAGACGAGTTTGGCGGCGAAGAACTATGGGCCACGATGGCCGATTTCGGTTTAACCTTAGAGGAACTTGCCTCAAAAATAGTACAAGGAATTTCTGTGGCTGATTGTACTACCGAGGATGATGATGACTGTACTTCTACGTGAGCTGAGGTTGCTGACCGGGTTCTGTGAAGCAGTGTGTGGTGCCGTCTTTCTGTTGGGCAACCTTCAACTTCGCATCGTTTCTTACAGAACTTGTATTGATGCGAGCCTTTGCGAAGACATTTACGGCAAACTTTGTTATCCATAACCCACTGCCAACGATCATCCAAGGAAAGAGATTTAAAACTTCCGCAACCCAATGATATTTAAAATATTAGATATGTTACATACCGTAGCGCACAAAATGAAGACGCGAAAACGTCCTAATTAGGACGTCTTGCCTCCAGTCTGGATAAAGCGATACAACGAGTATGACGTCTCTGTTATTGATTGTGAATCCAGTAAAATGACATCGTGTGTGTTTCGAAGATGTACAAACTATGATAAGAAAGTAAATAAAAGTCAGAGGATCTCGTATCACATGTAAGTAAACAAGATTAATGTTTAAATCATTTCATTTTTAATATTTTTACGTAAAATCCTTTTCAAAATACGGTCACAAAGGTGAAAGAGAAAGTAAATCGTTTTTTAACAAGTGCGACAAAGACACAATGTCCTCGACAAGTGCTCGGTCAAAGATTAACAAAATAGAAACTATAGATGCGATGTCATTGGTTTGATACCTACGGCATACTTGTGTTTTATTCTTTTAGCCTTTTTGTGATGTTAATTTATTGTTATGTACCGAATGTAATTGTATTGGTAGTTAATTAAAAAGTCGTCGAAATTTAGTTACGTAAATAGAAGGAAAGAGGATACATATTATTTTTATTAATGTTGGTTATTATTTTTATAAATATGTTATAAATATGTTGGTTATTATTTTTACAAATTATTTTTATTAATGTTGGTTATTATTATGACTAACACTTTTTTTTATATTTTTGTCTCTCCGTTCCAGGTTTTCTACCTCTGAGGTTCAACTCCAATATTGGATTGCAATTGTGAGTGGGCAAATAAACGAATCAGACTGGAATCCTTCAAAAAGCAATAGAATATGAAGCGACCATTTTAATCAAGAAAGGTCGAACTTTGCTTTTAAGAAAATACAATTCCTATAATTGAGGTTAATAGGTACATACATCTATTTCTCAATAGGTACATACATCTAATTATCAACGTACTTATTCAAACAATAATTACATTTGTACAAACACTTAAATATTAATCATATTCTTTCAGAAATCTGAAGCAAAAAAGACCCTTATCTCACCGTCGAGTCTTGACAACGTTCAGCATACCAGATATAGAAGAAGTTTTAGAAACAGCCAGAAAGGCGGCACTTTGAAAACGTGTGCGTAAATTGACATTTGAAAAGGAGCAGTTACAGAAAAAAAGTTATTTGTCAACAAAACAAGTGACTAAAAATATGTTTTTTGGTATAAATGATTTGAATTTTGTATTTGTAATAATGTTTTATTTTAAAACCGAACCTTCGCACTATACCGAGTGAATAAAACAATATATAAATAGCATTATGAAAAAATAAATAGTAAAATTCTGTTTTTAGAACGAAATAGAAGGCAGATAGTTCACGTAAGGTTTGTGCCTTCTGTTTCGTTGTTTTTATTAGTCTTTGTCAAAGTGCAATGCAGTGCAGTAATTGGTCAAAAAGTGACGTTTAGTTTACACTTGTGCCGAACAGAGAGTTACTACCTATCTCTTTTGTTCTTACTGTTTGAATTATGACATTCCTTTCACACCATTTGTTAATGTGGTTATCAAGAATTGCGCATGTGTGCACTCGCTCTCGATTGGCACAGATTTTCTGTTTGTTTCGTGAGCGTATAGCATATCTTTTATTTTAAATATCATTGCCGCAACCGCTTACCTCATGATTGCCTTTATCACAGTATTGGCATGAATAAATACTTTTTGTAGAATCTGAAGAGGTTGCAATTGCGTAAATTTTATCTTTGTTTGTTTTGGTAGGTTGACTTTTATTGACATTGATGGGTGTCGACTCTGACGTTATAAAACCGAATCTAATTTGCAAATTTGCTGCATTTTCTAAGAAGTCAGCCAAATTTTCTAATTAATTGCTCATTAACACTCGCGTCTCGCGGCTCGTCTCGTGGATTGGCTCCATGCTCGTGTCGTGCGAGCCGATCCCGAGACGAGCTTGCGTTTACACTCCCGCGGTGTGCTCACTTGTATTTGCCGACATTGGCGCTCAGGGTAGAATTAGCGATGGAGGCGTGTTTCAAAATAGTTTACTTTTTCAAAAAATTTCCAACGACACTATTAATTTACCACATGATAGACCACTTCCTGGTAGGCAATACAGTGTGCCACAATGATATTTAAAATAATAGATATGCTATACGCTCACGAAACAAACAGAAAATCTGTGCCGATCGAGAGCGAGTGCACACATGCGCAATTCTTATTAACCACATTAATAAATGGTGTGAAAGGAATGTCATAATTCAAACAGTAAGAACAAAAGAGATAGGTAGTAACTCTCTGTTCGGCACAAGTGTAAACTAAACGTCACTTTTTGACCAATTACTGCACTGCATTGCACTTTGACAAAGACTAATAAAAACAACGAAACAGAAGGTACAAACCTTACGTGAACTATCTGCCTTCTATTTCGTTCGAAAAACAGAATTTTACTATTTATTTTTTCATAATGCTATTTATATATTGTTTTATTCACTCGGTATAGTGCGAAGGTTCGGTTTTAAAATAAAACATTATTACAAATACAAAATTCAAATCATTTATACCAAAAAACATTTTTTTTTAGTCACTTGTTTTGTTGACAAATAACTTTTTTTCTGTAACTGCTCCTTTTCAAATGTCAATTTACGCACACGTTTTCTAAGTGCCGCCTTTCTGGCTGTTTCTAAAACTTCTTCTATATCTGGTATGCTGAATGTTGTCAAGACTCGACGGTGAGATAAGGGTCTTCTTTGCTTCAGATTTCTGAAAGAATATGATTAATATTTAAGTGTTTGTACAAATGTAATTATTGTTTGAATAAGTACGTTGATAATTAGATGTATGTACCTATTGAGAAATAGATGTATGTACCTATTAACCTCAATTATAGGAATTGTATTTTCTTAAAAGCAATGTTCGACCTTTCTTGATTAAAATGGTCGCTTCATATTCTATTGCTTTTTGAAGGATTCCAGTCTGATTCGTTTATTTGCCCACTCACAATTGCAATCCAATATTGGAGTTGAACCTCAGAGGTAGAAAACCTGGAACGGAGAGACAAAAATATAAAAAAAAGTGTTAGTCATAATAATAACCAACATTAATAAAAATAATTTATACTATAATAAACATTAGTATGTATCCTCTTTTCTTCTATTTACGTAACTAAATTTCGACGACTTTTTAATTAACTACCAATACAATTACATTCGGTACATAACAATAAATTAACATCACAAAAAGGCTAAAAGAATAAAACACAAGTATGCCGTAGGTATCAAACCAATGACATCGCATCTATAGTTTCTATTTTGTTAATCTTTGACCGAGCACTTGTCGAGGACATTGTGTCCTTGTCGCACTTGTTAAAAAAAACGATTTACTTTCTCTTTCACCTTTGTAACCGTATTTTGAAAAGGATTTTACGTAAAAATATTAAAAATGAAATGATTTAAACATTAATCTTGTTTACTTACATGTGATACGAGATCCCCTGACTTTTATTTACTTTCTTATCATAGTTTGTACATCTTCGAAACACACACGATGTCATTTTACTAGATTCACAATCAATAACAGAGACGTCACACTCGTTGTATCGCTTCATCCAGACTGGAGGCAAGACGTCCTAATTAGGAAGTTTTCGCGTCTTCATTTTGTGCGCTACGGTAACATATCTATTATTTTAAATATCATTGGTGTGCCATATGTTTTTCTAGGTGATGGTGCATTTCCATTAAATAACCATGTAATGAAACCTTTTCGAGGGAACCATGCTCTTGGTTCACTATAGCGGACCTTTAATCAACGATTGTCCAGTTCCCGTGTTATCGTTGAAAACGTATTTGGGGTCTTAACATCAGTTTTTAGAATATTTAAAAAACATATGGAAATTGAAAAAGACAGGGCTGTATTAATAACCATGACTTGTATTTTGTTACATAATTTTCTTAGAAATAGTCGATCATCTAGAAACAATTACACACCTCCTGGAACTTTTGATACGATTATTAATGATGTGATAATAACTCAGGAAGGATCTTGGAGACGTAATCAGTCAGAATCTATTTCTGCAATAAGACCTTTACAAATGCTAGGCAGACGAGCACCACGGACCGCCGAAGATATAAGAATTGAATTTGCTACTTTTTTTCAAAATACCTAATGTATTATAATAATTATAATTAATAGGAGCGTTTTACCTACCAATAAAACGCATATTAATTTACTTACCTTATTCGAAGCTTAGTTTATATTGAGATAGGCACTACGTTTCCCGCCATATGTCTGTCTCTTTCTAACAAGTTTTCCGTCCTTTTCTATCTTTGGTCCCACCACCTGGCAGTGGGGAGAGGCCGCTTGGAGCTGGTCTCGACATTTCTCGTCCATTGTGTCAATTCACCAGGCAGCTTGACTCTAAGCTTCGAATAAGGTAAGTAAATTAATATGCGTTTTATTGGTAGGTAAAACGCTCCTATTAATTTGACTTGACCGTTATTCGAAGCTTAGTTTATATTGAGAGTATGTTTGTTATCGCCTGGTGGTGGATAGGTTTTATTGAAAATAAATAATGATAATAAAGTATTTATTTATTTGATTGGATAATAAGAATCACAATAATAATAATTGGAATGAATATGAGTATTTGAGTAAGTAATCATATCTTAAACTTTACAAAAATAATAATCAAGAGAAGTTATTAATTTGGATTAAGTTGGATTAAACAACCGACTCATTGAAGCGGTTGAAGGATTTGGTAAAACTTCACGCTTATAAAATTTACAAAAAGTATTCTGTGACCGCCAATTGCCTCTTGCCAGTATATCTTCTAAAGGGTAATTATCACACCAGTTCTTAGATGCAACTGCAGACCGAAAACTACCTGGGGTTGCAGAGATACCCGCCTCTTTAAGCAGCGATTTAATCCAACCGGCAATTACAGCTCTAGATGCCGGTTTGGCGTCACCTCTAAAATTAATAAATAAACTAGACTCATTGCACAATTTTCTACGGCTTTCTAAAAGGGTGATTGATTGTTTGATACAAAATACAGGATCCAACTTTCTATCCTCTGAATTAATCAACATTTTCCAACCTGACTGTCGGTAATTAGACGAGTCAGTTTTCGAGCCAAAAACTGGCCATAAAATCAAAAAATCATCATACTCCTTGTAGTGTTCTGGGTCAGTACGAAGCAGAGTTAAATCATGAACCCTGCGACCCGAGCACAGGAGTAAAAGAGCCGCAGTATGTCTTTGGACTTGAAAACAATTCTTCCAATCAATCGTGTAGCTTTTCAAATAAGAAGCTAGGACATCAACGTTCCAGATTGGAGGCTTAGGACATTCCTGTCTTTGTGATTGTATAGATTTTGAAATCTGTTTAACCAAATAATGGCCACTTAATTCGCCAGATTTGTCAGGATTACAGAGGGTGCAAACAACTGACTTGTGTAACATTATGGAGCTGTGTGACAGTTTATAAATTAGATGTAAATCTGATAAAAATCGAGCAACCTCACTTCCACTAGGGTTAGCTGGGTTGATATTTTGTTGCTTAGTCCAATCCAGCCACTTATTCCATGCGTTACTATAAGTTTTAATTGTCGAGGGTCGCCAAGAGTTTTGAAGAAGTTTTAGTTGATTTATATTCCAATCTGTCAGTTTATCGGACCACCCCCACATTTCCACACCTCGAGCGTCATTTCGTGGACCTTTGGTGGTGGTAGATTGGTTGACGTGTCGATTAAGACTTTGTCTAGGTGTCGCAGAGTGAAGGGAGCTGCTAGGGCTCGAGCCTTGAGGTCCGCTCGCCAGAAGACGCGTTCCCAGCGAGGTGCCACCAGAAGGTAGGTCCCTTGACACTGATTCAGATGTCTTAACACTTTTGGAATCAGGAACGGGGGTGGAAATATCCAGGCTAGTGCAAAGTTCCAAATCTGCGAGAAGGCGTCGTGAATTAACGCTTGATCGTCGTTCTGGTCCAGACTCGCATAGTTCACGACTACATGAGCTCGGCTGGACGCAAAAAGATCCATTACGGGCGTTCCCCATTTTTGAAAGACTTTGTCTGTGCAAGCTGGAAGTATATGCCATTCTGGAGCTCGTTGAAGCCTTGACAAGTGATCTGCGTGCGAGTTGTATATTCCAGGAATATGGTGGATTTTGAAATGGATCTGGTGAAGATCCAAGATCTGGTATATCTGATATGTTATGCTCATTAGACCCATCGATTTGGTACCTCCTTCGTGACGCAGATAAGCTACAACTGTTTTGTTGTCGGTTTGTATCAACACCGTACTGCAGCTCAGGAGCAGACAATGACCTTGAAATACTTTTAGGATTGCCAGTAATTCTTTTTGGTTGCAATGGAGGGTCTTTTCGTTTTCTGTCCATGTACCGTAAATCGACAAATTGTTCAGACGTGCTCCCCAGGCGACATCGGAAGCGTCTGTGGTCAGAAAATGCGACGGGGGTGGAACATGAATTTTTGACGCACGTCCGTGATTTTGAAGCCACCAAATTAGGTTTTGCATTGCTTCCGGTGGTATAGGGTCTATTTTGGTCAGATTCGCTTTCAGCATCTTGTTCAGGAGGTAAAGTAACTCGCGGTAATTTAGTCTGCCCATTGGGACACAAAAACTTGCAAAATTTAGGACTCCAACGAGGCTTTGCAGTTCTTTGAATGACATGCGATTTGTGCGTACCACATGGGTTATTTTGCAAAATAGAGCTTGTAACTTCTCCTCTGGTAGTCGTTTCTGGTTGGACCATGGCTCCCACAGAACACCCAAGTAAGTAAGACTCGTTACGGGTACCAGTACGGACTTTTTGTAATTGACCATCCACCCTAATGTCTCCAAAGTGTCGACTGCCTGGGCGACATGGATCTGAAGTACACGTCTGTTCTGGTTGGCCAATAAAAAGTCGTCCAAGAATACAATGACTCGTATGCCCTTGTTCCTCAGGATTTGCGCAATCCAATTGGTCATTGTTGCGAAAACCTTTGGAGCAGTGCTGAGACCAAAAGGGAGGCACGTCATCTGCAACAATTCGCCTCGATAGAGAAGCCGTAGGAACCTCCTGTGGCTGCGAGCTACAGGAAGGTGAAAGTATGCTTGTGACAGGTCTATTTTGCAAAGCCAGTCCATTGGTTGTAGAAAGTCTGGAACACGCTGTACATTTATAAGTCTGAACTTGTCTGTGAAAACGTACTCGTTCAGAGCTTTCAAATTGAAGATGGGACGAACAGAACCATCGCTTTTCGGAACCAGAAACATTGTGGATAGGAAGCTTGGTGACAGTTCGGCAGTTTCCAACACGCCCTGATCTTTCATTTGATTGATCAAAAGGGTCATGTCTTCTGATTCCGGAGTTGAGATTGCATTTTCCAGAACACTGGGATAAATCAGAGGAGGTCTTTGTAAGAAGGGAATTCGATATCCCGTTAAAAGTTTTAGAATATGGCTGGGTGCTCTTAATTGCATCCATTGATTTTGGAAATAATACAGGCGCCCAGCTCTGAATTTCGTGGAGTCAGTATCTCCGCCGCTTATTGTCTTTATAGTTGGACGGTATAGCGTTTCGTTTGCGTCCTTTGTTTTGTGATTGAGGCTTAGTACCAGGTAGGGACGGGCGTCCGCGAAAGGAATCGCTATTCACATGATTCGGTGCGACCGAACAATTTCTTTGTCTATCATGGTTGCATGATCTGTATCCACCCTGCGGGGGTGCAAAATTGGCACTCTGTCCATGTCCACAAATATTGGAATATCCGTGACAACCCTGCGAGGGTTGCTTATGGAAATCAGTCCCCTGCGAGGGAACATGGGTGCGTTTTCTATCTACCTGCGAGGTAGAAACACCCTTAGGCTTATTTGCAGGCCAAAAGCACCTCTTGACACCTCCTGATTTGTCCACAGCTGAAGTGAATTGCTCAGCTTGAAACAGATGTGTGCTTGAAGGAGGTATTTTCCGTAACATCGTTTTTGCCACTGGATCTTTAACGTGCTTTATCACAGACTGCCGGCGCATTTCAATCACTTCAGCTCGATGGCCGCAAATGAGCTGTAACAAATCTAAGGAAATTTTGTGGAACTGCCCTGAGGCAAAAATTTCAATATTTTTTTCGTTAAGTTCTGCGACGCTGAAACCTTGCGATTCCCTTGACCATGACACCAGCTCTCGAAGAGCGGCTTGTAAAGACTCTTGCTGTTTTAACACGCACATAGTAAGAGCAGCAAAGGCTTTGTCAGAATATGCTAAATGACGAGGCGATTCGAATCCTTTAACCTCCTCGTTCACATCAAGATCCTTAAAACCTGGCGAAAATGTGTACGATTTTTGGGTTTCAGAATACCTGATATCATTCCACGCATCACTATTTAAATGTTGAACATCAATCAATAACTTAAGAAATGATTCAGGGGCCTTGGGCACGGCAGGTTCTTTTAACTTAGTTCCAATATTTACGGTAAAATCGTCACATTTAGAAACCTCATTTTCCGTTTGACTGTGGGGTACATGTTCACAAAATTCACTGCTTACATGAGATAACAATGAAATTGCATCGTCACGATCAACGTTTTTGCTTGTATGAACTGAATCTAATGATTTTCTGCATAATTGCTCACGTAGGTCGCGAACAGCTTTGGACAACTTAGAAATTTTCCTATTCGCGACGCGTTTATGTTTAACTCCCCTCCTTTTCCTACGTCGGTTACGATCATGACTTGTTTCAGAAGAAGAAGAACTGCTGCTGTCACTTGAACTACTGGAACTAGAACTACTTGAAAGTTTTCGTTTTCGTTTTAAGCCAGAAGGGCCCGCCTGAACTTGGGATGGATCATTAGTAACTTCTTTATCTGCCTCCATACTAAAACAAAATGTGAAAAATCGACACTCAAATCTATTGCAAATCCTAGAAAATACGAACGGAAGCGATACGAAATCAATTTCTAACCTTCAAAAGGAAATTTATTTTTCCTTTTGAAAAAAAAATTTCCGAACGGAAAAACCGTTATTTCTCAATATTCATTACTCAGCAAAATGGTGCAATGCAAAAATACGAACGTAATCGTGAAATATTTAACACTTGATCACCCGATTCATTCGTTAATATGCAATTCAATTAAATATCGTTGAAATGAAGGGTACTTACGTGAATTTATTCACTTTCCTTACGAGATATCAACTTTGTACAGTACCTTGATTTTCTTTCTACAATGTAGGTAGAATTTGTAATGAGGCCGGAGTTCGATAAAGCTCTGCGAGCCGAACGTTACCGGCGGGAAACAAAACACCAATGGACGAGAAATGTCGAGACCAGCTCCAAGCGGCCTCTCCCCACTGCCAGGTGGTGGGACCAAAGATAGAAAAGGACGGAAAACTTGTTAGAAAGAGACAGACATATGGCGGGAAACGTAGTGCCTATCTCAATATAAACTAAGCTTCGAATAACGGTCAAGTCAAATTAATAAGTTGTAAAATGTCATTAAAATATAAAGTAGGTAAATGAATAATGCTGTGATGTGTCGTCTTGAGACCAATCCATTGCAATATCACTTGCTACAATCGCAGCGCAACACAACCGAACGGTCCAAACGTTTGTATTTGAATGAAACGCGAACGCGAGTGTAAATACCCCTCTCGCGTCCCCCGCGAGCTCCTTTGACTCGTGCCCAAAAAACCGCTACCGACGCGAGCGCCGCGAGACGCGAGACGCGCCGCGAGCGGTGCTGCGAGCTAGCGTTTACATTCACGGCTCGCAGCGCGTCTCGCGGCTCGTCTCGTGGCTCGCGCGAGAGTGTAAACCAGCTATTAAATTTGCCAGAGCCCACCCGTGCCGCCGCAAAGTCAGCCCATCTCGATCGGAGCAGCAGAGTTAACTTGCCTATTATAGTATTTGCAAGTTCGGGTGCCGCGAGATACTCGGGTTGGTTGAGAAGCCGGATGACCTCAACACAGTTGCGAACTCGACAGGCGAAGATGTTAAGCTCTCGTGGAGCCTCGTAAACAGCGAGTCTAGGAAGACCTCGAACGAGAGCAAGCTTCTGTAAAACGATATACTCAGGTTGAGCAAACCTGTTCTCCAGTGCCCTGATGATCTGCTCTGGGTCATCCGCAGACACAAGTAGCATCGCGACGGCCTCCCTTGCTGCACCATGAAGAGCTGCTGCGATCCTGGTTATGTTGTCGCTCGGCGTGAAGCTTCCTTTGGACTGCTGGAAAGCCCTCTTGAACGGGAGCCAGTCCAGTGCTCGACCGTCAAATCTAGGGATATCACTCACCCTTGTTTTCTTCTGGCCGAGGTCCGCGATTGCGTTGGCGAGCAGAATAAAATTGTCTTGTGTATCATTTCTATCTTGTATTTTATTTCTGTGCAAATTACATTTGTCATAACTACAGATGTGTGTACCTAGTCCTGGTGCATGTAAAGTAGTGTTTACTTGATCAGCGTTTTCTCGGTGGAAACTGCGACATGAAAACTTGGCAGGCTTCATTACAAAAAATCCTTGGGCTTCACGGGGTTCAGGTCCTCGCACCGGAGAGAAGGAGGCAGTTTTGGCCTCTGGCCTGGTAGCAGGCTCGTCACCGGGTTGTAACACCGATGTAGGTAAATGGCGTGCTCCGCCAGGGCTCTCATTGTCCGTTTCCCTGTCGAGAGGACGCATTTGATTGAATTGATCTGAAACTACGGTGCTATTATGAGAACGAACTAACCAATTTTCCACGTAGTCTGTTCTTGAGCTGCGCGAGGAACCACTAGCAATGACCGCAAGCTCGGCCTGCAGTTCAAGATCTGCCAATGCCTTCTCACGCGCGGCAGCAGCCCTCTCACGCTCCGCAGCAGCTTTTTCGCGATCTGCGTCTATTTTAGCCAAACGTCATGCATGCTCGACCCTTGCGGCTAGTTGCTGTGCTTTTACGGTGGATGTAGATCGGGAACTTGATTTTGAGTGAGATTTCGACAGTGGATGAATAATTTCAATTTTATTTAATTTATTTAATTTTATTTATTTAATTAATTTATTTAAGTGTAATATAAGAATATGGGTGTAATTTACCTGAAATAAAGATTTATTATTATTATTATTATAATTGGGGATGAGCTTACTGCTGGCGCTTGGGCGCTTAGGTCAGGTAACTGGAGAGGCATATCTTGTGTTTCGGCGTGAGGTATGCTGGACGGCGCTGGTGCGAGGACACCACAGGAAGAAGCACTGTCTTGAATGGCAGTAATATCACGAGACACTGATGCACTTTCACGTAATTCCGGGTTACTTTTATGGACCAGTGAGCGGAATCTGGTTACCATGGTCATGGCCGTTTATTTAATATCACAACTTCTGACACCAAAAATGTTGAGGATGGCCAAAATAAAACCCCGGATTTCCTTTATAACCAGCTCATCATCGTATTTATTTTACACTGTTTTTGACATATATATTTTGAATGGAAAAAAAGGTACAAAACAAAAGTATATAAAAGAAAACTAGAATTTCGAAATATTGTGGCCAAAAAGGATCTTGCGGTGCAGGTCGCCAACAGATGAAGTAACTGATAAAAGATGCAATGATATAGTCTTGAAGTTCGGTGGTCCCTACCATTTTTGTTAAGACAATCCGAACTTTATTAGTAGTTACAATGATTCATCTAACCTGCCTAGTGATATAAAGAGGAGAGTTATTGATTTTATTTGCTTTAATTTAAAATTTAGCAATTTGTAATTAAAGCAAACAACATAGATAAGTTGTTGTGCCCGTAAAACTGATCAACTTTCGCAAAGAAACCTAGGTCGAAATCTCAAAATTTTTGAAGTGAAAACTTCTTTAGCGGCGTTGATCACTTTTGTGGCATGGGTAGAAACTGTGAAACTCGCGTCAGGTCACGTGATGCTGATCGAAAAACTAACTAAGACGGTTGTTTAGTTTTCACTTCTGCCGGCACTCCCGGAGTGCAACCCGAGTTAGTTTTTTTTTGGCTACCCATAGTAAATCGATCAGCTGATTGGCAATTTTGTATGGAAGTCCGATGTTTTTGAGATTTTGACATAGGTATATCTTTGGGAATGTTTTGCAGTTTTCTAGGCACAACAACAGGGATTTTTGTGACACCTGTTTTTTTTTCATAAGTACAAATGATAACGGATGCGCAGCATTTTTTGTAATATTACTTACTTCACGTGCAATCGGCTTTGCCACAAAACTTTAAATAGTTGCTGTCTGAAATGACAGTCAATTTTATAAAGATGTTAATGATAAATAATACGCAGCGTCGTTCAGTAACGGTTATTTATTCGAGACTAAACTGACAGAAGTACAGAGCGGTCGACACAGCTGAGTGTGACGTCACGTTAGGAATACCCTCTAAGTATGACAATATACAACACCTCCACCCTTAATAAATAACTTAATTATCTAAATTACATACCTAACACAAAAGTAAGTAGTAAAGTTACAAAACAAATTTTACATCTCATATCCCCTCTTCCAACTCTTATAATATCTTAGAACTAACATTAAGCAGGTACAAAATCGTAAGATACAACAACAAATTATACAACTTCTACAAAATACAATTAAAATATTAAGTAGGTACAAAATCATGTGATACAAAGTCGAATTCTAACCCATATCTTTTTACTGGTAAGCGTTTTCTTAACGGATACCTACGTTCTCCGCCGTTGCATGGATTTACCACGGTTTCACTATTTGTGGCGACACTGGGCAAGACAGCGGGTTGAGCAGGTGTGGTCGGTGAGGTAGGGTGGTTGGTATTGTTGGTACCTTTATCACTCGTTGGCTGAGTGATCGTTCTTTGCGGTGAAGAGCGGAAACCATCCTCAGATTGTATTGACTCATTAGCCGTTGGTTGAGTACTTTTATTTGGAGTTACTGGGAATATTAATGAAGGTCGTATGCGCTTATGAGCTGGTGAACTAATAGGTATAGGTATTGTTGGCTCTAATATCAATGAATCTGGTGAATCTTTTGCATTTAACACTCGTAATTTTAATTGGTCGATATGTCTATGTACCACAGTCTTATCTGTACTATTCTCGATAGTATAATTAGTACTACCTAATTGTGCGATAATTTTTCCGGAAAGCCACTTCTTTGTGCCCCTGTAATTCCTATACCACACTAAGGTTCCCAAATCGAAATGCCTACTAGCGCCTCCCGCCGCGGCCTCCACCTTAGCCTGGTGTTCGCTGACGCGGGCGGTGCGGTCGGGCTTGAGACAGTCAAGGCGCATTCTTAAATTTCTACCTAACAAGATTTTGGCCGGACTCTCACCTGTTGCGTAATGTTCTGTGTTTCTATAGGTTAATAGAAAATTACATAAAACGGAGTCGACATTCAGTTTGGCTTGCAAGGCTTTCTTTATAGTTTTTTTACAAATCTTTACTGCACTTTCAGCGGCCCCATTTGATGCTGGGTGATAAGGAGCTGATAGGATATGTTGGATACCATTTCTCGATAAAAACATATTGAATTCTTCACTAATAAATTGCGGGCCGTTGTCACTAACCAGTTGTTTAGGAAAACCGAACCTTGAAAATATTTCTAACAACTTAGTTATAACCGCTTGTGACGAGGTACTAGTCATTCTGATCGCTTCTATCCACTTTGAGCAAGCGTCTACTACTATGAGGTAAGTCATTCCTTCTATCGGGCCCAAAAAGTCGATATGCACTCGAGACCAGGGCCGGCTGGGCCAGGGCCAGGAGCGCGGCGCGTGCTGCGGCGGCGCGGCGGCCTCCTCGGCGCACACCGGGCACGCGCGGCACGTCGCCTCCACGGCCTCGTCTATCCCAGGCCACCATACATACGACCTAGCTAACGCTTTGGTTTTCACCATACCCATATGCGACTCATGTAATTCCTCAAGTACCTTATTTTTGCAAGATGAAGGTATAACGACTCGTTGGCCCCACATAACGCAACCTAACTCACTGTAAAGTTCAGATTTTCTATTGAAGTATGGCTTGAGTTCTTTTATTTCAATACTGGAGGGCCAACCATCATTTATGTAACTTAATATTCTACTCAATAATGGGTCAGACCTCGTTTCTCTTTTTAAGATATGATAATCTAACAACAACGAATCTACTGCGAAATGTAGGTATGTTTGTTCCGGAGTATCTCTTTCCTCCGCGGCCGTTACTATTTTATGTTCCCTTATTAATCTAGATAACGCATCGGCTGTGTTTTTATCAGTTCTAACATATTCTATATTGAAATCGTATGCAGACAGTTTGATCGCCCATCGCTGCAAGCGACTCGCTGCCGTACTCGGGATTCCTACCTGTGGTCCAAAAATGGATACTAATGGTTTATGATCGGTACGTAAAGTGAAATTTCTTCCATACAAATATTGGTGAAACTTGTCTATAGCAAATACAATGGCTAAGGCTTCTTTATGAATTTGACTATAGTGTTTTTCCGCTTGCGTAAGCGCGCGCGAGGCGTAGGCGACGACGCGCTCGGGCCCGCCGGGCGCGCGCTGCGCCAGCACGGCGCCGATGCCGCGCGCGCTCGCGTCGCATGTCACTATTGTCTGTTTGCCCATGTCAAAGTGTGCGAGTACAGAAGTGCTACATAACATGCTCTTAACATTCTTAAACACTAACTCATGTTGTTTGTTCCACCTCCAATGGTTACCCTTTTTTAATAGTTCGTATAATGGTGTTAAATGAGCACTTAAGTTTCTAATAAACTTGCCGTAAAAATTCACCATGCCTAAGAATGATTTCAATTCAGAGACATTTTTAGGTGCGGTCATTTCTAAAATAGCTTTAATTTTATTTGAATTAACCCTTACGCCATCTTTGTCTATTATAAATCCTAAATAATGAACTTGCTTAGCCAAGAAATCACATTTACTTTTTTTAATTTTCAATCCATTTTGTTGTAATATATCTAATACCTGGTCTACTGTTTTCAAATGACTACTCAAACATTTACTTTTAATTAAAATATCATCATAGAACACTACTACATCGGGAATGTTTTCAAATAAGTTCATCATGAACTTTTGAAAAATTCCTGGGCTCGATGACAACCCATACACCAAACGGTTATATTTAAAAAGCCCCCTATGAGTGTTAATTACTGTAAACTTTTTGGACTCTTCATCGAGTTCTAGTTGATTGTAGGCTTGTGATAGGTCTAACTTTGTAAAGAATTTATTTCCTGACATATCGCTAAATAAATCATCAATCTTTGGAACTGGGTACCTATCGACCATTAAAACACGATTAAGTGTTACCTTATAGTCCGCACATAAGCGAATACCACCATCCGCCTTCCTGGCGATCACCAGAGGCGTAGCCCAGTCCGACCGGGTCACAGGTTCGATTACGCCCGCACTCAGCATCGCATCGAGCTCGGCGTCGACGCGGGAGCGCAGTGCGTACGGCAGGGGTCGCGCCGCGCAGTACATGGGTTCTGCTCCTTCCCGGACACATAAACTAACTGTTCCACCCGTGTATCTGCCCAATGTGCCGTCAAACAGGTTCTTATGTCTGGAAATAATGTTTTCAATTGAGCCAACGTTAACTTGAACTAGGTTATTTACACTACACTTCGGTATATCTATATCTAACTCAGTTAACCATTGTCGTCCTAATAGGTTTGTTGATCCATTCTTGATAACATACAAGTCTAACTTCTTTCGAACATTTTTGTATTGTACATTTGTTGCTAAATAACCTAATGGCCGAACTACGGACCCATCATAGAATTTTAATTTTAAATTACAACTTTGTAGTGTTAGGTCGCTAAAGAATTCCTTATAGGTTGATGAACTAATACAAGATAAGGCTGATCCTGTGTCGACTTCCATTTCGAGTGACTTACTTTCAACCAAAAGTGTCATACGAACCGGTTTATAATTGTTCAGAGACATTTGATACATGGGTTCCTCGAGATCTTCTTCCGAATCTTCTTCGCCTTCCGGTTCTCGAACCCAGTACGCCGCGCCGTTGTCGTGCGCGCGCGCCACTGAGCTCGGTCGACTATTGTTACCTCGGCTCGTTCCGCCGGAGGTCGGGCGCGCTCGGCCTCGCTGCGACTTCCAGCCGCCGCCGGAGGCGACCGTTGGATTCGTTTTCTTATCTACCCTTTTTGTTTCATTACGTTGCAAACACATTCTTCTAAGATGACCGGTTTTTTGGCATAAACTACATATGAAATTTTTATAGCGGCACTCTGTAGATCGATGATTGAATTTCCCGCATGTAAAACACTTTTCTACATTCAATGCGTTCACTTCCGTACTGGTAGTGGATTTATTATGCTTTTCCACTGCATTTGAGTCTCGTTCCGCTGCTTCCAGTGCTATTGCCAGGCTAATCGCTCGATTATAGTTAAGGTTTTCTTCCGCAAATAGCCTCTGTCTAATCGATTCGCTTTTAAGTCCGCACACGAATTGATCCCTTAGGTTTTCTTCAAGTTGGTTGCCGAAATCGCAGTACCGCGTAAGCTTTTTCAGATCTGCTACATAGTTCGCAATGGATTCCTCTACGAGTTGTCGTCTTTGTCTAAATCTGTACCTTTCTGCTAATGTGGATGGTTTCGGCTGCAGGTGAGTTTGAAGTAAGGTAAGGGCTTGTTCGTACTCGAGTGAAGATGGCTTTGCTGGGCTCGCTAATGTTGCGAGTAACTCGTAAGCAGGCTCCCCCATTACCGCTATAAGGGTAGGAAGCTTCATTTCACTTGGTATTTTATTTGCAACGAAATACATCTCCATACGGTCGGCGTATGCACTCCAGTTCCCCGCAACTATGTCGAAATCGCCAATTTTTCCGATCGACATCTTAACACTAATCCACAGCACAATTGAACAGCACAATTTAATTATTTTAGCCTTATTTTCCTCGCTCGCCAGTGATATATAATACGCAGCGTCGTTCAGTAACGGTTATTTATTCGAGACTAAACTGACAGAAGTACAGAGCGGTCGACACAGCTGAGTGTGACGTCACGTTAGGAATACCCTCTAAGTATGACAATATACAACAGTTAAGATGACACAGCTCTGTAGATTTATGTAGTTAGTAACTATACCTACACATTTTAAACTAGTAAGATATCATGGTGGCTTAACGATGGCAACAAAATCTATTGATTGATCTGACTAAGAAAAAAATTACTATTTGAAAAATAATTTTGATATGATTTGAAGAAAGGTACGATGCAAAATCAACAATCTTGCATCGTACCTTCTGGACTGCCGAAAATAATTAAAAGGTTCTTACCCACAAATCTACGGGAAAACACCATATGAGGCGAATCGCAGATGCCCGAAAGGTTTTCCACATTAATTAGCCATTAGTTATATTCGTCACTTCTTTAGTCAGCCACCATACCATAACTTTCAAGGGAAAAGTTAATTCAATAACCGTCCAAAGATTCAGATAAAAATACACCCATCTACTGCAAAGGAGATATGCATTATTTATTCCTGGTTTATAATATCCAATCAATTTATTTACGCATTCGAAGTTTAGAAAGAAAAGACCTGACGGTCATTTTTGTTTGTTCACTTGTAATAAGGTTGATATTGCAACAATAACGTATTCTGATGTGTTTCCGATAAGTACCTACTAAAGTACCATAATTTAAGGAACCAGTGCTGTTTTGAGTCCGTGTTTTGTGAACAACCTATTTGGAGTAAAGATACTTTAGGTTTAGTTATCTCGGAGTTTTGTTTTTACAGAGTTTGCTTGCATGGACTGTCATGTGCATTTAGATTAATATGGGTTTTTAAATAATTAATATGGGTTCGCTCTTGACATCGTTCTCCCTCTAAGAGGAAAAGAAGATGTCGACGATGTAGCGAGCTTACCCAGAAGGTGCCTATTGACTTTCGCTTTGAATGAACTCACGTTATAAGAAAGAGAGAACACCCTCGGCGGAAGTGCATTCCATTTCTTGGCTGTGCGTATTACTTTTCGGTCCTTTATATGGTTTAGGTATAACTTTATCGGTGTTCAGGTGTATTTCAGTAAATACATATTGATTTAATGTGGGTGCAAAAATTGTGGTTGGCAATAGGTGTAATAAGGTAGCAGTAACCAAAGAAAAATCATCAATAGTGGAAGGCAATTTTTATTTTATTTAAATCGTAAAATAATTTACAGTATGTACATATTTACAGAATAACTTAAAAGTATGACCCTTTTGCTTATTCTAACAGTATTCTATATGTTATATTACTAAGTAGGTACAGCGTAATTAACTAGGTAGCATTTTAGTCCGTTATACATAGCCAAAGTCGGTAATTATAGTCGAAAAGATCAATGAATTCAATGGTGTCACATAAAATCGATGCACAGACGCTATTTATAGGAAAGTTGGTGATATAGGATAGGTAAATAATAGTCAAAGGAATCGAAATATTGAGCAACCAGGTTTATAATAGAGTTGATGAGGGTTAAGAAGTGTAGAACAGAATTTACAATTACACACCCACACACAAAATGTTGTATATTTTTGTTATGTAAGTTTGCTCATACTGTGTACCTTTATATTGTATAAGAAGAGCGAGGTCTCCCTCTTCTCATACAATATAAAGGTACATACCATGTACCTTTATATTGTACATATGGTACATATGGCGCGGTTTCCACGAAAGCGGAGAAGAGAGGAAACGAGATGTGTTTTAAATATTCAATTAGGTTTCGTTATTTCCACATCTCCCCTCCACTTAGCTTCTGTGGAAATGGATCAAGCGGAGAGGAGATCAAACTGATTGGTTGTTCATCTCTTCTCCTCATTTCTTTCCTCCGCTTTGGTGGCAACCGCGCTTTAGTTTTAGGTAGGTGCACACCCACCCGCTTATTACTTCTGTTGTCCCAACCTAGTGGCGTCAGTGAACTGCACGACGCACTCCGCGGTCGCCATGTTGGGCGTGAGGAACCGGGCAAGGGTCTGCGCCTGCGCAGGCCGGTCGAACGGGTAGCCCATGGAGCGCCGGTCCGGGTACTTGAGGTCGCGGAGGCCGCAGTACGAGGCCGCGTCGTTGCACACGCCGCTGGTGTTTTGGACCACCTGGTGGGAGGATGGATCAGAAGTCACAGTACTGTAATGGCTAGAAGTATGGCTCAACTTGAATTTCCAGCTTCTATTGTTATCCGTCAAGGAGCTAATCCCTGTGCTTTTCACGTTTGCGCGACTCTTAAAAAAGAGATTCTTAAAAAAAACCTTCTAATTTTGACGTAATAGAATATTTCGAAGCACATATTATAGATTGTTTAGGCTCAGTTGCACAATTTTAGCGAAGTTAATCTTAATTGACTCTAGTTGAATGGAATGGACCATTTGGTGTTTTTTTTTATCGGTGTCTTCAATACACAGTTACTCTTCAGCTGCGATTCAACCAGAAGCAGCTATATGGATTGCTGCACGACTAACTTGGCCAGAAGCTCGTGCTACTGTAGCTGCACATAATAATTGTCCTGGCCGATGTCGACCACGGCGGCCAATCTCAACAGAGATCAGCCAACTACGCAGAAGATATTATAGTGCACAAGCACACTGTGTATTGCATTGTTAGTGCACCTGTGTCCACACACTGTTCCATCACTCTCAAAGTTTTGTGAGACGGTAATCCGACATGACCGGAAAGAGATCAGGCGCAGGACCAACGGCTCAACGTGCTTTCGAGGCACGAGGGTGTAACACTGCCAACTTCCCGACTCCGAGCAATTTTTGAGAAATTCATGACAGAAAATCTCAGAAACAATTTTGGCTGGACCTGGGCTCGAACCCAGGATCTCTCGGATGTAAGGCAGAAACTTTGCCACTACAACAACAAAGCAGTCACTTAAGCCTCAGGCCAATTGCCCAAACCAACAAGTAGATATGGGTTCTTTTATAAGTTTTAGGGATAAGATTTGCTGGATCAGCGCTGGGTTTACGATGTCCAACCAAAATCTAGGTAGAGTACCTAAACTACCCTAGGTTGTCTCAAATCCAGCAAAGACTAAAAACGCTGGTAGATAGCAATCCTATCAACCTTCCTACTAACGTTCTACAAAACTTGACATAGATAGTATCAGCTACTTACTGTATCCTGGTACCAGTCGGACACCATCACAAAGAGCAGCATGGGGTAGCCGTCATGGGTCCCCCTAGGCAGCAGCATGTGGTGCGGCCACCCGCAGCCGCAGAAGTCGAACTGCGCGGCCTCGACGGAGCCCGGGGCGCCGGCGCGGGAGTCCTGGTTCACGAACGTGCGCTCGTACGGGATGGTCACAGACGAGTCAACGGAGCTACGGCGGATTGTGTTCATGCCGGTCGCCACTGAGGAGCAGACAACAGTCATGACGACACCAATCCTAAATATTTTAAAGACCATGGCGATTAAAAAACATAGCCCCCGTGAAGGTAATGCAACCAGTATATTTCCAAAAATCTGTAGAACCCAATTTTTTATCGCACAAAATTTTATAAATACTCGGTCAATTGACTCCGATTTCTGATACACAGCCGTGACGTTACGATTTTGTATTCCCATACAAAATCTATGGTGGCAGACCGTTATGACAGAAAATAAAGAGTATGTCAACAATTGGTGGTGTCATCATCTATATGATATCACTACTGGAGTCTTTAGCAAAATTTTGCACTGTTTAGGCGTATTGGAGACAGCGTGTCTTATCGAAGCAAGGAATACGTGTTTCGTAGCTTGCCGGAGGACCTTCCCCACCGCTCAGTCCTCCCAAAAACAGTTGGACGACCATCTTTGTTTGCGTGTCCAAGGCGAGCTTTTGGCTCGCTCGGGATGCGCTGCAGAGCGTGCTCGCTTAAGGGCTGTATTTCTGGCAGAGTCTGGATACTGGCCGCAAGCTCTCCATTCTCCCAGGGACTCTGCTCGACAAGATCTCCTTTACCTTATGTGTGTCCCTCAGACTTAGCGCTCGAACGATTCACCCCCACCGCTGCGATTGTGGTGATTTGGTCAATGATCTTGGACACCATGGTCTCTCTTGACCTCTTAGTAGTAACTAGCGGTCTTCAAAAACGGCGGTAACACGACTTCGTTCGCCTTTGTTTCGGATATCTCAAGGGATTTAATCGGGATAAAAAGTATCATATCACCCAAGTCAGCTCATACCCTGTCTGTATACCACATTTCATCAAAATCCGTTCAGTAGTTTCAGCGTGATTGACAGACAAACATTCAAATATCCAAACAAAGAAACATTTACATTTATAATATTAGTGTGATGTGATTTTGTCACGAACCTAGATAGATAGGCTTTATGGAAATCCACCTGCACCTGCCAGTTTCCTGTTTGAGGCAAAAAAAACCCTCTCTAATTGTTGCTTAAATTTTAAATTAAAACTACTGACATGGCTGCGAGAACTTGTCGAGCTCGATGAAGAGCCTCCTCTGGTCCTCGAAGCGCAGCGGCTGACCGCGCTCGTCGTTCACCGGCGCCAGGAAGATGCGGACGGTGCCCATGGCCTTGCTTCCGGTCTTGTTCTCTATATTGATCCTATAAAAATTTAATTTGTTTTTTATTACTTTTGTTGGCAGCGCGTCACGACACAAAGAGGCGAATGATAACCCACACAAGGAGACTACTACAGGAGATCAGGATTATAGCTTTCAATCGCCAGCAACACATAGGGTAGTTTAGCAAAGATGCTAGTTTTTGTGCAAACGATCTAGTTTAAGATTAATATGGGGTTGGGCGTGGACTCTAGCCCGATAGGGATAGGACAGGGAGCCCATCGAGAATGGTGAAAAGGTGAAAACACCTTATTGTATCATACACCTTCATGCATTGCCGCATCAAAACAAAACCTCGACTTGCGACAATCCTGCAAAGTTCCTGCTTGTTTTCTCGGAAAGACGTTGACGTAAATACTAGGATTAATATATATTGTCATTTAAAAATATAAAAATAAATAGTAGGTACCTAACTAATTACTTATATTGGCATGCCCTAATGTAAAACATGTGTACATCCTACTAGAAACAACTATGAAATTCCATGTTTTGCGCAAATAAATATATTTCATTTCATTTCAAAGCCTGAGCTGGTTGAAACAGAAAAGGATACAAAACGCAATGGCCCACCCAAGAATTGTTACTATATAGCTTTACTATTTCTCACACGTAAGTAAACTCGTTGTTTGTCAGGTGCGTGAACCTGGCCAGCACGCTGGGGCTGGGCGAGAAGTCCAGCCAGATTCCGAGGTCCACCACACTGCACCACTGCTCCCACATACTGATGATGAAAAGAACGAACTAACCGAGAATCCATGGTGTCGAATGAAACGCCACCACGTTCTTATAGAGTGTAGGATTGTGGCAGTAGAACGGGAAGAATTAGCCCAAAAGTCTGCAGTCACCCAGCAAAGTTGCTAGCTGTCTGGGTAAATCTATATTGGTTGAAATAGAAATGATACAAACGCAAACACAATAAAAAAAAGCGGAACAGCGCAACTATTACTCATTCTCTCACTCTCACTCCTATCAGCATATGAAGCGTCCCACAGCTGGGCAAGGAAGGTTATTAGCTTGACATGTGGCCGTGCGTACCACGCACGGCCACATGTCAAGCTAATAACTGCGGTATCTTATTCTTACATAATAATAGTGATTTTGTAACGTAAATAAGTAGCTTGTTGCGTAGCTGTATGTACGAGCCATACTTCACCACGCGGGCTACACCGGGCGGCAGAGGGGCTGTTTTTGTAAGTTAAGTGACTAACCTTACTGTCAGATGTAATTAAGCCGCAGAGAGATAGAGACTAGCATCTATCGATTTTAGCCGGGACCAACAGCTTAACGTGCTTTCCGAAGCACGTAGATGCTCGTAAATAGACGTCACATAAATGGTCAATATGGTCACCTATCCTAGACATGATCGCGCCTTAGGTTGCTTAAATTTCAATTTTTTTTTTAAATTTGGTATCACTACTAAAGCGCTGCCACTACTGCACCACAAGCACCTCACACGTAACTACTACTCACACGTAAGTAAACTCATTGTGGGTGAGATGCGTGAACCTGGCCAGCACGCTGGGGCTGGGCAAGAAGTCCAGCCCGATGCCGAGGTCCACCACGCTATTCTCCCACTGCGTGCCGAAAGTGTTGTCACCGTCTGGACCTTCCACCTTTATTGAAGCCACGTGGATGTTGGGGAATATCAGCTGAAAAGAAAAATAGGGTTTTGTCAGTACAAGAAACCAGTGTATCGTTCACACTGCACACTTATTATGCGCCGTATTCAGGAAATCATAGGAGAACAAAGAGAGAGAAACAACAATTCTGTGTGATGGTAATAATAATAATAGTCCTTCTGACCGATTTTGACAACTGCGGCAAATTTCAACCAACCAACCAAAGATCAGCCAACTACGCTGGAGATATTATAGTGCACAAGTGTGAGCGCAATACACAGGTGCACTCACTGTTCCATCTCTCTTTCAAGTCGAAGAGACGGCAATCCGACATGATCGGAGAGGGATAAGGCGCAGGACCAACGGCTTTATGTGCGCACCGAGGCACGGGAAAGTAACACCATCAACTTCCCGACTTGGTTGTTGGTGGTATGGTAATATATAACACAGACTGTAGGTTTAATAGCTGCTGTTTTTGAGAAATTCATGACAGATGATCGGATCAGAGACAATATGATCATCTCAGAAACAATTTTGGCTCGACCTGGGGGATTCGAACCCAGGACCTCTCGGATGTAAGGCAGAAACTTTGCCACTAGACTGACGAGGCAGTACAAGAAACCAGTGTATCGTCCATACTGAATGCGCGATGACTTAGGCCTGGGCGGGCGGGCGCATCAAATCGTAAAGCGTAAGAATTCCGTCATAAACGTTATCTTGTAAAGGCGTTTTTCAAATTTCTGCCGCGTCGGAACCGAGCTCGGCTTGCACAGTGGTGTGAGCACAAACATTATCGCAACGTATTCGTGTGGTCAAAACGTCAAAAACTGACAGTTTCCTCATACAAGTTGACAAGTTAACGATAGGTTATCGCTACGAATACTTTACGATAGTTGTTCGTTAATCACCCCACTGAGGACCCAAACAGTCTCAATAACACAGTAAACAATACTTTTTTGGCGCCGTATTCAAGAAATCATAAGAGAACAAATAATATAAGAGTATTAGTTATCTGTATGTACCATCTTTAAATACCATGTTTTTTTTGCAAATAAATATTATGATATGATGATATGAAAACAAATAAGATAGGAACAACTATTCTGTGTGATGGTAACCCAAGAAAGTCGTTTGCAGTTTACAGTCTACCGCTTAGATCGGAAAACCATTTAAATCTCTGATGATGATGACAAGATAACCATGGTAAGAACTGATCACAAACTATCCAAAGTCTGCAACTTACTCTGTCAGGCCCATACTTGGGCAGCCTGATCTTGTGCATGTTGAAGATGTCATCCACGTACGAATGCCAGCGGTAGAAGAACGGGTCCCTCATGGCCGTGGCCGGATCGCCCATCACGCCGTGACGCTCCTGGAAAATAAGGCTTATGGTTAGAGAATTTTGTGAAGAGTACTTCTACTCTTCATGATCAGATGATGATTAAAAACCGACTAAAAACTAACTTTCCAGTTGAAAAACCGAATGAGCCAGGAATACTGGTGGACTTCAACGGCTGGACGAATTTTCTGGCAGTTATAGCTAAGAACCACTGTGATTGAACTATCTTTGGAAGAGAAACCGCACCGAAATCAGTCCATCTGTTCAGAAGCTACGATGCCTCAGGCAGACACGCACAAAAACACACTAATACAAAAAATATACACACACAAGTAGACATAGGGGTCAAATTTTAATGCCCCTCTTTTTCGTTGGTGGTTAAAAATAATAGTTTTCACCTGATCCTTGTTAAGTTGAATTTTTGGCGCAACAGATTTTGAGTTGGGAAGCTTAATGGAAGCGCCTCCTGCCGACCGGGTGTTCTGATCCGGAGGTCCGATAGACATCATCTTGATTTGTCTATCTATATTATTAAGAATCTAAATCTCATATGCGGTTCATGTGCGGTACTAGGCTAACAGCGCCATTTAGCCTATGGAGCCGCATCAGCACTTGCTGTGGTGCTTGCCCCCGTTACGCATGCGCTTGTGATGGCGAACGGTAGAGATCGCCACAAATTAAGATCCTGTTGCATCATAGCATGCACACATAGTAAACCATTAATAACTTTATGGGGGAAAGCGTTTGGACAGATATTAAAAAGTTCTTCAGCACAAAGAAATAAGGGCAGGCCCCTACAAGGTGGACCAACCTGGTGAAGGTCGCTGGAAGCCGCTGTATGAGCATCGATTGCGATGGAAATCCTTGAAGGGGGGGGGAGGGGGTTTCAGCAGTTTTTTTTATAAATATACAACAACATCACGTACATTGATCTGACTCCGTAGTAAGTAGCTTAAGCACTTGTTACAGATATCAGAATCAACAGTGGTATTACAAATAAACTTTAATAAATACATATTACACCTTGTACTTCGCCTTGTACAAACAGACATGTTCATATACACAAATGTTTGTACAGTGCGGGGATCGAACCCGCGGCTTCTTGGTTAATGGTCAACTTCTTGACCATTACACCAAAGTGGTCTTCGAAAGCAGTCGGTGTCGAACAATATAATGATGGTGCTGAAGAAGTTCATCAACGATTGGTGGTGTCAATAATTAATATGTAGCTAAATGTCAAGAACTCACCAGGTGCCTATAGTCTGGGTCGTGCACGAATGCGCAAAAGATGTGGCCCATATTGTGCAGGTCGCCATAGTAGCCAGGGTTCACGCTCAGGATGGACGCCTCCATCAGGTTGCCCAGGATGTCGATGCCCTTCTCTTCATCCAAGACGATGTCCGGCCTGTTGGGCTGGTGGAAAGGAAAAAATATATTTTTTATGTGTAAAAAAATTAAGCTTAAAAAAGTAAATAATGAAATCAAACACAAACAGAAAAAAGTATGTCATTTAAAATTGTTCATAACGAACTATTCTGTAGTGTAAGTCAGTTTAGTCGGCATTTAAGTATGCCTATGATGTCTAAATCAAAAGAACCTCACGCAGCGCTAAGCCAGCTCCTTTGGGGCTCCTGGCGCTGGTTTCCAGTAGGCCTTTACTGAGTGAGGCAAAAGACTGAAGCTTTTGACTAAGAAACTTTTAAAGCTGAAAAAGAGAATAACTTTGCTTTAAATTTCCTATAAAAGACGCCGGCGCAGGAACGAAAATACATCCAACTGTTCTCACCTGAAAAAGCTAAATCTGGAAGTCACAGGACTTCCACGCGTTTCGCCACTACGCTGGCATGCACAGGAGATGTTGTCGCTTCGACAGACTAAGAGCGACTCGCTGGTAGTCTGTCGAAGCGACTTCCAGTTCTAGCTTTTTCTGGTGATTACAGTTGATGCATTTTGGTTCCTGCGCTGGCGTCGTTTAGTGGAGATTTAGAGCAAAACAATCCTCTTTTTCAGCTTTAGTCATGGATTTCCGCAAAGTAACGCCTGATGCCATCAACTATTATTAGTGTGTGTGTGTGGTGGTGTGCGCACCACTTTGACGGCTCCGTCCTCAACGGCGCGGATGAAGCGGCCGCGCCAGCGCTCCGCCTCCGCCACTTCGCTCCGGATGCGGTCCTCGGGCCGGTACACGTCCCGGAGCTGTGAGTTGGCGAACCTTGGGAAACGTTTCAACTTTTAATAAAGATTAAGATAAATATACAACAACATCATCATCATCATCAGCCTATATACGTCCCACTGCTGGGCACAGGCCTCACCTCAACTATGAGGTGGTGCGAGCCGTACTCCACCACGCGGGCGAAGTGCGGATTGATAGAAAGGTGTGTGTAAGGTAAGTGACCAACCTTACTGTCAGATAAATGTACATTGATCTGACTCCGTGTCCGTGGTCAGTAGATTAAGCAATAATAAAAAGAAAGATAAACTTTTCAAATGATTCGTCAACTACCCATATCAGAACAACCAAAAAAATAATCAAAAAAAGCCTTACAAGCAAAAGTACCGAACTGCCTGTTCTGATTTTAATCTAACGCAAAGGAAGCAAACCTGTTGGTTTCTCCATTTAGACCGGTTACAACAAATTGAGTACCAATCAGCTAAAGGCTGAAAGTGGTGTCATGGGATAAAGAACAACTCCCTCATGCTAAATATGTCGGTCTGATAGCTTCAAGTTATTGATATTTTCTATCTATAGGTCACAAATTGCAAAAATCTAAGTTACAATTTGTTGGTTTGTTAAAAACAACATCTTTTACGGGTGCAACTCTGAATCGGTACCAAAATTTTGGTCAGTTTTTACACAAATCACGTTAAAACATAATGAACATACTGTAAATTATCAACTATATTCCTTGTGGATTTTTGGTCAGAATAAAGTATCTTCATATTGACATAGGTCCAAACGCAAACGCAATATTGATCAGTTTCTACACTTTTGTCGTAAGAATATTTAGTGTTTACTAACTGCACAATGTAACATTCAGCCATTTAACTAATCATATTATTGGGAGCGATATAGCATCTTTGAATGCGTGTAGCTCGATAGCGCCACCGAAAATTAGGTCAATTTCTGCCACCTAATCAAAGTAACCGATCGTTGACATACTTTTTATTATTTATCAAAACGGTCTGCCTCCATAGATTTTGTATGGGAATACTAGAACGTGACATCACGGTCATCTATCAGATCGAAGTCAATTGACCAAATATTTATTGAGTGTGTTTAAAAATAATAATTGGTTTCCACAGCTTTTTGGAAATATACTGGTTGTATTAACTTCATAGGGGCTATGTTTTTTTAACGTCATGGTCTTGAAAATACTTTTGATAGATGTCATCATGCTTATTGTAATTGCTAGGCTTAGCTTGATCGAGCTCGTGTCATCACCTCGGCGGGTAGGAGCGGCTGGCGACGCTGGAGTCGAGCTTGGGGAAGTACGCCTCCTCGATGGGCGCGCGCAGGTTGCTGTAGCTGCGCACGCGGCCCAGCCCGTTGCACAGCCGCTCCGCGTTGTACCTGGAAACATTTTTATATACCTATTTGTTTCTCACAAAATTAATCTTACAAATAAATCTATACATATCTAGGGCGCACGATGCGGGCCAGCCCAAACACTCTCCTGCGAGTATTTGCCGAGCGCTTTGACTGCCAGTACGTGTATCAATCACCTTGGCATGGTGCATGTACTGGCTGATACTAAAATATTATTTTAAATACGTACCATTTATAACCATAGATTTATATATTTTATTTTTTGTTTTTTATTATTTTGATATTTGGAATGTCTTATTAATTGTGGTAATTAATAATTATTATATCATATTATATAAATAAATTATAATTATTATATCTAAGAAAGCGAAATGTCATTTAGAGCCAACGGCATACTGTCGCGATGAGTCGCAGCTTCAGCTCATGGATGGAGGGCACCGATCCCCTTGTAATCATCGTGTCATCTCAGCAGATTAAATATTTCTTTTTTCCACATTAGTTTGCTCTGCAACTAAAACTACGAGGCCATATCTGAGTCATTTGAAAGTAGGCTGTGCACTTTGGGCTGTACAATTTCAATAGTATATACCTGTGCGTCAGTAGCAGTAGGTAGGGCACATACCGCGAACAACGGATGGCCGTTGAGGCAAAAAGTTTTAGAGTGTGGACCATTCGGTAAAAAGCGCAGCGTAGGGCGTCTACCGGCAAGATGTCGACCGTTGATAACCGGTAAACCTGTAAATCTTTCTTTAGCAGTGGATGTCTTGCGGTTGACTGTGCTGATGAAGATGAATACGTACCTAGCAATGATCTGCTGGTGCATATAATAGAACAGTTCACCCCGCCTGACCTTGTTGACGACGGCGAAGTCAGTCTTAAAGGTACACGAGGTGCTGTGCCAGTGGTGCAGGTTGATGCCGATGTCCTCGCGGAAGTACGTCACGCTCTGCTCATCTTCGTTACAACGTCAACAGCTAAACGATCCCAAAAGATTTACAGTTCGAGCAGCGCTTTTCATCAAAGATGGTCTCCAATTTAGAACTACTGTGCCCCAACGACCATCAGGTCTTCGCGCTATGTGCCATGTCCACCCACTGTCTGCATGCCCTTTCTGGGTTAGCTGGAAGAGATCTCGCCAGGGATAAGCTCGCCCTTGCTCATCAATGTATTTCTGTTATGTTTAAATGTATTTTCTTATTGCAATAAAGAGTTTATACAATACAATACTGTCAATATTTCCACGGTCGATTCCGTAGCAGGTAATCATCGAATTCTACTTGTTTGTCCTCTTGATACCTGAACGTATGCTGGGAAATAGACACTTGTACCTCATTCTTATCAGAAAAATCTGCAAGAATGCTTGACAAAAGCCTTATCCAAAGTCAGAAGCTTTTTCATTTGGTCTTGACACACCTGTACCTGTTACTAAACTTTTTTGCAAGAGTCAGAACTTACCTAGCAATAATCTGCTGATGCATATAGTAGAACAGCTCGCCCCGCCTGTCCTTGTTGACGATCTCGTACGCGGTGTCGAAGGGTTACACGAGGTGCCAGTGCCAGTGGTGCAGGTTGATGCCGATCTCCTCACGGAAGTACGCCACGCTCTGCTCATCATCGTTTCAACGTCAATCGCTAGACGAAATCCTCCCAAAAGATTTCCAGGTCGAGCAATCTACCAGCTGCGCTTTTCATCAAAGATGGACTCCAATTTAGAACTAATGTGCCCCGACGACCATCAGTGGGATGAGCACGAACAACTATCGTAACGTATTTGTAGCGTTTACCTATCGTTTACTTGTCAATTTCTGTGAGAGAACTGTCAGTTTCTGACGTTTGGACGACACGAATACGTTACGACAAAGTTCGTGCTCACCCCTCAGGTCTTCGCGCTATGTGCCATGTCCACCCACTGCCAATATTTCTTACTGATATTCTGGGCTATGTCAGTAAACTCAGATCCACGGTCGATTCCGTAGCAGGTAATCATCGAATTCCACTTGTTTGTCCTATTGATACCTTAACGTATGCTGGAAATAGACACTTGTACCTCATTCTTATCAGAAACATCTGGAAGAATGCCGAACAAAAGCCTTCCCCAAAGATTTCCAGGTCAATTCGGATGCTTTTTGATTCGGTCTTGACACACCTGTACCTGCTACTAAACTTTTTTGCGAGAGTCAGTTGCTTGTTATTGTTGTTGTTGGAGTCCTATGGCACCCCCGTGGTGCAAAGGGCCTTCGTGAGTTGTCGCCATTTCCCCCTGTCCGGCGCTTGACTCTTGACATCCTCCCATAGTAGACCTGCAGCTGCTTACCTAGCAATAATCTGCTGGTGCATATAATAGAACAGCTCGCCCCGCCTGTCCTTGTTGACGATCTCGTACGCGGCGTCGGCGGGGTACACGAGGTGCCAGTGCCAGTGGTGCAGGTTGATGCCGATGTCCTCGCGGAAGTACGCCACGCTCTGCTCGGGGACCGCGTCCGAGGCCGTCAGGAGCATCGGGATTTCTACTGGCATCTGGAATGTGGAAGGTCTTTTTATTTGGATAATATACAAAAAACGGGTACGAGTAATGGCTGAAGAGTGTTGATGTAAAACTGAATGCCTTGGTCAAAATCTTTAAAAAAAAGTTTGGACCTCCTATACAAAACTACCAATCAGCTGAGTGAAGTATAGTGATTTGTAAGTTGTACCGTAACATAAATATTTTAATAAGTGTCTGCGACATAGTATCAAGTTAATGTTAAGTAAGCAAATATGTTTTATTGTGTTTTGCAATTATGTACAAGATTTTAATTGATCCAATAAATATTCGACATTCAAGCTATACACATGTCTTTCTCTTGACACATCCTCACCATCCATCTTCAAGAACACTTCATGATCGACAATGAGAGATGTTTTATGTGGTAAAAATAGTATTTTGTTGTACTCTCGTGGTCACTAATCTTCGCATGCTTTCTTCTTGCTTTGCTAAGTAACTAATGAGAATTCGATATTTCGAAATATCAGGAACAGATAAGTAAAGAAGGTGAAGCAATCCCATTTTAAAACATTTCTACTATAATCATGAGTGACGTAATAAAGTAACTATGTCTTTCTGTTACGCTTTCACAAGTTAACTACTCTAGATTTTAAGAACCAATTTTAACGAACTTTGGTACACGTAAGAGTGTATAACTGTCTAGATATTACAGTTTATGAGATACAACCTGATTATAGACAGAGGTACGGCAGTTTCAGATAGCAGGGTCCCGTTTTTCACCCTTTGGTTAGGGAACCCCTAAAATAAAGTGTTCCTTACTTTATTCTGCTGCGTTTTCAGGACGTTGGTGGACTCTCTAGTTGTTCTGAACACCTTTGGGTCAACGAACTTGTCCGGGAAGGTTTGCATCACGGAGGGGATGTTCAAACCCTTTGTATCCTCCCTGTAAATTGATATAACAATACATATTTATATTTACAATCATTACGTAGCTTCGATTAAGCTTAGATAAGCGTGAATTACCTATTATGGCAACCGCATACCCATATCTTTTATATAAAAATAAATTCCTGTTCGTTAGTCTCGCTCAAACTCGAAAACAGCTAAACCGATTTGAATAAATGCACTTGAAGAGAATGCCCTACAGCGTTAAGGCCACCTTTTGTACAAAGTTTGTTTGCAATAAAGTTTATATAAATAAATAAATTTAGTCTCAAACTATTCGTGGAAGTACAGGGAAGGTTTTAACGATGAATTAAAATTAAACAATGGGCAGGACAACGTGTGCGGGGTCCGCTAGTACTCAATAAGCACGAATCTCACAGATCACACATTACGACTTAGTATTAGTGACAAACTCCAGGAACTTATGCTGGCCACAAACTCAGTTGCAAACTGATGCAATCGGTTAATTGTGTCATGCCAATTGGATAGGAAGCATGGTGTATGGCTAGCATTTGCTACTAATCCCGTGTAAACCAGCCATAAAGGTAAGTACGTAAGTAGGTATTCTAGTCAGTATAGCAGGAACTGACGCTGAGATTTCAGCTAGCCAATATTTATTTTATACGTCTGCCTCGTTGGTGTAACGGCAAAGATTCTGCCTTTCATCCGAGAGGTCTTGGGTACAAATCCTAGGTCGAGCCACAAATTTTTCTGAGATTTTCTGTCATGAATCTCTCAAAAACAGCTCGAAGTCGGGAAGTTGACGATGTAACACCCCCGTGCCTCGGTGCGCACGTTAAGCCGTTGGTCCAGCGCCTGATCTCTCTCCGGTCATGTCGGATTGCGGTCTTATCGAACTTTGATTGTGATGTGTACCTGTGTATTGCGCTCACACTTGTTCACTATAATATCTTCTGCGTAGTTGGCTGATCTCTGTTGAGATCGGCCGCCGTTGTCGAAATCGGCTAGGAGGACTATTATTTTTATTTTTTTACAGTAATTTATTTTCAAATCACAATTACCTGTGCAAGAGTGCGATCGACAGACAGTAGTTGAACATGTAAGGGTTGATGTGGAGCTGGCAGTACGCGCACAGGGCGATCAGGTCTTTCACGTTGTGCATTCCTGCAGACAATATCAATATCTTGTTCTCTGAGTGAGTTCACACGAGCGGCATTATATATTATTTGCTACACATAGATTTTTACAATATATTAGAATTAATAGATTGTATTCTGATTTAATATCGCATTGGGTGTTATCCTGTAGGTATGAGTTTGGAAAATAAATAAATCAAATTATCGGTTCATCATCAGAAACAATCTGCCTTTAGAGAGAAACTACATGCAACATACTGTCGCTAAAGCTGAAAAAGATGATTATTTTGCTTTAAATTTCCACTAGACGACGCCAGCGCAGGACCCAAAATCCATCCAACTGTAATCACCTGAAAAAAGTAGAGCTGGAAGTCGCAGGACTTACAATACCTACAAATCACAACGTGACACAGAAGATGCACTCGGAATCACAACACTGACACCAACAAAACACTCGACGCGTTTCGCCACTACACGTGGCATCCTCAGGAGATGTTGTCGCTTCGACAGACTACGAGCGACTTCAGTCAGTGCAGTGGAAATATAAGCAAAATAATCATCTTTTTCAGCTTTAGTCATGGATTTCCGCAAAGTAACGCCTGATTCCATCAAATATACTGTCGCTACCCGCGACCTGCTTCTATCGCGGTAACCAGTACGTCCTAGGTGTGCTCTGGGCTGTAATCACACTAATATTATAAATGTGAAAGTTTTTTTTGTTTGGCTGTTTGTCCGTCAATCACACTGAAACTACAGAACGGAATTTGATAAAATTTGGTATACAGACAGGGTATTAGCTGACTTGGGTCATAGAATGTTTTTTATCTTGATTGAATGCTCCCTTGGGATGAAACAGAAAGGAGAAAAGAAGTCCAGGAGTTGACTAGTAACCAAAAGGTCGCGGGTTCGATGCCCGCACTGTACAAACATAGGTGTGCATGAACATGTGTGTTTGTACTGGTCTGGGTGTTTTCTATGTATAATAGGTATTTATTTACGAAAATAAATAAAAATTAAGTATGTTTATCCGTTGTCTTGTACCCATAACTCAAGCCTCGAAGCTTAATTTGGGACTAGAGAATTGGTGTGATTGTTGTGAAATATTTATTATTATTATATAAGTTTATTTCAGTGAGATTAGTTTATTTAAGTTTATTTATATAAGTTTAATACCACTGTTGATTCTGATATTTGTAACTCAAGTGCTTAAGCTCACAGAGTCAGATCAATGTACATGCGATATTGTTGTATATTTATTTATTTCTTCGGTTTACGCGAACAGTAGACATTGAAATGAGACACTTATTTACATTTTGTTTCAACCTGATGTTTCGAAACGTTAACGAAACGTCAGGTTAAAACAAAATGTATATAAATCGCGAAATAATCCGTAAAAGTGTCTCATTTCAATGTATATTTTTTATTATACTAAAGCCCACCTACCAAGCATAGTATCGATGAGGTTAGCAGCCATGTCCCTGTGGCTTTTGATGAACACGCTGAACTTGTCGTTGTAAGGCAGTTGCTTCGGCACGCTGAGGTCCGGCAGGCTGATGTTTGTCACGTCGATGCCGTCGGTGTCGGTGTCGGTTCCGACACGGTTGGAGAGGAGGCACTTGAATTTGTCGGGCTGGAAGTTGGTAAGGTTTAAATTTGTTTCTTCGGTTTACGCGAACAGTAGACATTTGAATGAGACACTTTTACGGATTATTTCGCGATTTATTTACATTTTGTTTTAACCTGACGTTTCGGACCCTTTTCAGCGTCCGTGGTCACTGGTAGACTAAGGTGTTAGTTGTTAGTTGTCTTGCAGTGCGAGGAAATAATCCGTAAAAGTGTCTCATTTAAATAAAAGATTTAAGTTGTTAGGACTTCGCGCAACATCGTTCGCATCTTCGGCGGGGGCGAACACCGAGGTTATATATATTTATTTAAGTTTATTTGTGATACCACTGTTGATTCTGATATCTGTAACACAGGTGCTTAAGCTACTTACCACGGAGTCAGATCAATGTAAGTGATGTTGTTGTATATTTATTTATATTATTCTGCGGTGTGCAATGATGAGATGTCGATCACTTATCCGTAACCACAGAATTTCAAACTAATCGCCAGCGCATATATGCAGCTTATTGTCGTTGCGACACACCACTGACAGTGAGTCAACCAATGAGCCGCGGCTTAACATGTGCTCTGGACTCTAATCATCAAAAATGCAGTTTACTCACGTAGAAATGGCTCGGTATTCTAAAGAACTTCTTATCGGCTCCTTTCTTCTGGAAGCAGGGCTCTGTGGGCCGCTGGAAGAACCGCAGCAGGTCTTGCTTGTCACCCATCTTGCTCTCTGAAAGTTAAACAGTGTTTAACTTCAATTTAACTGTCTCAATTATAGAAGAAACGATTATAAGTATGTTTTATTTATTTAAACTTTCTCGCACCGAAAGTGATACAATTGGCGGGCTTAATGCAAAAAGGCATTCTCTACCAGTCAATCACATGAATATATGAATTAAATATCCGGCTGAGAGTCTACCTGTGGACTACGGATGCTGAAATCGAAAACGTTAGGTTAAAATGAAATGTAAATAAATCGCAAAATTATGCGTAAAAATTGTTATCTTTTCAATGTCTAGTGATCGCGTAAATATAAGATAAAAATATTATTGGATATCTTG
Source organism: Pyrausta despicata (assembly GCA_963921415.1). Lineage (NCBI taxonomy): Eukaryota > Metazoa > Arthropoda > Insecta > Lepidoptera > Crambidae > Pyrausta > Pyrausta despicata. Next base: position 14,201,599 of record OY992865.1, on the reverse strand, counting down.
TAACGCGCTTTTGTAGATAGGTAGATAGATTACCACTTTATTGTACAACACAAAACAAACTTACAGACAAGTTTAACAAAGAAAGATGTACAATTTTGGCGGTCTTATTGCTGATTATAATTATATTGATTATTATCCTCTTGAAATCACGTTACATAATTTGGACAGCAATATGTAGACCTACTGCATTATTAAACTTAAAGGTACAAATGACAGCACAAGCACATCAAGATAAACTCTGCGAGATATTATATGAGCACTTCTTCTTTGACGACAGCTTTGGTCTAGTGGTCTGAGGTCCAGACTACAAAACCGGCTGTCGCGGGTTTGAATCCTGCTAGGGACAAACGTTTGTGTGATGAGCACGAGCATTTGTAGGTACCTGAGTCATGGGTGTTTATAGAATAGAATAGAATAGAATAATTTATTTGCTTTTGAATAGGGTACACTGAAGTTATAAATTATAAATGTATGTTATAAGTTTATAAATGTATTTAAGTATTTCTATCCATTATTCTAGTCACCATAGCAGAAGCTAACGCTTAGTTTGGGGCTAGGTCATTGGTGTGTTCGTTGAAACAATAAAAAAATAAAAACTTCTGATAATCAAATGGTCAACAACATTAGTTACGCGGACGACATGGTGCTGCTGAGTCCATCGGTATGTGCACTGAGGGAGTTGCTGCGTGTCTGCGAGTGCTATGCCGAAGCTCACGGGCTCAAATATAACAGCAAAAAGAGTGAAGTGATGGTATTCGCGGCGCAAGGCACCTCTCCTGATCACGTGCCTCCGATCAGATTGTATGGTGAGGAGCTGTCTAGGGTCAGCCAATTTAAGTATTTAGGGCACATTGTCACTACAGACTTAAAAGATGATTGTGATTTAGAGAGGGAACGTAGGGCGTTGTCGGTGCGGGGGAATAGGTTGGCACGCAGGTTCGCTAATTGCACAGATGATGTGAAGGTCACCTTGTTCAAATCATTCTGTCAATCGTTCTACACAAGCGGCCTGTGGGCTGACTATACCCTTCGTGCTTTCAATGCCCTACGGGTTCAATACAATAATGTATTCAGGATGATGTTGAGGTTGCCCAGGTCCTGCAGCGCCTCCGGCATGTTTGCCGGAGCCCGAGTAGATGGGTTTCACGCTATTATGCGTAAAAAAATTCAATCGGTCCGCAGTAGAATGCTGGGTAGCAACAACACTATCCTGAGGGTGCTGGCAGACAGACCTGACAGTGTGCTGCAGAAGCACTGGGTGTCAGCCCTAATACACCCACACGCTGGGCATATTTATTATATTAAGTAAAATAAGTTCTTGTTTTTTACTAACGTAGTTATAAGTTGTTTTACTAACACAAAATGGATCTATGTTATCTTAAATAAATAAATAAATAAATAAGGGTTGTTTTGAAACTCGTTAGAAATATTATGCGTAAATGTTTTAGTTCGGACAATAGGTACCTAATGCAAAAAAGTAAATAATAATATAAGCTATCCGAAATGCGAAATCTAAAGGCAAGACAATTTGGATTCAATGTTATAAAGCTATTGGGCAACGACGACTTAATTCCTACCGTTTTCAGTAGATATTTATTCAGATATTCAGTAGATGTTATTTAGTATGTCTATTAGGGGCAAATAGAACAATAATAGAGGCGTTTGAAATGTGGTGTTGGCGGAGAATGGAAAGGATAAGTTAGACTGAAAAAAAGACTAATGAAGAAGTTTTGAACATCGTGGGAGAAAAAAGGGAAATCTTAAAGACCATTGAAGACAGGAGAGGAAAGATGTTAGGACACCTGATAAGACACGACGACCTTATAAGAACGATAATTCAAGGAAAAATAGAAGGGAAAAGGAAGAGCGGAAGACCTATAAGGTCATACATGGACCAGATAAAATAAAAGTTAGGTTTCGTGTCATATCAGGAAGTCAAAGAATTGGCATTGAATAGACCAACATGGAAAAAACTCCACCGACAAGAGCATAGCTCTTAAATAAGATGATGATGAGTAGGGGCAAATATTCAAAACGAAAGGAAAACATTTAAGCTACACACCAATTATGTAATATCGGAATAAACACTTAGTTTTCACTCACCTTTCGGACCTGTTAGCACTCACTGAAACTAACTTTTAACTAAAATGGTTCTATCAAGCCGAATTCGGCTTGAATGTTCCAGGTCACCGTCACCCATTGCTTTTATACCACAAAAATGATATTCGGGTGCAAAACTGAAATTCCCAATGCCACTAGAAATATCTAGGTACCTACAGTCTCTAATGCCTTGATACCATGCGGTTTTCTGGTTCGCGCCTACGTACAACGATAAAATATGATAGCATGGGTTTTTTTATATGATATTTAAATTGAAAAATAGTCGTCAAAGAAAAAAAATATTATTCGTATTTTCAGATAACTTATTGTATTATAGCAATTGAATAATGCGAACTACGGGACTAGCTTTGTGTTTCCCAGTAGGAGAATACGCGTGTCCAGTGTGGACTAGGTTAGTACATACCAGAGATGTTGACGCAGAGCTGAACGACACCTGCCGCATAGTGACTGGCTGTCTTAAGCCAACCCCGGTCGGTATGCTGTTTCCTCTTGCGGGAATAGCGCCACCCAGAGTCCGTAGAGAAGTGACATGTTCGCTTGAAAAACAAAAACAGGAAAGCGACCCGAGACATCCACTCTACGGGCTCTCCCCCGCCCCAGGTCGGTTGCGAGGCCGCAAAAGCTTCCTACGATCTATGCAGCCTACCGACAAAATCCCCGCTGACATGAGGTGCAGGCTTTGGGCAAGTGAGTATCTACATCTACTGTACCCACCTAATGAAAATCTGCCTCCAGGCTATAAGGAACCTTGGCCAACCTGGAGAAGTCTAAATAAGCTAAGGACCAAGGTTGGTCGAAGTAAAGATAACCTGTGTCGGTGGAGGCACTTAAGCAGCGCAGACGTCAGTGAATGTGGAGAACCCCTGCAAGCCATGGCCCCCCTAATGAACTGTCCCGCGTGCCCGACCCTCTGTTTAGTGACTTACTAGTCACTAAACAGAGGGCTACTACTTGCCGACACGAAAGAAGAAGAAGAAGTAATTGAATACTCATGTTAATCGTTCGAAATTATGATAAATGACATTTGAGCCACTTTTTTAAAGAATAAAAGAAGATGGTCACTACATCTATTTGACGACCACTTTGGTGGAATGGTCAAGAAGTTGACTATTAACCAAGAGATCGTGGGTTCAACAAATACAACGAAAAAAGAATTAGTGAAATCGGTCCAGCCATTCACGCGTGATGCCGTGACCAAGGAAAACGGGTTTCATTTTTATATATATAGATCTATAGCTTTTACCCGTGACTTTGTCCGCATTAGGGAGGTTATTCGAATGCCTTGTTTTCCCGTAATACCAATTTTATCCAAATATAATTCAAATCTTTGGTAATTTGGAGTAAAAGCGATCGGATTCCCCGGTAAGTAATTTTTCCATGGGAACGCGTTGTTTTCCCGCGGTCAAAAGAAACTAGTGTCCTTTGTTAAATTTCAAACTATGTCCTTACCAAATTTCATTTTATCCATTCAGTAATTGAGCTTCGGTCGGCGATCGGTCCACTTGAATTTTCCCATGGGAATGCGTCATTTTCCCGCGGTAAAAAGTAGCCTATGTCCTATCTCGGGTATCAAAACATCTCCATACCAAATTTCATGTTCATGTCAATAGTTTAGGCGTGATGAGTAACACACTGACAGACAGAGATACTTTCGCATTTATAATATTAGTATGGATTAGTCTGTTAACATTTTGATAGAATAGCCTTATCTTTTCAGATTTACCTGTTTTTATACTCTGGATAAGAACCTGGGTGGTATAAGCCACCTTGTCTATGTGCACGCCTCAGGAGTAGACAATTAATAAGCAAGGCAGGTGGCATTGGTGCTCGGACAAACACAAACTATTTTTTTTCTTAAAAACTGTGATTGGCACAGTACTAAATCATTAAAAAACTCACCCTTTATCTTTTACATTACAAAAAATATTAAATTTATGACTATAGTTAGGTAAAATATAAGTGTTTTGTTAAAAAAATTACAAAGGGACAGCCCAGGGGCATCAAATATCAAGGCTTCGAAGATTTTTTTCAGATGTTTCAAGCTAAAATAAACACTGTTTTTGTTGTGCCCCATTTAATTTGAACATTAAAATAACAGAAAAAAATATCTTACATTAAATTTTAAACTTTTTGGGTAGTTTTCGCCACCGGACATTGCTTTTTTGGCTTTCAAGATTGACCCATAGTTCGAAATTCTCATTCAAATCCTATTGAAAACAAGAATACTAACCAATGACTATAGCTACAAATGGGCAATTAATTATTCATTAAATAGAAATTAAGAGCTGTCGTTTATGTACCAAAGTTTTTCCAATATAAATCACATTTTAATCGATCGACCGGCTGCAGGCAGCCATTAGAGCACCGACCATGGGTTTGATCAGTCAGGTAAGTATGCCATTATTGATTTAATTTTTAAATCCATTTTGAGGTTGGGTTTTTTGTGAGATATATATATTCGTATATACATCTTATTTTAGTGATTCAAGCAGGTCTGGGTACCTAGCCAATTGCCTTTTTACACATAGCTATATATATAATATCGCTTCTTTTATTTTTTAAGTACTAGTGGCCCCTCGCGATTTCGTCTGCTTGGAATCCCTTTGTTTCGAAATCGCGGCCGAATGGGATAAAAGGTATCCTATGGCCGTTTCCTGGTTCTAAGCTACCTCTGCACCAATTTTCAGCCAAATCGGTTCATCCGTTCTTGAGTTATAAATAGTGTAACCACTTTCTTTTATATATAGTATAGATTACTACCTACCTATTTATATAGCATGCGAATAAGAAAGTTGGTCCGTATTTTGTGACGTGTATCACGTTCCATATAATTCCGTCCATGGCAACCTGTGACAACCCGCCCCTAGGGAGTATTCGCGCGCCTTTCCTCTCTCACACGCGAACTATTCGATTCCCCGGCCGAACAACTGTTATTGCTTTTGTTTCGACTTTGTTAGTGTTGAACTGGTGTCGATATTTTCTGTCCAATGAGTAGTTCTGTGCATGGTATTAATTGTAATTATTTTGTCTAATTTTGTCTAATTAAACCGCTGACGAAGAAGAGAGGTGCTTATAAGTTTGAATACTATTCTGTTTGTGTTTTGTGTGTGTCTGTGGCATAGTACCTCCCGAACGGATGGACTGATTTTAGTGCGATCTTTTTATTTGAAAGATAATTTCATCAAGGTGGTTCTTACCTATGGCTAGTCAAATCATTCCAGCCGTTGATGCCCACTAACTGTTCACCTGGCTCATGTCGGGGTCTTTTTTAACAATGTATTTTAGTTTTTATATTAGGTACATAAAACTGTGTTTTGAAGTCACTATATTTTACGACAAAATAAAGAAAATTGAGACGCATTAAAATATTTAGGTCTCGTTTCTTAATAATTTTAGTTAAAATCGTTTTACCACTCGTTTTTACTCTACTTTATTACCTAGAAGAATAATTTGTAAAATTACAAGATTTTTTGGATTATGCGGTTAAATATTAACTATTTTCGTTTGCTTTCGTCTTCATAGATCAATTGTTATCGTTTTCATAGCTCAATAATTAATGTCGACAATAAGCGCAACACAAGCCCCGATATATTTGTTCGTTGTCCAAGTGTTGTTAGTAGTTGTTAAACACACTTGGGTCATTTGTTGCGACAAACTTTCTGACAATGAAAAAGTCGCAGGAAAGTTTCTTGGAACATACTCTTGATACCTATTGGAAAGCAAGCTAAAGATGAAGCTTTATGAGACTCGAAAAGATATTACGCTTAAAAAATTCTTTTCGGCTCTGGTCATCAGGGAGGATTCGAACCCTTTGGAAGTCCGGTCCAATGCTCTAACCAACTGAGCTACCGAGAACCTTAATGGAGTCGTTAAATTCTGTAAGTGCTTTCCAACGCTTTGAGCCAGCGTATGTTTCATCAATGATTGTGAGAGACACTGAAATGAGACACTTTTACGGATTATTTTGCGATTTATTTACCCTTTTGAGCGTCCGTGGTCACAGGTAGACTGCCTGAGTCTACCTGTGACCACGGACACTGGTGTTTTGGACGCATTCCATGTCTACTGTTCGCGTAAACCGAAGAAACAAATATGTGAGAGACACCCTCAAATCACCCTCACAAGTAACATTCGGTTAAGATGAAACAGGCTACTTTATGAGACTTCTTGTCATAACTCTTATGTTGTTGTAGCTGCTTTAGCGAAACAGCTTATCCAAGAAAATATAAGAAATTTATAAATGGCAGTGCGACTACTGAGCAGAAATAAATCTGCATTAGGGTTCCTGGTTTGTGGTGCCACTGTCAAAGTAACTTGCCTTTATTTGATAAGGTTTTGGGTAGAAAAGCAGGATCACCCACTTAACGAATACAAGTGAGATTTTGGGTCCAAGCATATGTAGGTATATCAGTAAAATAGTTAAATATATAAACAATATATATATAAATGGGAACAACATCACATACATTGCTCTGATCCCAAAATAAGTAGCCTAAGCACTTGTGTTATGGAAATCAGAAACAACGACGGTACTACACCCAGACCCGTGACAACATTGAAAATGGTTTCCAACATTGTCTCCGTTCGGGGGTCGAACCCGGGACCTCCTTGATGGCGGTACCTGGAAACCGGTACTCAACCAACTACACCAAGGACATCGAAAACGGACGAACGGAGGTAGTTAAGGTTTCTCTGTTAGGTGAATCTGTAAGATACGAATTAAACGTACGCTTGTTGCAGGTGCTTTTGATCTTCGACGCCTTGCTGGTCGCAAGTCACTGCCTACCAGATGAACCGACGACCCTTCCCGATGCCAGCGTGTTTGAGCTCCCACCCCCCAAAGAGTTCCTGGACTTATTCAAGCCAGATGACAGCAAAAAACTCAACAACCCCATGAAATCTCCCTTGGCTGTTGCTTTGAGAAGCAATAATGTAGACGACCTAGCGAAAATTCTCCCTGATCCTAGTGTCTTTGAACTGACACCACCGAAAGAGTTTTCAGACTTGTTTCGGTTAAAAGAAAATAAAAATAGTTCTGTGATCCAAAGTAATGTAGCTGTTGAGCCTATCAAAGAGCCTTCTAAAGTTGATATTGTGTCTGAGCCAGCTACAGAGCAGTCTCAACCTGTGCTAGACGAAAATAAAACGCAAGAAAACGCAGGACTATCTCCATTAAGGGACACAGCAGAGATCACTCCATCCAAGGAGATTAAATCCGATAGCACCAAAAAGCTAAATGACCCCGCGAAACCTCCATTTATGGCAGCTATGAGAAGCGAAAACCTAGGAGAAATGTTAAAACTGCTACCTGATGCAAGTGTTTTCGAAATGACTCCACCTAAAGAATTTTTGGACTTGTTCAAGCCGAAAGAACAGCCTAGTCAAATGAAAGAGCCTTCTGAAGCAACAAGTATGCCAGATAAAACTAAGGAATATAAGGTAACCATACTAGATGAAAAGAAACCTGAAAAATCCACGGAATTATCGCAAGCAAAAGACAAACCACAAGTAACGCCTCCGAAAGAGGTAATGGACTTATCAAAGCTCGATGACAGCAAACAACTTGACAACCCCATGAATTTTCCCTGGATTGATGCTTTGAGAAGCCAAAACCAAGCAGAGATGTTGAAATACCTCCCCGATCCTAGTGTATTTGAAATGGAACCACCGAAAGAGTTCTTGGACTTGTTTCGATTGAAGGAAAAGGAAAAAGATGTCACGGTTCGTCCTGGAAATCACGTAGAAGATAACACAAGTGATGAAAAAACAATATTACAGGAAAGTGAGACTAAAAATCCTATTCCGCCACCTGAAGAAAAAGATTTAAAGACAAACAAAAATATAGACAAAAAAGAAAAATTATCTCACAAGGATACTGAAGAAGTAAAACCAGCTGTTGTTGTAAAACTAGAAGACATGACACCGCCAATATTATCAGTCCCAGATAACTCTGCTTTAGTTCCAGGCAAACTGGAACCAATCATACGAAACCAACATTATGAATTTGGAAATATGGCATATGTGTCAACTCGTAACCCACCTCAGAACTATGGATTCCTAGATATTCAAAAGCCAAATCAAGCCTATAGCTTTGTATACACTAACCAACCCAACCAGCAAACCCATAAACCTAAAAGCAAAGATGCAAAACCAGAAAAAGAGGGCGGTATAGATGCCGAAAGGGAATTAATCCAGACAGAACCAAATTTTAGGCCGAATTCCATACCCGAATATATAAATCAAGGCAATTCTGCTTATCAACAAAATGGAGGTAATCCTGGTAGACCAGAGTACGGATATCCTGGCAATATGATCAGTGAAAGGCCGAACTACTCGTACCATCATCAAGGCCATCATTTTCGACCAATGAACCAAGGGATACCAACTAGACCGCCAAACTCAGGTTATCAGCCCTATATACCAAATTATGTCGGTCAAAGGCAGCCATTATTCGTAAATCCTCCTTATGGATCCAACGGTGCACCTTTAAACTACGTTTTGCTAAATGCACCACAAACAAACGGTCCGATTTATACTCAAACCTACCCACCAAACTCTGGACCGGCAGTTATGGCGCCAAGTTCGATGAATAGCGGTTACAACCAAAACGGTTTGTATGCTCTCGTGCCGATTTCAAATAATTACAGACCTGATAGTGATCCGTATATGAGTCAAGCATCAAAAGATGTCTTTCAAATGCCAGAACCAGTTTACAACTTCATTCCGGTTACTAATGCCTTGAAGACAAAAGACGTAAACGGCTCATAGGCAATCAATATTTTTCTAATTATACATAACTGTGTGATCGATTAGTATAATTAAAAACTGTGCAAGTTTTGTATGGTAAATAATTGTTATGATATTTTTAGCACATTTAATGAGGGTATGAGTAACCACAATTAGTCTATAATCTATAATTAATATTGAAAATAATTTATACATATTTGTGTCATAATTGAACTAAGTCTGGTTGATGTTTAAATATATTCTTTTTTATGCAAGAAAAATCCAAATAAATATCTTTAAAGCTTAGCGTCTGCATTTTTTTTAACGTTATACGAGTAGGTATACACAAGTACGTCCTATCATTATCCCAATTTAAATAATGAACGGTCACTACTGAAACATTAAACCATATTTTCGTCTAAAGCAATCGGTCACAAACAACCATTCCCACCGCCAACTTGGACTTGCAAATGAAATTAATATCTCCGTAAAGCGAAGGCGGCTAAGCGATCCGCTCGTTGCAGCGCAATAAATACGCTTCATTAGCATCTGCATCCCGCCGGGAAATTAGAGGAACTTGGCTCATATTTTGCACTCGCACGAAATTGTGTTCGTATGAAATATTATATTTGTCGTGTCAAATGTCACGAAATGATCGTGACACCTCACACATGCATCTATGTATTGTTGGTTTTTTAAACTTAATAGTATTATCATATCACACTCTTAACATTTTTAGCCTAAAAAGGTAGGACTAGTAGAGAAGAGCCTTCTTTCTGCTGACCTTGACTGGGAGAAAGTGCTTTCAGCATTAAGTCCACCCTTTGTACATTTTCTGTGCAATTAAGTTTTAAATAAATAAATGTGTTGAAAAAGAGGATTATTTTCTTTAAATTTTCACTAAACGACGCCAGCGTTGTGAGTTGTATTGTCAGTCCTGCAACTACCAGCTCTAGTTTTTTCAAGTGGTCACAGCTTGATGTATTTGGGTACCTGCGCTGGCGTCGTTTAGTGTAAATTTAAAGCACATTAATTTTCTTTTTCAGCTTTAGTCATGGATTTCCACAAACGCCTGATTCCATTAACTATACGCATAATATTTCATAACGAGTTTCAAAACAATCTTTGCCTCAAGTTCAGTGCTCATATAATAATATCTCGCAGTGTTTATCTTGATGTGCTTGTTCTGTCATTTCTATCCAAAATACATCCAACTGTAATCCCTGAAAAAGCGAGAGCTGGAAGTCGCAGGACTTACAATACCTACAACTCACAACGTGACACAGAACATGCACCTGGAATCACAACACTGACACCAAAAAACACTAAAATAAAATAAAAATCAATAAAATCAATTTATTTCTGTAATTAGGCTAACAAATTAGCACTTTTACACGTCCCAACTTATAAATTGACCCTACCACCGCTTCGGGACAGTTTGGGCCAGTGCTGAGAAGAAGCGGCGCAAGAAACTCAGTCACTATTGTCATTGCCTCTTTTCAAAATTGATTTACAATAATTGTAATTGTTTGCATTTAACATTTCCATATATCTTTGTCATTTATATAATCATCAATTTTATAATATCCTTTCGACATTAATACACCTTTTACAACTGTTTTAAATTTATCTAAAGGCAATGAAATTAGATTTTCAGGTAATTTATTAAAAAATATTATACATCTACCCATAAATGAGTGACCAACTTTATGAAGCCTAAAATGTGGATCTATCTAATAATCCTCTTTTTCAGCTTTAGGCATGGATTTCCGCAAAGTAACGCCTGATTCCATCTACTTTAAATAAAAATGCCTTAGTTACACCTTTTCTACATAGTTTTCCTGCGCAATACAGCTTGTTGTGAGTTTGATGTTTCGCTTTAGTTAGGTAGGGATGCGATAAGAATATAATAGGACACATTCAAGTGACAATCTTTATTTTTGACTGCCTCGTTGGTGTAGTGGCGACGTTTCTGCCTTACATACGTCGACGTCCTGGGTTCGAATCCCAGGTCGAGACAAAATTGTTTCTGAGATTTTCTGTCATGAATGAAGAAAACAGTTTCAATACTAAAAAGTGACTAAACCTTCTTTTTATTCTCGATGAGTCAATTTGATTTATAAACTTTGAAAGGTAACAAGTAACTCAATATAGCATTTTGGATTTTAGTGATAGAAGTGTGTTAAGGAATCTAGTTTAAAAACTGGTAAACACTTTCAGGCAGCGGCTGTCCATACTAATCTTATTAATATTATAAATGTGAAAGTATATTTGTTTGGATGTTTGGATGTTTGTCCGTCAATCACGCTTAAACTACTGAATGGATTTTGATGAAATTTGGTATACAAGCAGGGTATAGGCTAACTTAGGTGATAGGGTACTTTTTATCCCGATTAAATTCTCCCATGGGATAAAGCAGGAATCTTGATAATCCTCAATCACGCCGGAAGTACTGAATGGATTTTAATGAAATTTGGTATACAGGCAGGGTATAGGCTAATTTAGGTGTTACTTTTATCCCGATTAAACTCTCCCATGGGATAAAGCAGGAATCTTGATAATCCTCAATCACGCCGAAAGTAGTGAACGGATTTTAATGAAATTTGGTTTACAGACAGTGTATTAGCTGACATAGATTAAATAATAGTTTTTAATTCAAGTTAATGAATCAACTACAATTCAATACATTTTCTTCATCCCTAGACAGTGTTGAGCAGTGTATAACCTGAATTAGATTGTAGGATATACTTTTTATTGTAATTATATGCTCCCGTGGGATAAAAGAGGATTCTACTTACATGTTCCCATACAATACAGCAGGAAAATAGCAACTTTCATTCTACGTAAGCGTAGTCTCAGTATAGTTTATTGAGGCGCCAATAGATGGCGTTGCCTGTATTTTAAAACGCGATAATGAATTACCACAGCTACTTGGATATTAATGACTGTGACTTTGAGGTGAAATTAGGAATTTTCTTCTTCGTTTCAGTTCTGCGTTGTCAATTGGTTTTTCGAATAATTTGTCGATTTGGCTTTTCTAACGGACTTGATTTTCTTTGCGATTGTGGATTTGGTTGATTGTTATTTTGTGTATTTTTCACAAGTATTCTTTCAAACAACTTAGATAGGTATATAAATTTTATAACTTTACATATTCCCAGGGACAAACATTAAAAGTGGCGGGTATACATTTGGGCACTCCTTGCTTTTCCCATGGCCAGCTCTATGTGGCATGTTCTCGAGTGTCAAGTGCAAGAAACCTATATGTACTTGCTGAAAATAATAGATCATACAACATCGTATATAGATCAATATTATAAAATAATTACATCGGTGTTATACGATTTATTACTACCAAAATCGTGAAAAACAAACACGGAAACATGGTAAAAATATAAGATAAATGATCAAAATTAAACTTTTTATATGCAAAAAAATACAGTCACTAAGTAATTTGTAAATGTCCTCATTCTACGCGGGCAAAGCCGCGGGTAAAAGCTAGTATTATATATGCGAAAGTAACTGTGTTTGTCTGTATGTTACTCAATCACGCCTAAACTACTGAACCAATTTGCATGAAATTTGGTATGGAGATATTTTGATACCCGAGAAAGGACATAGGCTACTTTTTTCACGGGAAAATGAAGCAATCCCATCGGAAAATTCAAGTAGGCCGATCGCTTTTACGCCTAAACTTCTGAACAGATTTAAATGAAATTTGTTAAGGAGATAGTTCGCAACTTAAGAAAGGACATGCGTTACTTTTGACCACGGGAAAACAACGCGCTCCCATGGAAAAAATGACTTTCCGGGGAATCTGATCCTTTTCACTCCTAAATTACCAAAGATTTGAATTATAACTTGAGCTCATTCAAAGCGAAAGTCAATAGGCACCTTCTGGTTAAGCTCGCTACATCGTCGACGTCTTCTTTACCTCTTAGAAGGAAAATGATGTCAAGAGCGAACCCATATTAATAATAATAATAATAAAAAAAAATATATTTGGATAAAATTGGTATAGCGGGAAAACAACACATTCCAAAAAAAACTTCCTAATGTGGAAGAAGTCGCAGCTGAAGGTTAGTACCTATATATACTTAGTAACTTACATGCAAGCCAGTTTTCCCGCCATCGCTCCCGCCCGAACTATCGAATGACTCCCTATTCAGGACCTGTGCCATGTAAATTGTAAATATCACGTACTCCCGCGGGCCACGCCTCCTCTTTCAGTGCCGGATCGGGTTTTGCCGATCCTCCCCTGGGGAACACATGGCTGGCGCCGTGGCGAGTCGACGAAGGGTTTTCATTCCGGTTTACGGGTATTTCAGGAAATGCCAAGATTTTAGTAAGTGTACGGTGTAAATCATACATCTAAATTTAAAAACAAAAAAAACACGCTATTATTGCTAACTAGAAAAGGAGATTTTTTTTTTAAAAAGCATGGGTTGCACTTTGTGACGTTTTCCTACTTCTCTTTTTATAGTTGTCAATAATAGGATGATTCAGTTAGTTAGAACTGATAAAAATACAGCCGATGCGTTATCTAGATTAATAAGGGAACATAAAATAGTATCGGCCGCGGAGGAAAGAGATACTCCGGAACAAACATACCTACATTTCGCAGTAGATTCGTTGTTGTTAGATTATCATATCTTAAAAAGAAGAAACGAGGTCTGACCCATTATTGAGTAGAATATTAAGTTACATTAATGATGGTTGGCCCTCCAGTATTGAAATAAAAGAACTCAAGCCATACTTTAATAGAAAATCTGAACTTTACAGTGAGTTAGGTTGCGTTATGTGGGGCCAACGAGTCGTTATACCTTCATCTTGCAAAAATAAGGTACTTGAGGAATTACATGAGTCGCATATGGGTATGGTGAAAACCAAAGCGTTGGCTAGGTCGTATGTATGGTGGCCTGGGATAGACGAGGCCGTGGAGGCGACGTGCCGCGCGTGCCCGGTGTGCGCCGAGGAGGCCGCCACGCCACCGCAGCACGCGCCGCGCTTCTGGCCCTGGCCCAGCCGTCCCTGGTCTCGAGTGCATATCGACTTTTTGGGCCCCATAGAAGGAATGACTTACCTCATAGTAGTAGTCGCTTGCTCAAAGTGGATTAAAGCGATCAGAATGACTAGTACCTCGTCACTAGCGGTTATAACTAAATTGTTAGAAATATTTGCAAGGTTCGGTTTTCCTAAACAACTGGTTAGTGACAACGGTCCGCAATTTATTAGTGAAGAATTCAATATGTTGTTATCGAGAAATGGTATCCAACATATCCGATCAGCTCCTTATCACCCGGCATCAAATGGGGCCGCGGAAAGTGCAGTAAAGATTTGTAAAAAAACTATAAAGAAAGCCTTGCAAGCCAAACTTAATGTGGACTCCGTTTTATGTAATTTTCTATTAACCTATAGGACGCAACAGGTGAGAGTCCGGCTAAAATCTTGTTAGGTAGAAATTTAAGAATGCGCCTTGACTGTCTCAAGCCCGACCGCACCGCCCGCGTCAGCGAACCACCAGGCTAAGGTGGAGGCCGCGGCGGGAGGCGTTAGTAGGCATTTCGATTTGGGAACATAAGTGTGGTATAGGAATTACAGGGGCACAAATAAGTGGCTTTCCGAAAAAATTATCGCACAATTAGGTAGTACTAATTATACTATCGAGAATAGTACAGATAAGACTGTGGTACATATGACCAATTAAAATTACGAGTGTTAAATGCAAAAGATTCACCAGATTCGTTGATATAAGAGCCAACAATACCTATAAGTTCACAAGCTCATAAGCGCATACGACCTTCATTAATATTCCCGGTAATTCCAAATAAAAGTATTCAACCAACGGCTAATGAGTCAATACAATCTGAGGATGGTTTCCGCTCTTCACCGCAAAGAACGATCACTCAACCAACGAGTGATAAGGGTACCAACAATACCAACCATCCTACCTCACCGACCACACCTGCTCAACCCGCTGTCTTGCCCAGTGTCGCCACAAATAGTGAAACCGTGGTAAATCCATGCATCGGCGGAGAATTCATGATAAAAAGATTTTATAAAAATACCAATCTTACTTTATGGATTTTATTAATTTAATCGAATAACAATATTTTTTTTAATCAAATTGCCAGCCCAATGCGTAAGTACACTAAAAATGTGAATCATTCGAAGTATGTTTATTTATAACACAAAGTTCCATATATACTCGTAGTGAGTAATTAACTTGTGTTATGTACACTTTATCAAAAGTTGTAACCGCGAATTTGATTAAGTTTTTCGATTGTTTTGCGGCTTTTGGCAAATGATATCTATACTAAATGCGATAAGAAGGTACCTACTGAGATTTGTGAAAACACAAATTCAAAGTTAATATTCTTTGGTATGTTTAAAATAAGTATATTTAAGTGCACTGCCCGCCCCGCCGCTTTTTACCCGATGAAGTTAAAATAAAATATATGTCAATTGATTTAGTGGTGTGGTGCCAAGATGCCTCGGATAATTGTCTGTCATTGTCTTTGGACACCTTTGCTTTTTCCACATAAGCAAGTGGAACGAAACGCACCAAAAAAAGTATTTTGACATTCTCCTTAATCTGTGGGTGTTCGTCATGCGTTGCCAAGAAAATATTAATAAATGGTTATTGCGAAATTATCGCAATTCTGTAAAATTAAATACTTGTGATTATAAGACATAAATTACTTCGTGATTTAAATAGGTGCTTCGACCTCTTGTTTTTTGGCTTTTGACGTATCTTGATCTTCTAAGGTTGTACGAATTCTGTTACTTTATTAAATAGTATGATGAATTTGACCTGTTTATAAGATGATTGAAAATCTCCCGTAGGCTTTGATGTTCAATTTTTTTTTTAAATTCTTCATTATCTACACAAAAAAAAAACATTTCGGACAGGTTTAACCAACAAAGATGTAGAGCGATTAGACAATCTTCGAAAATGTACATACTTATGGCTCACTTTTCTACTTACCGTCGCCGGGTCGGCAAGTTAAAAACGCATAGGGTAAAGCCGAGATAGATGCCCTATTGGTATAGATGACCCGATTTTAATTCTATTAGATTCGCAGATGAATTCGATTACTTTTTTGATATCTATCCATAGAATCTCTAACTCTATCTTAATTGACCCAGTTGTATGTCTCGTTGTGACAGCACGCGATGCCAAAATTAATTCAAAGATTTTGGAGGATAGGTGCCCATTTTTCCGGTGAGTCATCTATCCTAAACGCAAATACGGTAGTTGACACCACCAATCGTTGACGTACTTTTTATCAACTGTCAAAACGCTTTTCTTCATAGAGTTTGTATGGGAATAACACACTTTGACGTCATCGCGTGCAATGCCGACTGAGTGACTAATTATCATTTGAATTCCAATTAAAAATCAAATAATACGAACTGCAGAAAAATATTAGTGTAAAGGCATCTGAAATTATGAATTATTTTAGAGAAAATCAGTTTTTGAATATTTCTTTCATAGTGGAAACAAGCCAAGAAAAGCGTTTTGACAGTTGATAAAAAGTACGTCAACGATTGGTGGTGTCAACTACCGTATTATATGGGTCGGGCCCTATCCCCTGTATCGGATAGATGACACAAAATTTAGAGGTCCGCAAAAGTCCCTAATTTTTTAAATATATCGAAAACAACGTTTATTACTTTTCATAAATTGAATGTGAATGTCGTGCATATTTCATATTGCACAGTTAACCGTTCAATGCTAGATGTGTTAAATAACAGAAATTATACAACATGTAACATAATCTGTACTCACCCTGACTTACAGTCGTAACTTGCTCTACGCTACATGACGCTTTGTCAAACGGACAGATAAGTAAAAATTAATGGTTACATACTGTTCCCGTTAAGGGGCCTTAAGAACCCTTCAAAAATGCCTCTGAATTAAAAATGAGATACCTATTTATACGAACCGGTCCCTAGGCATCTGCCCTTTGGCCAGAGTTGCCAATGCTACTTGCCATCAAACCTAAAACAAAAGCTCCCTTGGGCTGACATTATTTACATAAAATAATTTGTTGATTTATAGCCCTAAGCTACGAGTTCCGTTTGCCAAATATAATATAATTATAATATAATATAATTTGACTCTGACGCAACAGATTTAGAGTTAGGAAGCTAAAAGGAAGCGCTTCCTACCGACTGGGTGTTATGGTCGGGGACCGAGGTCCGATAGACATCATCTTGATTTGTCTATCTATATTATTCTGGATCTAAATCTTATATGTTGCGGTTCATGTGCGGTAATAGGTCGGTACTAGGCTAACAGCGCCATCTAGCCTACGGAGCCGTATCAGCGCTCGTTGTTGTGCTTGACACCGTTAGGCATGCGCTTGTGATGGCGAACGGTAGAGGTCGCCACAACTCTTTTGCCTAGATGGAATACAATATCGGATGATATGATAAATACGTCATTAAATTAAGCTTCTAAAAAGCAGCAAGAAAGCTGGCGAAGCATCTCTGCTCACAGTCGGTTCTGCTAGAGAAAAGTTAATAGTCTGAGACACGAATTGAATCTGTGATAAACGATAGAATGTGCAGTCGAGTAAGCACAAACAACTATCGAAATGTATTCGAAGCGTTTAACAATCGTTGACTTGTTAATTTGTATGGCAAAACTGTCAGTTTCTGACGTTTCGACGAATCGAATACGTTACGATAGTTGTTTGTGCTCACCCCACGGATGACAGAACATTTTCATCGCACTTATTACATAAGTCTAAGATGACACAGTTTTTACCCTGGAGTACCTACTGTTAAGACGACCGCTTGGTGAAGTGGTCCACATGTCGGACTTCCAAAACCAAGGGTTGCGGGTTCGATCCCCGCACAGTACAAGCATAAGTGTGCATGAACATGTGTGTTTGTACTGGTCTGGGTGTTTTCTATGTATAATATGTATTTATTTACAAAAAAAAAGTATTTAAGTATGTTTATCCGTTGTCTAGTACCCGTAACACAAGCCCAGTAGCTTACTTTGGGATTAGAGAATTGGTGTGATTGTTGTGAAATATTATTATTATTACTGTCATGTGAACTTGTGTCATAAAACGAAAAAAAATTTATCTCTTTGACGGCTTTTGCTTTTAGAAGTTAGGCCTCTGGGTCGTTTGGTTATTAACTTAAATTATATTGTTACTAAATTCTATTCTGTATGACGATAAGTATTTCAAAAGAAGATAACTTAAAAAAAAAATATTCGTTTTTATTTCCATCCGATTAAAGTTTATAACTACTCAGTGTCTATAAGCTCTCTCTTCATAAAGGTATTAGACCCCAGATAAAGGGTCTTGGTTTAAATAAAACCTTTCATAAATGTTTACCACAAAATACGTGTATTAAGAAAATTAAGTCTCAAATATAGACTAGTACCACTACAAGTACTTGACAGTGAAGTAGTGTTGCCATAAAAAAAATACTTTAGTTTTGCATGCCACCGTGTTAAACTCTTTTTTGCCAAGCTGTACTCTACGTGGGCGTCGCAATGCGATCAGTATAATAATATTAATAATTGTATTTATTTCAGACCAGATCCATATTTTGTTTGTATACAGTTACTTAAAAAACTAGTGTTAGTAACAAAAAGAGAAAATAAGAAATCAAAACCTTGGGGAGTGCTGGACTGGCACTATGGACTACTTAACTGCATGCAGTGTAATTCAGCGTGTCAGCACAGGGGAGTCCCAGCGGTCCGTCAACGCGCTCAGGATCATATTGGGGCTGTCGCGTGCGCGGCGTAACATGGAAGCGCAGCGCTTGCGCATGCTAGTTGCAAACACAGATTGCAAAGCAGTCCGTGCGCGTCTCTTATACTTTAAACGCCTTGTTCCTATATTTATCGCGTTATCGTCCCTGTAGCCAAAGGATTGCCCTGATACGTAATAATACTTAACCCTGGCCTTTTTTTGCAGTAATTTATAGACTTCTTAGAAAATTAGGTAATGGGGATAAGACTAATAACACAAATTAAGATCATAATAATTTTATTAAATTCTCAATAAACCATTTAAAGAGAAAAATAAGCAGATCTGATTTATGCCGGATATCACCGTCGTTATTGTGCGATTGGCCCTCAGTTTATTGTTAACTTTTTATTTTTTACTTTTTTTATTTGGTTGGGATTGTATTTAGTATTTTTTATAAGGTTTGCTCAAGAGCAACCTACCAAACCCGAAACTAAGCCCAACGAGGCAAAGACTAAGTCTACGATGGAGCGAGCTCATCTAGAAGGTGCCTGTTCACTCTAGCTTTGAAAATTCCTAGGTTGTAATTGTATGGAAACACTGACGAAGGTAGTGAGTCTCTTTTCTCTTCTTTTTTGCAGTGCGCATCAGGAATGTAGATGAGAAACGCTTGGTTCGTATCAGTGGAACATCGACACGGAGACATTTGTCTGATGTCTTATGCATAGTTACTTATAACTTGAGCTCTTAACAGCTAGAAGTCAGGCCACTCTTGCGGCAAACGGCCGCTGCGAGTCGCGACTGTCTAAACAATTATTATTTATTTCAAAATTACATAATACTCGTATTACAAAAAAACTGAGGGCCAATTCAAGATTTCACAAGCTTATTATTAATATAATGACACAATTCCCTTATTAACTAAATAATAATAAAAAACTAAGTTATTAACAACTTAAAAATTAATTATTAAATGCTTTGTGTTTGCATACGGAAATATTATATTTACCAAAATGAATCTATAAAAAAACAATTTGTAAAAAAATATTTTTAAAATAAAATCTGTGCAACTTGACGTTGGATACAAATTGTATTATACATAATCATAAATACAAAATATAAATCGGGATAAAAACGGCACACATAATGGGGTTCCTTCGTTTACAACTAGCATTAACTATCAATTGAAGTTTTCAAAGAGACGATTTAAAAATGACATACACTATGTACAATGTATAATAAAACCTTCTCGACCCTAAATCTCTATCACAACATTTAAAGGCAAGTAACTCTTGGACCATTCGCTTGCAAAGGAATAATAGATGTTATTCTCCAAGAAAAAAATATATAAAAAAAAACAAATTATTTTTCTGCATGGATAAAAAAGGGAATACAAGCCCGCCACGATTAAAAACTATTTATACGTTTTAAAGTCAAAAGTAAATAAAAATCAAGGAATCAGGCATAAGTTTTGACAAGTTATTTTTAGGTTTTTGGTGGTCAAAACATGTAGAATGTTTTACAAAAAGTCGAATATATATTTACTTCCTACACAAAAATAATAAATAATTACTATTATACTCAACAAATATTTTATAAATCTTAATGTTCTTTTGAGAATAACGTCCAACTAACGAATATTACAAATGAAACACCTAAATCTAAGCTTGGACAATCGCTAAATACCTTTACAAAATTATGAAATCATTATAAGGGACCCTGTTCGCTAAAATATAAGTACCGATGAATATAAGTTGAGGTCAAATGCTACCAGGGTAAAGTAAAAAATATATCCACTTTAATTTTACAGTAAGGAACTCCAACTGTTATAGTAATGCCTAAAAAGTAGGTATTAGGAATTTGTTGTACTATTTGAGATTAAGGGTTTTTTTCATATTCTGTGTTCCTTGTTATTCAACAATGCTATTTTTTACATAAATATTACCTTACTTTCAATATCGTAATGTATTTCATTACGCACTTGTGCGTTATTGTAAATGTAAAACCCACGAGTGCGGTAATGTAATTTAAAACGAATGAGTTTTTTTTTATATAAAGTTACATGCATGCGTTTTTAAGATGCTTCTTATAAAAATAAACTTTTCAACACACTTCCTCATAAAGTGGTTGTAATTTCACTGCAATTAGACTAATGATGACACCTATAATCAAACTGTGACTTTTTCATTGCTATAACTGACTAGTGAGTTATAGATTTAAAAAAAGAAAACTTAAAGTCCCCATTTTGTACGTGGCAGAATCGGCGCAAAACCTTTGCGCAGATATACTACATACAATGAAATACTAAATAAAATGAGTTTTTATTGTTATTTTATTCACAAGTGTGTTGAAAAACGTCGTATGATACACGTGTGTATTGATGATTACCGTCCTCGGCTCTCATAAGACCCAAAAACACAAAAATATAAATTTACTTTAATAGTAATCTTGGCTGTTAAAATTATTTCGCGCGTTCCTCTTTTCGCTGTATTGTTTTTATTAAGGTATTTTCTCGCAAATATTTAATTAAACGTATTCTATGACATCGTGCGCTTTAAAAATTACAACCTCTACTTATAAACCTCGACTACGGTTCGGGCTAGTAATAGTGCCTCGGCTGTAATTTTCAACTAACAGCACTTATATCATAATGTACTTATTACCTTACCCTGGTTTTTTTTGACCCTGACAATATAAGTTTTTCTGCCCATTTCCTAAATTACTTAGACCAATTTAAAATCTTCTTTAGGTATTACAATTTGAATCAGTCCACTACGGGTCAGGATAATATTAAAAAAATATTATTTTATAGTAATGTATAAGTGCAAAAAGTAAAAAATATGTATTATATACACACCGCATCAATAAAATTATAAAGTGAAGCGTATATTTACAGCAATGTACAGATAAAATTTGGAGCATTTTTATAGTTATTTCAAAGATTTAATGTGACTTTTAATATTATTATGATAGTAAATGATATGAATGCTTTTTACAATGCTTATTGAAATCTAAAAAGCTAATTTGACTTTAAAATTGGTCATTTACTTAGTAACAAAGCATTGTATGACAGTAACGTGTCAAATCCATGGCAAATAGTAATTACTACGGATTGTGTCTTATTTATCCCTTTTTACAAGATTACAATTCAATTTCTCCATGTTTGAGAACCAACCATATCCGGCAGATGATTCGGGATTTTTCCATATGAAATAATAAATATATCTGTAAGATAAGCTGATCAGGAATATTTACAAAAGTGATGAAAAAACTATTATATCATAAATTTTAGTTTTTGCAAGATACTATGGCTCAAAGGACTATTTTCAAAATATCTACATCTTATCGATATTTTCGATATTTGGGTGCGTGCAAACGATTGGAATATAATTAGTGGTAATAACGCTATATTATGGCTTAATTTAAGACTAGAATCAGATCAAAGTTATTATTTTGAAATATTTTTGTAACGCTGTTAATTATTTATTGAAATATGTTCACATCGATACAAAAATATTCAATTATAAACCTTAAATATGAAATTGTAGGTACCTTGTTCTTAATTATACTATAGGGACGTCAAAAGATATTTGAGCAATTGGACCATTTAGTAACTAAACACTTAAAGAAGAAAGGATGTTTTCACAGAAAATCTGTAAAATATCTCTACGATTTAAAATAGCGGCTTAAACTAGCAGCAAGGATTAAAACTTTATTCTTGTAAACCTACCTAATAGCTTATTTAATGAGAAGAAGATAAAAGGTAATTTAATGACGTTTATAATCATTTAAATCTGACGACTAGCCAAGGAATGAAATATTAGAAATATTTATTTTTTTAACTTTACCACACTTCATAAATCCTTCTAATATACAAAAATATGATTTCAGTAGGTACAATATATTCACCGATGTAGGTGATAATAATAGTAATTTATGCTAAAACTCACTTTATGTCATACAATTCCAAGTAAAAGAAAAAAAAACTTATAATAACAAAATGTCAAAATTAAAATATAAACTAGATTTTCTGAAGGTCGAAAATAATTGCAATTTATTTTACTCTAATATTTTTTATTAGTTCATTACCAATAAACATCAAAAATACAAATAAAACTTAGCTTTTTGAACTATTAAACAAAATATGTTCGTCTTTACGACCATTAAAACCATATTTATATTTTTTTATAGTCATATCTCATGGCTTTGCCAATGTGTCTCAAACTAAGTCATACCTCGCAATATAAATTTAAAGTAAAACTTGGTCACAGTAAACACTAGCTTAGCTGTCTTTTAAGGTCTTATTTGACTTCCTATGAATTTGGGAGACCAAGGTTCGAATCCCAGTATTCAAGTTATGTAAATTAAGATTTACACATTAAGTAACAAGAAGCTTAGCTTCTTTATTCTTTTTCTTGGGTCCCTTCTGCGTGAAGGAACGGCAGGGGAGCGCGTATCACCGCGCGGATTGCACTCTCTTCTCTTCTGTGCCGGTCTCCTTCTGTTCCTGCTGGTCGCGAGACTCTTCCACGGATTCCAGGCCAATGTCGAAGGATTGTTGTCTGTTGACGTAAGTTAATGGGTTATCGAAATGTTGATCATTTTTTCGTATTTTACTACATTAAAAAACTTGTGAGAGACCATGTAGGTAAGGTCCATGTATGTAAACAGTACATGTAGGTCAATGTATGTGGCAGGTTTGCTATGTATAGCATACGAAAAACCGTTTATGATGGATGAGTTAAGTATTTTGCTAGAAGCTCGGTTCTAAGAGGCAGCTGTGGATTTTGTAATGGTTCATCTAGATAGAAAGACGACCTCGTATAGAAATTAACTTCAAACAAGTTAACTAGCTTAAAACCAGTAAACTGCAATATTTAGGTTCAGGAGTTGACGTCTTAGAGCAGTAGAAATGGTGTCTAGTCAGAATTTTTAGTAAGGAAATCATAGGTATTGGTCTATTAGTGAGGTAGTTGGTGCCGTCTATAGGACCATCTAACCAACTATCTGTAGCCCATACACCTATCCAGCGTACGTCTGTTGAAGTTCTTAAAGAATACTTTTAGGGCCAGAGTCCCAGTAGTCAAACAACAGCGGCTATTAAGGCCTATCGCCTAACAAGAGAGCAGGAGTTGCTGAGGTAATGTATCCTTACCTATCAGTCAGGTAGTTCCCTGGTGCGGACAAGGATCTCCCAGCTCTTGCTAGCTGGCCTCGTCGTGCGCACTTCTCTAGCTCACCCCGCCCGCTGCCCGACTCCCGACGTGCTGTGCTGCCCTCGCGACTTCGGAGGAACGGGTTCTGAAGGCACGAAGGTATTTGTGAGGAAGAAAGAATATTTGTAGAACAAAAAAAGATAACTTGGTCATATAGTATGCGGAGACTACTCTGAAAGCTGGCTTGTGAGTCATCATCAGTTATCAATCCCAAGTGTGGTTGGCAAGTCAGTCATAGTTACCTCCCAACGCTTAACTCCTAACTATTACACGTTGCCGCGATGCCGTGCCGATAACCAATGAGTCAAAATTTGCACTCTATCTCTCGAAATTTGGTTATTAAATGTTTCTGCTTGAAGTCAATCGTTTACCAAACCAACCTGGAAGCTGTGTTTCTTGAGCATGGTCTTGATGAGTATGAGGGTCGAGAGGTTGGGGATGGAGGTGACGACCTGCGCCATGTCCTCCTCAGTCACCTCCACCAGCCGGCAGTTCTCCTGCTCCGAAGGTAATGGATCTTGCCCAGAGTTTGTTATCCACTCGTGTTCCTGAACAAGAGCATTTAAGTACTTTAATTTTTTCAAGATTACGTGCGCATTGAATTATATATAAAAGCACCGCTAATCTTAGACTCTAGAACAATGAAAGCATAATTATTTATTAGTTCAAGTTTAATTCACCAGGTATGCCCACCAGTTAACTGACGTGATGAATTCGACTTTGTTGTTTCAAATACATTCCACTCCAATGCAAAGTTCGTTCGTTACCTTAATCTCATGCATAGTCGCTCTCGTCCCTGGGTTCTTATCTAGCATCCTACTAAGCAGATGCTTGAGTGGCCTCGTGAGAAGCGGCCTCTGGGGGAAGGTCAGGGGCTCCTCTAGCACCCGCCTCTGCAGCTCATTGGAGGTGGATCCGCACCACGGCACCTTGCCGGTCACCATCGCGAAGAGCGTAACTCCAAGTGACCAGATGTCCGCTGCCTGGAAGGATGGGGGATGCGAGTTTAAGTAAGAAAAAAGTACAGATGTTTTCAAAACTGACACAGGTTGAAAAAAAAACAGTTTCATTGCTCAATGCTTGTGACCATAAATTATGGGCATGAGATGGGACAAAGGGCTCATGATGTACAACTCGACTGTTACTATACATATCGAGAAAACCTGTTTACTAATGGGGCTGAAAGAAGTTGAATACAATAATAATGAGCATAGAATTATTTCGTAATTTGGTAACCGAGTAAAACCTCTAGTAACTGTAAGAGCAGTTAGCAAAAATCTAGAGACGATGAAAACAAACTGAATTTAAAAAGAGTGTAGGAACAGTTTCATACCTCTCCATTGTATTTGTCAGCATTGGCAGTAGCCTCCGGCGCCCTAAACGCCGGGGTGCCCACGGCCCCTGTCAGTCTTCCAGCTCCAGCCAGCTCGCCACACGCACCAAGATCTGCCACCTGCACTCGATCCTCGCCGAGCAGCAGGTTCGCTGGTTTGATGTCCCTATGGGCTATGCGTTGGTAGTGCACTGGGAAGAAATTGATCTTTCAGTGCTAATTTTTCAACAGTCAGATAAATAGCTATCGAACTCTTAAATACAAGCTGAACGAATTTATGATGACATTTGGTTTGGATCTTCTGCAAAATCAAGTTTGATATTTAAAATAAGCCATCTTGGAATTTTATAGGACTGTTAGCGCTGTCTTTTGAAAAATCGGCTCTTAGACGTAGTCTATATAATCATTCCAGCCCGATATGGATTGGTTGAGACACGAGCCTTTTGAGGTGCCTCTAGCATTTTGAACATTTAAGCATGATTGTTTTAAAATCCTTGCTCATTAAACGACTATATCAGGGAGAGCAAACTTTAGAATACAAACTCCAGTCAGATCAACAAGATTTAAATGAAAGTTTCCAATGCACGATTTGCCTTGGGTAAATAAAATATCAAACTCACTCATTATTATGATCTTAAAATCTTATCTAATCTTAAACACAAGTTCAAGATTTTTTCAAGCAGAGAGCATACACTTACAATATTCAATTCCTAATAAGGCATCCCTGAAGTATCTCCTGGCCAGGAGTTCGCTAAGCGGGTTCTCGGTTGGAATGTCTATAACAGGTCCACCTTCGAGTAGCTGGAAGACGAGGTACAGCTGGTCTTCTGCGGGGTCATCTAAAACCTGGTGACAAGAGTCAGACATAAATTAAATGTGGCTGCTGAGTAAGGACAACTGTGTGTAAAATAATTACTGTGATAATCCCCGCCCTGAGACAGTTGATTTCTTCTATTGCAAATGTACTCAAAAATTGTGTTTAATTAACGAGCGCTACTCTGAATGGACAGAGCCAATTCTTGGCTCGATCAGTTGTTCATGTATGTACATCGCAAATTGATTGAGAAGGGAAAGCTCAAAATCTTGAGTAATAAAAAGTACCCAGAACAGGCAATAGCCACCAGGAGTTGCCAAACCAAACTGGTTTTATACAGATCCTTGTATGACTTTAAAAAGTCAAGAACACCTAATTTGACACTTACCTCGACTAGCTTCACTACGTTCGGATGGTCTAATTTCTTGAGCACGGCAATCTCGCGGTAGACCCTCTGCAGGGGGTCGGGGGGAGGGCCCCTGCCGGGGGTCCTCGGAGGGGTCCGCCCGAACAGCCCCGCTCTCCGCATCAGCTTCCTTTTTGAGAGGATCTTCATGGCCTGCATAAGACTAACCAGCTGTTTACCGAAGCTCGATAAGTTCTAAGTATGGCTTTTAATTTTCAAAGGGGATTTTAACACCGAGAATTGTACATAGCTGATTGGTGCACATAGCTGATTAGGCATTTATTGTGAAGAACTTACATAGTGTGTGTCATCTTCTTCGTTGTAAGCTAACTTGACGATGCCGTATGAACCCTGCAAATAAAAATTGAATCAAAAAGGCGTAAAGATTAAGAAAGTACTTATACGTTAGTCTATTGTCACATTGTATTTGGTGTAGTTTTGGTAAGAAAGCGTTAGAGTTTTTGTCGGTTGTATTGTTCCTGATTGATATCCGTCTGACTGCCTTTCTTCGAGACTAAGTTTTAGAGCACTAACAGCTGTAAGCCTCGGTACACATTGGGCGCTTTCCAACGCACGTTTCGCGAACAAAGGAGTCTTTTTAAAGTATTGCTATGCAAGGGCGCGCTTCTGGTTAAGCGTAATATAAAAACGCGCGCTTAACGCTTACGCCAAACGCCTAATGTGTACCCGTTCTAAGGGTCGTATGTTTTGAAACGCTCTTTCTAATGTCATTGTGGTCTGTTTCTAGCTTAGGAATACTTCAAACCTGTCCCATAGGCCCTAGCATGGGATTTGCTTGAGCTGAACGTATATGAGCTGTGACAGCATTCCGCTAACACTTAGCAGAAGACCAGACACAGAACACTTCGTTGGTCTACTAGTGGACAATTAGTTAGCCAATATCCTAAGGGTACTCTTTAAAGGATCGGACAGAAGTTGAGAACAAAAGGTTGGTGGTCTCTAGCTCCTGATCTCCGGTCTTCTAGATGCTAGCTAGCGTTCTTACAGTTGGCCTTGTCGTCTGTAGGGCCTGGCGGAGATGGGGCAAGCTTTATCCACATTTCTCCGACTTGGGCGTTGGTTGTTACCTACACTTGCTGGGGTAACTTGCTAAGACTGACCTGTCCGATGGGCTCCAGCAGTCGGTACTGGTTGAGCTGGACGTACCCCGGCGCCTGCGCGAGCGACACACGACGCGACTCGCGCGGCGGCCGGCGCGGACGAGGCGAGCTGTGACTGCACTCCGCTGACTTGGCTGCGTGGGAGCGCAGCAGGTTTGTGCGGTCGCCGGTCGGAAGGGTTGACAGTCTGGGAAAGTAATGACTAAGTTTAAAAACAATCTTTGACAGGCGATGAAAAAGAGGGGTAAGTCTGACCCTTATGTCTGTTTGTGTGTGTTTTCGTCAAAATTACATTTTATCTGGCTTGAATCAGAATCAGAATCAGATCATTTATTTGCTTTTGAATATGGTACATTGACAGATAATAAATAAACGACATAGTTCATACATATTCAGCCATAATAATTAGCAAAATAGCGAAAAAAATATCATATACAAGGTCGTCATTAAACAATTTAATTTCTATCGTTAAACAAATTAAATCCCATTATATTATACATTAAATTATTATATTATTCATTAAATTAAACGTCAATCTTAGAGTCTAGGTATTCATTAACCGAGTAAAAACACTTAACTTGAAATATAACTTGAGTAGCTGTTTCTTTTATAATACTGCGTCCGTATTGTGGGCAGCAACAGTTTTCCCTGGTGTCTTATTGATCTAGTTGAATAGTCATCTTTGTGCAAAAACAATTGTGGGTGAGATTTAGCAAAGACACAGCACTCCATTATGTACATAGAAGGTAGAGAGAGTAAGTTCAGGGAAGGAAATAGTTCCTTGCACGATGTTTGAGGTGAGGCGTTACAGATCGCTCGAACGCAGCGTTTCTGTGAGACAAAAGCGACATCCAAACCCACAGAGTTTCCCCAAAGTATTAATTTAATGATGCGTTCAGGGCGGTGATGGGGTTGTCCCGATTCTGCAGTGCCTCGGGTGTGTTTGCGGAAGCACGCGTTGACTGCTTTCATACTACTATGCGCAAAAGAGCTGCATCACTGGTACGCAGAGTCTGGGCCAGCTCCAACACCGACCTGGCGATGATAGCCTCAAGACTGGACTCTTGTTATATTCGGCATTGCTGTAAAAGGCATTGCACTGTCCCGATGCCAAAAAAGAATATTGTAGTAGGTACGTATTATTTAAGTTTAATATGACATGTATATTTTAATTCAATCAATAATATTTAATTTAATGTGCATTTGTATCTTAATTAATACTTAGACCTTTGACATTCAATTTAATTCAATTATTTATTTAAGTGTTATATGAGTATATGGGTGTAATTTACCTAACAATAAAGATTATTTGAGATAAGCCGTATTTGAGGTTCGATGCTACATAACCATGGTATGAAAATGATCATGTCTCCTTATCTTTTGGGCCCTACCAACGCTTCGAGTCAAAACACAGACAATACGAGTTAGAATCATGTGAAGCTCCCCGAATATTGTTTCTGAGTTAACGACATGGTACGAAAACACAAAAAAACATGAGACGAAAAAATTTTTAACGAAAAATTAAAAACGCTGAAATTATCTGGTAATATTATTATATATTTATCTGGTAACACAGGTATTTTTATACCTAGCATAGGCACCTGTCTCACACAAACATTTCATTTCATTGTACCTCAAATGTTGTCCAACTGTAAATGTATGTTTGTGATGAGAAAATAAAGATTTATTATTGTATGTAAAATTTGTACAATGCTATGTGACTTCTTACATTCTTTCATCATAACAAAGCCGATTTGCTTTGCTCCCCGAGTAGGTATTTTAATAAAAAGAAGGTTCTGTTTTATTACGTTGGTTTCCAACGCTCCCTATGGACGTAAGGTATTGCTTCAAAAGAAAATTCTATTTGATATGATAACAAATTTTGTTCTATTTACTTCATTCCCCTCAAACATAATTTACTGTCAACCTATTTACCAATATCTACGTCTTTATGAGTCGGTTCACAATAAATTACATACATAGCATTTAATTTTATGAGCTGGCCATTGTAAATTTTTGCGACAACCAAGTTATATTGCGGATTGCTAACCTTTCGGGGTTAAAAGGCGTGCTCTCGTTGGTGTAGTGGCAAAGTTTCTGCCTTACATCCGAGAGGTCCTGGGTTCGAATCCCAGATCTAGACAAAATTGTTTCTGAGATTTTCTGTCATGAATTTCTCAAAAACAGCTCGGAGTCGGGAAGTTGGCGTTGCTACACCCCCGTGCCTTGGAAAGCACGTTAAGCCGTTGGTCCTGCGCCTGATCTCTCTCGGTTCATTTCGGATTGCCGTCTCACCGAACTTTGAGAATGATGGAACAGTGAGTGCACCTGTGTATTGCGCTCACACTTGTGCACTATAATTTCTCCTGCGTTGGTGGCTGATCTCTATCAAATCAAATCAAATCATTTATTTTGCAAGTGTGTGTGGTTACAAGATGTTCAAAATAAATAGTATACAGTACATTCATCACTTAACCTAATGGCATGCAAAATGTTTATGTTTGGCAGTTAAATATTATATTATTACAAAGTCAATAAAATTTATTTAATATTAATGTCATATATTTTAATGTTTCCATATTTGATTAAATTTGTATTAATAATTAAAATTACAATAAAATAAAAATGTTAACAATATTACATGGTACAAAATTTAAAAAATATTACAATGTCAGATGTCATATCTAGATTTTTTTATCCATTAGATACTCTTGTACTGAATAATATGCCTTATTCAGTAAAATGTCCTTTAAACATCTTTTAAAAGTGAGCTCATTTTCTACCTTTATAAGGCTTTCAGGAAGATGATTATACAGTTTCGGAGCCATTCCAAAAACACTATTAGTGTAAAGAGCTGTCCTACGGGGAGAACTAATAATCTTGTGATTATGTCTACGACTGATGAAATGCTTGAACAGGGACAAATTCTTTCTCACAAACAATATTACCTCATAAATATAAAGAGAAGGCAGGGTAAGTATTTTCAACCTTATGAAATGCGGTTTGCAAGTGTCCGTTCTTTTTAGTTTACACATAGCCCTTATGCATTTCTTTTGTGCCTTGAATGCTGTTTCTTTTTCAACAGAATTACCCCAAAATATAACTCCATATCTCAATGTAGAAGCTACATAGGAGTGATAGGCCATTAGGAGTGCTGATATGTTCACAACTTTACCTAACATATATAATGCGTAGGAGAACTGGCTGAGCTTAGTGCATACCTTGTCTAAGTGAGCTTTCCAATTTAGATTATAGTCCACATGTAATCCTAAAAATTTCACTTCGTCAATATAATTAATTTTTTGTCCAAGATAATTTATATTAAATGTATTATTGTTAGTTTTAAATGTCATTATGTTTGTTTTGTCTAAATTAATAATTAGGTTATTCAATGTCAGCCAATTTATAATGTCTTTCAAGGTTTTATTTATGTCCAATTCGAAATTATCATTATTTTTTCCGTCAAATATTACTGTGCTATCATCCGCGAATAGAATCATTTTGTCTTTTACTGCCTTAGGAAGATCGTTTATATATAAAATAAATAGTAGAGGTCCTAGAATACTTCCCTGCGGAACACCATATTTTGTGTATCTAAACGACGAGACATAGTGCTTTTCAATTTTTGATCTGGGGCAGATTTTTGTAATTTTTGTTGCTTGTTGCCTTAGCGTCAAATATGATTTAATTAAGTCAAGAATATTGCCTCGGACTCCATTATTATACAATTTACTAATTAGGATATCATGACTTACATAATCAAATGCCTTCGTTAGGTCCATGTATAAAGCACAGACTGGGGCATTGATATCGACATTCTTCATGATGTCCCTCAGAAAGCTAAATATCGCCATATTTATATTTTTATTTTTTCTAAAGCCGTACTGTTCATTAGCAAGACTATCGTTATGATCAAAAAAATTTATTAAGCTACTGTAAATAACTTTTTCCAGTATTTTGGAAAATACTGAATTAAGCGCGATTGGCCTGTAACATGTCATACTTTCTCGGTCTTGTTTTTTAAAAAGAGGTTTAATGATGGTTATCTTTAATTTGTCAGGAAATACACCATCAGAAATACATAAATTCATAATATGGCTAAGAACGGGAGATATTATATGAGATACTTGTTTAATTATGGGTGTAGCGATATGGTCGTAACCCGTACTGTTTGTATTTTTAAGGCATTTTATTATATTATCAATGTCATAAGGGGTTGTAGGTCGCATAAAAAGAGAGTTACGAACTTGTGGCAGGTTTGGAACAGTAACCAAACGACTATGCATCTGAGGTTGAATTTGGTCGATAAAGAAGTTGTTAAAAACCTCAGACATTTGTACAGGGTCTTTTACAATTTTCCCCTCAATGTTCAATTGGCGTATCTCCTCAACAGGTGTGTTATGCTTATACTTATTTATTATTGATTATTGTTTTATTATTGATTTATTGATTATTGACTATTATTGACTATTATTGACTCTTTTGAGATTGGCCGTCGAAATCGGCCAGGAGGACTATATATATATTCCGGGGTTAAATATTTTATTTATTCATCAATTAAACGTTTATAGCACAGGAAACCAAATAGAAAAACAACAGTCCTGTAATATAGCTTCATAAAGGTTAAGTCTGATATAACAATTTTACTGAAAACGTCTAAAAAAGCGGTCCTAAAAAGCAATAACTGTTACCTGCAAACGTGACCCAAGACCAAAGCCGTAACGAGACAGTCCCTCGGAGTAACAACTAAATTATTTCTCTTTGGTCACGGAGACATAACGATGAAATACTGTGGCCATACTGTCTAAGTCGTTGTTCGTAGTTTCGGATGCAGCTGTCCCTGTCACTCTTACGAGCTAGTCTGTAAGAGCGAATTCGCTGGCTTAACTCGAAAACTCGAACCGTTTGGTTGGATAGGTTAGGGGAGTACGGCATCTGAATGTAGTTTCATGTCACTAATAATAGGTAGAAGACGTTTTTGGAAATGATTCGAGTTAAAATATTGAATTTATTTACACTGTGAAATTAAAACATTCTTCAAGAAAAAAATTGACTGCCACAGGCGGGACTCGAACTCTCGAAAGTCGGGCGATTGCCCTTTCAATTGAGCTACCGTGACACTTACTCATCAAACAAACAATTTACTAAAGTTGTGAATCAAACTGCTTTGGGAGATAGTACTCGTATGTAGCATAACTTTAATTAATTAATTTATTTTAATTAATTTATTTATTTCATAATTTACGTATTAATTCATTATTTTTATTCATTAATCTAAATTTATTAATTTAAATTTTCAATATTTATTATTCTCGATTGAATTAAATTAAATTTTATATATTGTATGAAAAAAATATTTGACCGCTACTTCAATGTTTCTGTGCATGCATGTTTTGGAATGTAATTTAGTTTTTATATATTATTGTATGTAAGCAAATTATTTATTAATTATATTCTGTTTTGTGTGCCTTATATATAAAATAAAATAAAAATGAAATAAAATAACTGTCTATTACCTAAAAAATTATAGCCTTGGTTAATTTTTCACCTGAAATGATAAGTATTTCAAACCTTAGGTACTCTTTTTACGGATTATTTGAGATCCATATTATATGTCAAAATGAAATATTCTTATCGGTGAATCAAGGCAAATTATTTAATTGCCTACAACTCCATTCAGGCCTGGTTGAACCATTTTCTTTTATACAAAACAAGCACCGAACCAGTAATAACCAGTCTAACTGTTACTTGACAAACTGCTACGAAAATAGTAATGGTGAGATTCGTAGCACTGTAGCACAAAGATTGTAGCAGATAATATTATGGAATCCTGCTACGAATTTTTCGTAGCGAAATCAGATAAATTGAGTTATTTTCCAGCAGTATTTTTTGCTGATTAATGCGTTATTTAAGACCTTCATTAATTAATGATCATTACCGAATTGAACCTTTTTTAATAGTAATAAAATTATCTTTTTAATTGCTTTTGGTAAAAAAAAGATCGCCTTTACATTTTAATATATAATCTAATGAAGTAATAGTAGTGTGATCTAAAGGATCTAAACCGACCCTATTGTTTGATTTGATACGCTTTTGACAAAAAGTTGCATATGTGCCCTGGCGGTTAACTACAGATTTCAGATATAACATTATTATATATATACTAGCTGACCCGGCAAACGTTGTTTTGCTATATAAATATTTTTTCTTATCACTAAAGGGTATGAAAAATAGATGTTGGCCGATTTTCACACCTACTTAATGTTATGACCTACTTATATGCTCACAAAATT
Organism: Pyrausta despicata; assembly: GCA_963921415.1. Lineage (NCBI taxonomy): Eukaryota > Metazoa > Arthropoda > Insecta > Lepidoptera > Crambidae > Pyrausta > Pyrausta despicata. The sequence goes on along the minus strand of OY992865.1, from coordinate 14,167,850 downwards.
TCGCAAGAATCGGTCAAGTCGTTTCGGAGGAGTACGGGAACAAACATTGTGCCACGAGAATTGGGATGATGACACCTATCTTAAATATTGTCAAGAACATGGTGTTTAAAAAACATAGCCCCTATGAAGTTAATACAACCAATATATTTCAAAAAAGCTGTAGAAACCAATTTTTAAACACACAAAACGCAATAAATATTCGGTCTATTGACTCCGATTTCTGACACATGACCGTGACGTCACAATCATTTATTACCATACGAAATCTATGGAGGCAGACCGTTTTGACAGATAATAAAAAGTATGTCAACGATTGGTGGTGTCGTCTAGCCAATTTTATATACATAGAGATCTAATGTTTTTTTAAAAAAAAATAAAATGTAATGTTATAATATAAAAAACTTTCTGTATTGATAACTTCTAAATATTCGGGATTAACCCTGTATTTTATCTTAATGGTCTTCCATTTTAATTTTGCTCCAAATTACTTAAAGCCTCATTTCGGCTGAAAACTTTTGCGTTGCAGGATACCTAGGTACTAGGGCGGTTTGATAAGTCCATGACTTTGAAAAGAAAAACATAAATTTTGTGTACAAAAACATTTTATTTTTCTACATACTCTCCTTTCAACTCTACACTCTTTTTCCAGCGATGCTCCAATCTCTTCAACCCATCCAAAAAATACTTTTTGTCAAAGCCTGCAAAATAGGCCTCGGTTGCAGCTATCACCTCTTCATTGGATGAAAATCTTTGCCCAGCAAGCCATTTCTTCATGTTTGGGAAGAGAAAGAAGTCACAGGGGGCTAAATCTGGTGAATATGGAGGGTGCGGCAATAATTCGTATCCTAATTCGACAAGTTTTGAAGTCGCGACTGCAGACGAGTGGGCCCGAGCATTATCCTGATGAAATAGAACTTTTTTCTTTGCTAGATCCGGTCGTTTCTTCATCAACTCTTCATTAAATCTTTCCAGCAATGCAGCATAGTAAGCACCGGTTATTGTCTTGCCTTTCTCCAAGAAATCGATGAAATTTTCGCTTTTGGTCGACTGTCAGTAAGCGCGGCACCCATCTTGCAGAAAGTTTTTTCATTCCCAAAATATCGTGCAAAATATGAAAAACTCGTTCAGTTGAGATGTGCACAGCCTCAGCTAACTCGCGTATCTTTACTCGACGGTCAGCCAAAACAATATCGTGGATTTTGTTCACAATGTCCTCAGTGGTTACCTCAATCGGCCTTCCTGGGCGCTCGGCATCATTGGTTGTAATACGTCCACAACGAAACTCAGTAAACCATTTATGTACCATTCCATGAGACGGCGCTGAATCCCCGTAATATTTTTTCAACTTGTCTTCGGTCTGCTTAATGGTTTTCCCACGTAAAAAATAGTGTTTAATCAAGACTCGAAACTCGGATTTCTCCATTTTCGAAGAACACCTTCACAGCCGCCAAACTTCTTTTGTTATTAAATATTGTTTTCGCGCCATATTTGAAAATAGAATTATTTTAGGTTCGCAAAAATATTACTTTTAAGAAAATATCATTAAAAATAAAAAAAGTTTCTATTCAGCCTGAAAGTCATGGAGTTATCAAAACGCCCTCGTATAGTGAATTGACCCATATTTTCCTGTTCTCCAAACTTTTGACATAACAGAGCGGCGGAGCTGGCTTATAGGTCAAAGGCAATTACGTTCATATGTGTTTTTCATTAATTTATAGTAGCTAGGCTTAAAATGGGGTAGACATATTGGTTTTTTGCTTTAGCTTGACCCATCATACCACGTAAACGGAATAAAACCTATTACAACCCTATTATAATATAGTATAGTACGAGTAAGTGAGTAAGGGCTTACTAGTACTCCTACTATTCCTGGTGATGATCTTAACGTTTAGGCCCAGAGCACACCTGTGGCGTAATGTCGCTGCGATTTGTGACTGTCAGCGATTTAGCCGCAGTCATTGGTTGACACATATGTGTAGTCACATTATTATGTGCCCTTGGCCTTAGGTTCCTATGGTAACTGATGTCAAATGTAAAGTTATGTAAGAAAACATATCATATCATATGTTATGTTTTCTTACATATTTGTATTGTTAGTCTGGTGAATCTTCTGAACATTGTATTTTATGATCACATTTGAATCAGCGCAAAAAAATAAGAGGTTAAAAAAATACATGTTTGACCACTACAGTGGCTCTTTTAAATATTCATAAATATATTATACTTTATAGGCACTAATAAGGTCTTTTGTAAAAAAACAGTATTTATATGTACGTTAATATCGATAGATATTAGTCGTTAAGCCTGGTCGGAGGCCCTCGGGCGGCTTAATAACATCTGACAATAAGTTTGGTCACTTACCTTACACACACCCCACCACCAATCCGCACTGAGCCCGCGTGGTGGAGTATGGCTCGCACCACCTCATAGTTGAGGTGAGGCCTGTGCCCAGCAGTGGTACGTATATATGGCTGATGATGATGATGATATACGTACGTTATTTTGACGTGACAACGTCTTATAAATTGGTTTGCCGGGTGACACTTCAAGTAACTGCGTTACGCTGCTCCGCTCACGTTCCGCGCGAGAGAGACAGAGCGAGAGAGAGAGAGAGAGATAGGCATACACACCGGTTCATGTTATATGAATGAATATTCACATTAAAATTATTTTACCACTTAGAGTCGTTGTCACGTAAAACTTTCGCGCGTATACCGACTTTATTTTTTTTCTGTATGACTGTCTGTTGCCTTAAATAAACAGAAAACATAAGTTTTAGCCCTGACTAGCCGGGAAAACAGCTGGTCAGCTTCAATGGCTAGATGGATTTTGACCAACCATAGCTTAGAACAACCGTAATTAAATTATCTTTCGGAAATCGGTTTATCCGTTCGGGGATACGATGCCACGGACAAACACACACGGACAGAATAGGGTTCAAACTTATAGAAATCCTACTACTATTATAAAGGCGAAAGTTTGTAAGTATGGATGTATGGATGTATGGATGTTTGTTACTCTTTCACGTAAAAACTACTGATTGGATTTGAATGAAACTTTACCACAATATAGCTTATACATCAGAATAACATATAGGCTACAATTCATAAATAATTTTTATGATAAAGGCTTTCCACGCGGACGAAGTCGCGGGCGGCCACTAGTAGAAATATATTTATTTACAACTAAAAAACATACATGTATTTCATATACCGACGACTTCATATGACGACCGCTTGGTGCAGTGGTCCATATGTCGGACTTCTAAAACCAAGGGTCGCGGGTTCGATCCCCGCACAGTACAAGCATAAGTGTGCATGAACATGTGTGTTTGTACTGGTCTGGGTGTTTTCTGTGTATAATATGTATTTATTTACAAAAAAAAGTATTTAAGTATGTTTATCCGTTGTCTAGTACCCATAACACAAGCCTCGTAGCTTAATTTGGGACTAGAGAATTGGTGTGATTGTTGTGAAATATTTATTAATATTTAAATATAAGTAAATTATAATAAAAAGAAAAGTCATAAAATCTCACAGTTACCAGAGGCTCTCAAACTAGGCTATGCCTGTATCAAGATGAGACCAATTAAGTTTATTAATCTGAGGTATTTGGCACTTTTATGATGAGAGTTTGTGTGGTGAGTTTTTAAGTGATGTATGTGTAAGCGTGGTGCATGTGTGTGTGTGTGTGTGTGTGTGTGTGTATTTGGGTTTGCGCGTGTGCGTGTGCATGTGTGTATGTGTTACAGAGAGACTGAATAAGTAAGGTTAGCTATTGCAAATCAGAGATTCAGTTTGTGTGTAATTGAGAGAGCAGAGTAACTGTACTACGCGTCTTTTTTACTTAATTTGCAGAGCAATTCTTTAAATCGCATAACTGTCAAGTTGTTGTTGGTTGCAACCTGGCAGTATCTGGGAAATCGCGCAAAACTTGTATTTACAGACAGTCACAGGAGACACAGGCAGTCTATAGATACGAAGTCTCATAATGTCAAAGTCTTCCAGGTGATATGATTTATAAGTACCCTCTTTTTCGTCAGGGGGTTAATAATAGCTCTTTGCGCTTCACTTGGCTCGTCTTGGCGGGGGCACTGCCGTGCGCCCAGATCCGATAAGGGCGTGTATTGGCCCTCCTTAAGCTCGTAAACCGGCTTCGAACCGGGAAGTTTATTGCAAATAACATGAACCTGAGGCGTAAATAAGCTAGGCAGGAAGTTCGCGTAGGGTGTGTAGTTATCTCTATTACTGCGTTTCTTTTCATTTTCTGAACAAAATAACAAATACAAAATTAACAATCAACCATATAATTTAAAGTAAAAGGTAAATACAATAGTATCTAAATAAGTATATCAACGTTAAGTCACCTAGGTAGCGCCATGGGAACATCGAAGTACATCGCGACTTAACGCCATTTTTTATGAATCTGACAATGTCTCTTACCTGTGTAACATAGCCTTAAATTCATTTTTAAATTACATGATATCATTTAGTATAAATTTTGTTTTTGAATTATATTCTATAACACAATTCTATCATTGAAGTCCAAAATACTTTATCAAGTTACTTGTTACTTTTCAAAATTTATTAATCAATTTGACTCATCGTGAATAAAAAGAAGGTTTTTGATCACCTTTTGGTATGAGAATTATTTTCTTTATTCACTGAAATTACTTTGTGATAAAACTGATAAAGGAATGATTGATACTTGTTAAAAAATAAAAATAATCTATGGTGAATCAAATTATTATGAAATAGACATTTAGAACTTCTAAATTAAATGTGTGCAAGCAATTGTGATATTTATGGTGGCAACCACTTTCTGTTGGCGACCGTATATATCCGATGAAATTGTGGACAAATTTCTTGATTCTATTTTAAAAAAGCAAAGTCGCTATGAATTTTATAACTACTCAGCAGCTTTTGATTTAGATTTTTTGTTTGATAGAGTGAGTCAAGAGGAAGGTTTATAGTATAGATAGCACTGAATCTTCATAGTATAGGGAAATGGGATTTATTATACTACGCATGTAAGGCGTGCGAAGCTGCGGGCGTCCGCTAGTTTCTTATAAAATATTTAGGATCTCCTTAGCATCTTCATGAGGATATACAGACACGCAGCATACCACAGTTGACCGCATAAACCTCGCAACGAACAGACAAGCAAATCATGCTACCCAATTTTGTTGCAATGTCACCCTTATTAAAAGTGCATAATATGGCGCAGTGTTTATCTTGACGAGCTGTCGTGTGGACTGCTTACTTGCCCTTATAAATATTCTATTCTATTCAAGGGACTACGAATACTGGTTCCACAAATCCGGGTTTATGTCAAACTGCGTATGAGACGGTTTCTTGAGCCGTTGACGCAAATTGTTTTCTTTTATTTAGAAGTTCTTTGGCGCAACAGATTTTAGTGTTAGAAAGATAAAAGGAAGCGCTTCCTACCGACCGGGTGTTATGGTCGGGGACCGAGGTCCTATAGACATCATCTGATTTTTCTATCTATATTATTCAGAATCTAAATCTTATATGCCGCGGTTCATGTGCGGTACTAGGTTAACAGCGCCATCTAGCCTATGAAGCCGTATCAGCGCTCGCTGTCGTGCTTGTCACCGTTAGGCATGCGCTTGTGATGGCGCACGGTAGAGGTCGCCACAGTTTCATGACTGCTGGCGTGTATGTCGGAGTTTCCTTTCAAACTTATCTCCTATTTCAAATCTTTTACCCCATAAGGTTTAAAATACCGGGATAATATATAGAAATATAGCGCCTGAACACAGCAGCAGATGCTATTAACCGATTCATTGCGATGTCTTATTTGGTACACTTTTAACCGTGGCGCTGAACAAGAATGACGTGGCATGGCACACTTGGCGAGCTCAACGCAATACAAGTAGAAACAAGTATGTGGTAAAAGGCATTTATTGCTCAAAAAAAATGTATAAGAGCAATATGTGGTACAGTATCTGACGAGCCCTGCGAACCGCTGTTTAAGTCCTAAACATCCTGACACTTTCTTGTCTGCATATTTTTGAGGTATCAAAATTTGTCAAACAAAATATGAATTACTTCAAACAAGCCAAAGATATACGAAATACTAGAAATAGAAGTGTGCGGATTCAGAAAAACTGTTATTGGATGTGTTTGACAATTTATAACAAGATACCAAATTTCATAAAATATCTACCCACAAATAATTTTAAAAGCGCCTCATACAGGTGGCTTAGTGAAAAGGCATTCTACACAACGCAGGAATTTCTAAATTCACAAAGTGACTTAAGACTATAAATAATTATTTTGACTTTTGCTGATTATTATTAATGTTCTTATTTACTATTTAAATTATTATGTTTATCATTATTATAGTTAATGTTTTTTACTTATTTAATTTGAAATTTAAAATGTTATAAAATCTTGACATTTTGCTAATTGTAAATTAAATTCATTTTTAAAATTTGCATGCTGTTAATAACGGCTGAGTAAGCAGAACAACCTAAAAATATGTCATCTTCAGTGTACCTTATTCATGAGCAGATAATACATTTCATTCATTCATTCATAATGTTTTGACAGTAATTTAATTAGGACTGTGGGAGGACTATGGCCCCTTCTGACCTATGTATTCCACACGGATACAATGGCAGAGGGTGACTCGCGCACTCAATTAATGGGCCCCCTGAAATGGTCGCTAGCACAAAGTGACGTAGCAACATAGTTCTAGGCGCTGGAGGTATGGAGAGTATACCTCACAACGGCTCTCAAGATAATCGCGCAGGTCGGTGAAGATCCTTACTAGCATCTTACTGGACTATACAGCCTCCTTCCGAGCATTTCTTCCCTAGCGAATGCTCACTCAGGCCAGCCAATGAAGGCAAGCGAGAGGTGGGATCCTGTTCCTCGTCAGTGTTCACTCCAGCCGGCCAGTGAAGGCAAGCTGGAGATGAGGAACAGGGGTTCAACCGGAGTAATCAGGTGCGTGGGGTCACTCCTGCCCCACAGCTCGCCACGAGCTGCCCTGCGCCTTTATTATAAATATTGTTACTTGTAGGGACACAGTAGTTGCATGCATTTTGCTGAATAAACATTTTGTGCCAGTGTGCGGAACGCGCTCGGCGGCGGTCGCCAGTCGTTCCCTGCACCACCCGAAGTTAGGTCGTACATACTAAATTATAGTAACTCATATTTATAACGCCAAGTATTGTGGACTTTGAATAAAAACATCAGTGAGACAATTAGTGACTTTTATTTTATGACACCTTAGTAAGCACCTATGGCACCTTCTGAGAGTCTAGATCGGGGCATGTGATTTAGAACAATATATATACGAGTATAAACTTCCCCGACAGTGTTCTCCGACATACTATTTCTATCAGTCCTACGATGGAACAAAATTAAATTGCATTTATATTGCTCTTAATTAAACCGCAAAAATTAACGACTTCATAAATCCGTTTCATATTTGACTGTAATTGGCAATAATAAGCTTTCGGACATGAAATTCAACTCAGGTCATTGGAACTCGGATGCGAAGCTAAGGTCATTAAGTTTAAAACAAAATGATTCACATGATAGTGTTATAAGATCGCTTGTTTGTTATCGAAAAATATTGTCTATGGATAATTTACATCTAATCTAACGCCGTTCATAATTCATTATTCTTTATTTGCGTAAGAAGAAGGTCAACTTTCCGACCCCCGCTCTTTTCTGGACAGTGAGACATTATCTACCAGTCATACCTTTGGACTAAGCTATGAATTGTGCTTCATTTATGCCTGGATAAAAAACTTGATTTATTTGGCAAACCTATAAATATTGTAGTCAAAAAAAACACGGTAAGTAAATAATTGAATTTCTATATTTTTTTGTGCATGGAGTCATTTTTAATATACCTCTGCATCTTTAACCTATTTTGCTATTTACCTTAGGTACTTACATTAGGGTAAAATAAATAAAAATTAACAATGTCAGTAAAAATATTCTAAATTCAATAAATTAAATTAAATTATTATAAAATTCAATATTTAATAAACTGTTTTAAGTTAAGTAAGTCGTTGGTGAGACAAATCTCTTAGGTTGATGAAACAAGACTCATTAGTTTTTTACGAGGACGACACCGTCCCCTTGGTTCTTGATAGGTTAACGAAAAGACAGATTTGAGAAAAAAAGAAACGTTTTCCATTTCATTTAAGTTCTAAATTACGGCCAATTGATGTTTGTTACTGGAATTGAAGTATGACCTACTTATATTACATTTTTTGCGCTATCCGTATTATATGGAATGCGAGGCCGTACTCCCTAACGTTTTGTATCTAGCCAGTGCTTTCGCTCGCACGGCAAGCTAAGCTTGAGCAAAGATAAGGCTTGAGTGACATATAGTATGGCTACATCCGATACTACAGACAAATACTTTTGTGTTGTTTTTTGCCACTACTAACTTATGTTGGTCATAATTCTACTAATTTTATTAACACGAAAGTTTGTCAGACAAACATCCATAGTTTGTTACTTATTCACGCAAAACTAATGAACAATTTTTATTTAATTGTTTCAACGAACACACCAATCACCTAGCCCCAAAATAAGCGTAAGCTTGTGCGATGGTGGCTAGAATAACGGATAGAAATACTTAAATACATTTATAAACACCCATGACTAGAGTACAAATGTTCGTGCTCATCACACAAACATTTGCCCCTAGCAGGATTCGAACCCGCGACAACCGGTTTTGTAGTCTGGACCTCAGACCACAAGACCAAAGCTGTCGCCAAATTTAGGGATTAAAATTGAGGGTACTTTTTATCCCGTAAAACTTAACGGTTCCCGTGGGATACGTAGAAAATGGATTCTATGCGGGTGAAACCGCAGGGCATAGCTAGTGTTGGTAATAATGATGAAGATAATCACCTGTTCCCGTCGGTCCATCTCGAGTGCTCGTGCTCCTTTGCCGCACTTGACACGTCCACTGCCGAGTGCCTGAAACAAATAATAATAAAAAAATGATTTTAAGTTTCGAACAAAAAATATGACTTATAAACACCTCGTCACGTATAAAGAGCGCTGGAGGGGAGGAGTTTGCGCATGGGAATAGTCGCTATCTCGCTAGCTCCCGGCAGCGCGGAGGTGCAGCGCGGAGGTGCGGCGTGGAATGAATGAAAATGATTATCTAAAGTACATTCAGTGCTTTTTTTTTATAAAGACAACAAATTTGATAACGCACAGCTAGATAGGTGAAAGTGGTTTCATGGGATAGAGAACAACTCTCTAATGCTAAATATGTCAGTATGTTTTGGGAACAAATATATTTATTTAGACTATACATAATAAATAATTCACAACAATCACACCAATTCTCTAGTCCCAAATTAAGCTGCGAGGCTTGTGTTATGGGTAGGTACTAGACAACGGATAAACATACTTAAATACTTTTATTTTGTTATTAAATACATATTATACACAGAAAACACTCAGACCAGTACAAACACACATGTTCATGCACACTTATGCTTGTACTGTGCGGGGATCGAACCCGCGACCCTTGGTTTTAGAAGTCCGACATATGGACCACTGCACCACGCGGTCGTCATATGAAGTCGTCGGTATATGAAATACATGTATGTATTTTAGTTGTTAATAAATATATTTCTATTTCTATAAGTTTGAACCCTATTCTGTCCGTGTGTGTTTGTCCGTGGCATCGTATCCCCGAACGGATAAACCGATTTCAAAGATGTTTATTTTAAAGATAATTTACTAGACTAACATATTTTTCATGAAGGAGTTGTTCTCTATCCCATGACACCACTTTCAGCCATTCAGCTGATCGTCACTATATTCGTTCACCAGTGTATTTCTGTAGTTGATCATTTAACTTTACCTTTGCTGTAAATAAAATTTACCCGCAATATTGTATCGCGATAAGACAGACCACCTTAATTATTCATATTTGTATTACCTGTCTGTAATAATGTATTGTTTGGTGTCCATTAAAGAGTTATGGAGAAACTTTACTAGGGAATGTCGTCTGTAAGGATCGTTTCAGAAGTGAAAACCACGTTCTTGCTGTAAACTTATTTAATTTTTGTACTGACACAAATCACACTTTCCTTATTTAATTTCACACCGAGTGTCTTAATTATAAACGCTAGCAAACAAATAAATATTGAATAGGGCAGAATAATGTTATACATATTTTTAAGACCACCGTTCTAAGTGAAGACTCCGAACCGAATGCCGCACTACCTGCCGTCGTAACTTACCGGGCCGTTGCAAGCTCCACTCGGCGGAAGTACCCTGTAGGTTTTGATTCCCGTGCGAGTTTCGAAAATTCGCGGAAATTTGCGGCCTTAATGGCTGTATCTTTTGATTGCGTTGGCTTAGAAGGTTGATTTTTCTACAGCTTCCAGGGACAGTAGACCTAACTATCATAAAGAAATTTCAGTTTGATACCTTCACGCGTTCCTGAGAAAAACGGTCTTGACAGACGGACGGACGGACGGACGGACAACAAAGTGATCTTATAAGGGTTCCGTTTTTTGTTTTGAGGTACGGAACCCTAAAAATTCTATTGTATATCCAAATCAAACTAAGGTAAAGATTGTAATCATCTCTTTTACTTTTTAGCAAATAGTTAGCAAGCCCAAGCCAACGCATTTTACTCTACGAATTTATGTACTAACTTGTTCCTCGTTGACCATTCGTCAGCTTTATCTAGCGAAAGCTAATCAGCACCTAAATATGAAAGTTTCTCCCTTCATCCCTTCGAGACATTACCAAGATACCGCCAGTACTTAAGGGCGAGCAATAATGTCCGAGACTTCTCGAAAAAGTACCCATGAGGATAAAGCATGCAAAGAAAGAAAGAAAGAAAATAGTTTTTTCTGTTACGCCATGAAAATAAATAAAATAATAAATAAATATTTCACAACAATAACACCAATTCTCTAGTCCCAAATTAAGGTACAAGGCTTGGGTTTGTGCTTACTTAAATGCATTACACATAGAAAACACCCAGACCAGTACAAACACACATGTTGATGCACACGTATGCTTGTACTGTGCGGGGATCGAACCCGCGACGCTTGGTTTTAGAAGTCCGACCTGTGGACCACTGCACAAAATAGTCTCTTCTTCTTGGCGTGTCTAGATTATATTTTTGAAGACCAGAACTCGGCCACCGAGAAAGCACTGTCAGTGGCCTTGTGTGTGGTGGGGAGGGGGGGGGGGAAGACCGCACGGGCATGGCGCTATTCGAACTAGCCCTTTGCATTTCTCCTTACGGTCCACTTGGTCATCGTCACTTGGTCCTCAAACTTATGTTTTAGACAGCTTATAAGTACGTATTAACCTAATTACCGTATTACCACAAATTATTGCTCAAAAGAAAGAAATATAAGCTCTTTCTAGCCTGAGATACAGGTTTAACCTAGTTCAGGCAAAGAAAGTCTTTTACCTCGGTGTAATTTTCAGCCTATCTTCATCAGGAATTATGTAGGATTCTAATGATAAAAGATTTTTTTAAATCGGTCCAGTATTTTCGGATCCTATTCAATTCAAAGAAAAAAAATCACTTAATATCCACTTGTAGTCTAACCAAGGAAGTAAAGTGTAGCAATAATTATTATCCTTATAGCCTTAGTGACAGGGTCTCAAGTGGTCCCATACTTAGCTTACGCCCAGTGACGGTCGTTACACTGGCTATAAAATAAATAGTGGTGTGGATCAAAAGTCCTTTACACGCTGCGACTTTTAGCATGGATGCAGTCGCGCGTTTTTGGAACTCGCGACAACACGAATAAACGGAGCATGGACGCTAAAAGAAGCGTAAAAGTGTATAAAGGTGACATATTTGCAACTGCAGCGGTGCTACCTATCGACTGCATCGATGATAAAAGAAGCGTTAAAGTGTATAAAGGTGACATAAGGCATTTGACACTGCAGCGATGCTGTTTCGGGACTGCGCGTTAGCATCGCGAATCGACGATGGACAAAAGAAGCGTAATACTAGTAGTGTATAAAGGTGACATATTTGCAACTGCAGCGATGTTGTATCGCGACTGCATCGATGCTAACGCACGGTAGCACATCGACTGCATCGTTGCTAAAGAAGCGTTAAAGTGTAAAACGGTGACAGGTATTTGCAACTGCAGCGATGCTGTATCGCGACTGCATAGATGCTAACGCGCGTTAGCACATCGACTGCATCGATGCTAAAGAAGCGTTAAAGTGTAAAACGGTGACATAGGTATTTACAACTGCAGCGATGCTGTATCGCGACTGCATAGATGCTAACGCGCGTTAGCACATCGACTGCATCGATGCTAAAGAAGCGTTAAAGTGTAAAACGGTGACATAGGTATTTACAACTGCAGCGATGCTGTATCGCAACTGCATAGATGCTAACGCGCGTTAGCACATCGACTGCATCGTTGCTAAAGAAGCGTTAAAGTGTAAAACGGTGACATAGGTATTTACAACTGCAGCGATGCTGTATCGCAACTGCATAGATGCTAACGCGCGTTAGCACATCGACTGCATCGTTGCTAAAGAAGCGTAAAAGTGTATAAAGGTGATATATTATTTGCAACTGCAGCGATGCTGTATCGCGACTGCATCAATGCTAACTCGTGTTAGCACATGCGTAAAAGTGTATGAATGTACTATAGGTATTGGAAATTGCATCGATGCAGCATTGCGACTGCGCGTTAGCAACGCGACTACGTCGATGCTAAAAGTAGCTTAAAAGTGTATAAACGTGGCATAATTGCGACTGCATCGCTGGTAACAGTCGTAGTGTGTAAGGGGTCTTATAGTCAGAGTGAATATTTGGGCTTTGCACTTTGCAGACAGGCATTAGTATACCATTCATTCTCTCTCTCCCTCTTTCTCTTTATCATCGGCCTATTAACGTCCTCCTGCTGGGCACAGGCCTCACCTCAACTATGAGTTGGAGCGAGTCATACCTTCTCCACCACGCGGTCTCAGTGCGGATTTCGATACCAAAATAATGTATAGTGTCATTGTTTTCTTACAGTACATCTCATACTGTGAAGAAACTCCTGCGAAAAGAAGACTTTCGGCTTAAAGACATTTATTTCTCATAAGAATTTAACAACGAGTTCACTTAAAATGAGATTAAGTTTAATTAATTTTACATTAAAATATTTCTATTGCCTCTGTGCTCACAAATATTTTTGGATATGTTTTTTATGGTTAGTCTTATACATATTAAAGGTATCAGAATCCTTTACGTGCCTTGGTACTTTACTTTTGCGCTTAGAACATCCACCTACGGTGAGTTCACGATCAAACTACACACATTTTCTGTACGCTAGCAATAAAGATAAGGACTTTATCATTTCTGAAAAAATATCGATAATCGAAAAAACTAATCGATTGTTCTATTAATCGATTTCGATGGTACAACACTACTCTCCAACCGTCTTACGGTTTTTCGATCAGCATCACGTGACCTGACGCGAGTTTCACAGTTTCTACCCATGCCACAAAAGTGCTCAACGCCGCTAAAGAAGTTTTCACTTCAAAAAAAAAACATGAGAGAGCGAGGCGTTGTTAAAAAAATTGAAGGTTCGTTGACTGATTGATTAACACTTTATTGTACAACACTAAACAAACATTACAGACAAGTTTAACAAAGAAAGATGTACAATTTAGGCCGTCTTATCGCTTGTAGCGATCTCTTCCAGACAACCTTCAGTTAAAGGAACATTTAATTAACAGGAAGGGGGAATTTGAGCAAAATATATATGGATAATACGAAACACAGTTTTTCGAAACAACTAAGATATATATGACTAATCTACTTAAACTCATCAGGTTTCACGCTTTCAATTAGAAATCAATGAATGATATTTACAACAATCTGTATTGTTATTATCACTTGATTTAGACAACTCGTTAGATATTAGATGTGGTGTTACATGGTTTTATAGAGGTAAACCAAAACCAAAACTAAACCCAAAACTTAGTTTTGGTTTTGAACCCAAAACTTAAGCGTGCCCATTGTCGTCTTCACGCTTGTTTGATTTTCCTAAAGGAAGATACTAACTATACAAATGTTTACTTAACCGGAAAACACCCGTCCCCTCTCTATTACCAAGGCTCTAGTAGAGAATAATTAAATCCCGAGTAATATCTGGGTGACCCACATACGTGTGTCCGTGGCACCAATCAACCAGTCCGTATGCAGCCGAAACGGAATAATTTGACGACCGTTTGGTGCAGTGGTCCACAGGTCGGACTTCTAAACCAAGGGTCGCCGGTTCGATCCCCGCACTGTACAAGCATAAGTGTGCATGAACATGTGTGTTTGGACTGGTTTGGGTGTTTTCTATGTATAATATGTATTTATTTACAAAAAAAAAGTATTTAAGTATGTATACCTATAACACAAGCCTCGCAGCTTAATTTGGGACTAGAGAATTGGTGTGATTGTTGTGAAATATTTATTTTTATTTATAATAAACTAGCTGACTCGGCAAACGTTGTTTTGCTATATAAATTATTTTTCTTATCACTAAGGGGTATGTAAAATAGACGTTAGCCGATTCTCAGACCTACTCAATATGCTCACAAAATTTCATGAGAATCGGTCAGGCGGTTTCGAAGGAGTACGGCGGCGAACATTGTGACACGAGAATTAAATATTAAATAAATCAATATTTCTTTATTACCCAGTAAATTTACAAGTAGTTTGGTGAGACAACTCCAGGAAGTAATTGTATACTGGTTTCGGAGTGACTCGCTCGTGACTTAGTGCTAGTACTTAGGTTTTGAGTTATTACATAACAGGTGCACTATCCTTACTTAATTAACAGTAACTTTTTAATATGCAAAATATATAAGTCAACTAAAGTTTTTGTTATATTACATTACTAGCTGACCCGGCGAACTTCGTACCGCCTTAGCGTTGCAATGATTGAACAATGTCATCGAATGACATTGACATTAGTTACGCGCGTTTTTTAAAATATGCAAAATATATAAGTCAACTAAAGTTTTTGTTATATTACATTATAGTAAGTGGTAATTATGCTGTTAAAATGTAGCTTATATGACACGTTCGTAGATTTACCATAGCAGCGCCATGTATTGATTAGAATTCAATTCACTCTTCAGTCTAAGTAACACGTGGCCGGCTATGCTAACACCAAAAATTTAAAAAGTGGAAATAATTGAATTATATGGTATTTCGTTCACTACAAAATAAATTTAATTAATTTTATAGCGTCAACAACACGTGGTAATTATGCTGTTAAAATGTAGCTTATATGACACGTTCGTAGATTTACCATAGCAGCGCCATCTAATGATTACTTACTCAACCCAGTCGAAAGGTATCGACATCTGTTAGAATCATTTGGAGTTAACAGATAATTGTGACTGTCAAATAATAACAGACAAATAATTAGCAATAAATTAAAATTGCGACTATAATTTGAGATTTAAACTATCCTATCTCTCAAGTTGGATCGAACTGCACATGGTGTGCAAATTTTATTATAATCGGTTAAGTGGTTTAGGAGTCCATTGAGGACAAACATTGTGACACGAGATTTATATATATTAAGATTATTAATTTTATTAAGTAGGTAAGCAACACAAGTATTTTAAAACAAAGTTTTATAATTTTACATTATATTAAACATATAAACGTGTACGAATTTTATATAAATACAGAGATAAAAGATGATTGGCTGCATTGCAAGAACCGTAACACAATTTTTGACAAAGTTTTTTTGCATTAAATTATCGAAAAGATTATTTACGGGTGTAATATTGAAAAAAAAACGGTTGCCTGTAAAGTCGGTTTTACGGGCGAAGATTTTACGTGACACCGATCAATCCGATCATGTTTGAGTGGGAGAGAGACGCAAGGCATTCGCCGGTCCGGCGGGCCTCTCTCTCGTTCGGTGACTCATCGTTACGTTACCGGGCGTTACACTTTTTCATGAGTGACTCCGAGCCGCAACCTAATTTAAGACGTTGTCACGTCAAAAAAAACCCGACACATGTCCAGAAAACAGCTGGTAAGCTTCTACGGCTGGACTGATTTTGATCAGCCATAGCAAAAAACCACCGTGATTAAATTATCTTTCAAATTACAATAACCACACAGAAATCAGTTTATCCGTACGGGAGCTACGATGCCTCAGAGAGACACACATAAAAACACCTTTCTAGGGTTCCGTACCTCAAAAGAAACAAACGGAACCCTTATAAGATCACTTTGTTGTCCGTCCGTCCGTCTGTCAAGACCGTTTTTCTCAGGAACGCGTGGAGGTATCAAACTGCAATTTCTTTATGATACTTAGGTCTACTGTCCCTGGAAGCTGTAGAAAAATCAACCTTCTAAGCTAACGCAATCAAAAGATACAGCCATTTAGTCCGCAAATTTCCGCAAATTTTCGAAACTCGCACGGGAATCAAAACCTTCAGGGTACTTCCCGTAAACTTAGAATCTTGAAATTTAGTACGAAGACACGTCTTATAGTACAGAATATTATAGGAAAAATTACGAAAACCGTAAATTTTCAGTTTCATCATATAAAAAAAATATATTTTTGAAAAATATTATTGACAATTTTGAAAATTTCAAAGTTACTACTCCTTATCTACAGGTTTGTACGGAACCCTCGGTGCGCGAGTCCAACTCGCACTTGACCGGTTTTTTTTTGTCTTGAATTAAATAAAGTTATGACCCGGGAATGTTACACAATTTCTCGATTGCCTACTGCCCAACCCAATGCTAGATTTTTAAGCCCCAACGCAAAGCGAGGTGTTGCATTTGTCTGCCGTCTGTTGTATCCATCGGTCCTCCTGTGTCCTCCTAATGAATGAATTTGAGTGCGATTTAGTAGTTTAAGGGTCCAAACACTTTGCCAAGATGAGGAAGGTTGTTTACATATTTATAATACTTTAGAAGTACTTTTTCATCCATAGATATTATCCGTTAGAATTTGAAAATGGAAAATGATTTTTTGTAACAGAAGTGTGCAAGTAATACTAAGTGGTTTAGTTATCTGTGTAGCCGATAGATAGCGCTGTACCGAGTTACATCGCTGTGACGAATGGTTTTCGGTTTAGCTTAAGTGTATAAGGTCTTTTGGAAATATATTATCTGTTTCATCTCGCTATATTGAGTTTTATTTTGCCACCAATATAATTGGGATTTTTGGGATTGTTCAAGAAGTTTAGTTAAATTCTGAATTTTCGATAGCTATCGGGATATAAAATACTAATGTTACCTATTTGTGGTCTTAACTCGTAACACATGTTCTATGATATGTGACCTCAAGATTAGCGGGTTCTATAATAAGCTGCTAGGTCGGACAGGCCGTAAAGATTATATTGCATGTAATTTGCATGAAAACCAATTAAAATCGTGTACTTGTATTATGCAGCCTGCTATTAAGGCAGATTAAAAGGCAAATTTTGCTTTAACAACACTAGTTAGATATACTGCGAGTATTATCAAGATAATACTTTATTATACTTTGGTAGTGATACCAAAAGTTAAGCAACGGTTAGTTAAGGTACGGTCTTGTTTGGGATAGATAGGTGAACATTCTAACCATACAAGTGAAGTCTATTTACAAGCATCTCCGTGCTTCGGAAGGCTCGTTAAGCTGTTGGTTCCGGTTATTATCGATAGATATAAGTCGTTAAGCCTGGTCAGAGGCCTTCGGACGGATTAACAACATCTGACAGTAAGGTTGGTCACTTACCTTACACACACCCCACCACCAATCCGCACTGAGCCCGCGTGGTGAGTATGTCTAGTACCACCTCATAGTTGAGGTGAGAGCTGTGCCCAGCAGTGGGACCCAGGACCTCTGGGATATAAGGCAGAAACTTTGCTACTACACCAACGAGGTAGTCAGATTTTCTGTTATGAATTTCTCAAAAACAGTTTGGAGTCGAAAACTTGGCGTGTTACACCTCCATGCCTCGGAAAGCACGTTAAGCTGTTGGTCCAGCACTTGATCTCTCTTCGTTCAAGTCGGATTGCCGTCTCACCGAACTTTGAGAGTGATAGAACAGTAAGTGCACCTGTGTATTGCGCTCACACTTGTGCACTATCATATCTCCTGCGTATTTGGCTGATCTCTGTTGAGATTGGCCGCCGTGGTCGAAATCGGCCAGGTAAAATAGGTCAATGCAGCATTGACCCTCACAGTCCAGGCCTTTGCCCTTCGCATTTAATGTGCTCAAACACTTTGATGTCTGCACGTAATAACAACTATAGCAAACACGAAAGTTCGTGAGACATAAATACTTTATAGTCAGATAAGGCGCTTTTATGGCGAAAACCGTACTATAGTTATAGGATCGTTGGCCGAGATCAAATCAGATACCCTTCTCTGTAATAGTTTTTCGTATTTTAAGGATAAAGCCACCCCTGTCACTCCTACAAGTTTGACCATGTGAGCAAACTGGATAGCTAGACCTGAATATACAAACGAAACGTTAGGCAGTACGGCCTCAGCAGTGCCAAGTTTATGTCTTTTGTTTATGTCGAGACTAATTTAAATGTTTTCGTTGCTCTAATCGGCTACAATAATATATTTAATATAATATTGACGACCACTTTGTGTAATGGTAAAGAAGTTGACTATTAACCAAGACGTCGCGGGTTCGTTTCCTGCACTGTATAAACATTAGTGTGCATGAACATGTCTGTTTGTACTGGTCTTGTTGTTTATTTGTAATACCACTGTTGATTACCGCAAAAACTAAAGGTATTTTAAGTTAAGTATATAAATTTATATGAGCATATTTAAAGTAGTTCCACACATTTTACTACTGGTGACTGCACCTTTGTTAGCTCTGATATCTGTAACACAAGTGCTTTAGCTACCTACCACGGAATTAAATCAATGTATGTGATATTGTTGTAATTTAAGCATATGTGTGCATGAACATCTGTGTTTGTACTGGTCTGGGTGTTTTCTATGTATAATATGTATTTATTTACAAAAAAAGTATTTAAGTATGTTTATCCGTTGTCTAGTACCCATAACACAAGCCTCGTAGCTTAATTTGGGACTGGAGAATTGTTGTGATTGTAGTGAAATATTTATTCATTTAATTAAGAAAACACACAGTCAAATTAAAGTTGTAGAAGTAAAGAATGATTTAATGTGTAATGTTTCTATGTTGTTATAACAGACACGAGGCAGCAGTTCCTATGGTAAGTGAATACTACTTCTGTTTTGCTCTCTCTCATAGCTGAGTGAGATGAATTCTTTAAAGTTAGAAACAAATCCAATATAGAAATGGAACGAAATTATTGGTTGTCGGTCGCAAGTTGCCACGACATCATGTCGCCGGCGATTAAGAAAGAAAAGTCTGTATGCAACAAGTTATTATGATTATAATTTATTTATAGACGAATTGTACATAATTTTCCTTAGAAAATAAACAAGTAAAAATTGCTGGGTTAATAAGTAATAACCTCAGTTTTATGTTCAACCGAATAAACAAATGAGAAGGTTATTTAGGTAGGTAGTTACCTGCCTGTAAAGCAAATAAGATACTGCTTTAGCTCTGAAGAGAATAATCATCTTCTATGTCAAGGACAGTCAATCTTCAGAACTATTTACCCTCACTATCCACTTTCTTCAAAGTTACGTTAACAAGTGTTGTTAACAAGGAGTCTTTCATGTCAAAAAGATAATGCAAGACAGTTGTTCTTTTGACATACAGCCTGTATAAAGGACTACGAGGGCCTTTGTCAGAGGGGGACAAAACTTCGCTCTCATTAAAAGATTAATATCTTATCTCTAAAACAATTATGCTTTACTAAAATGGAAATGAATGATATGACCTAGTTAGTATTGTTAAGATGGAATTGAAAGAAGAGACAAGTACACAAATATTTTAGTAAAACTGGGATCTTATTTAGTTGATGAAATCAGGCCTTACATTGCGGTAAATCCATGACTAAAGCTGAAAAAGAGAATTATTTTACTTTAAATTTTCACTAAACGATGCCAGCAAAGGAACCCAAATAAGTACATCCAACTGTAACCACTTGGAAAAACTAGAGCTAGAAGTCGTAGGACTTACAATACAACTCATAATGTAATAATAATAGATATAATATAATAAATATTTCTCAACAAGCACACCAATTCTCTAGTCCCAAAGTAAGCTACGAGGCTTGTGTTATGGTTACTAGATAACGGATATACATACTTAAATACTTTTTTTTTGTAAATAAATACTTAATATAAATAGAAAACACCCAGACCAGTACAAACACACATGTTCATGCACACTTATGCTTGTACTGTGCGGGAATCGAACCCGCGACCCTTGGTTTAGAAGTCCGACATGCGGACCACTGCACCAAGCGGTCGTCAAAACACACACACAGAAGAAGCACCTGAAAACACAACACTGACACCAATCTTCTGTGACACGTTGTGAGTTGTATTGTTAGTCTTTTTGTTGCAAAATCGCCCGTAACATAAGCGCATAAGATACTGCAGTGTTTACTGTGACGTTCTGTCCACTGTACATGCAAAACTAACTTCAAACCCTAAAAAATAACTTACTCATTATTGAGTTCACCATCATCAGCCTATATACGTCCCACTGCTGGGCACAGGCCTCACCTCAACTATGAGGTGGTCCGAGCCATACTCCACCACGCGGGCTCAGTGCGGATTGGTGGAGAGGTATGTGTAAGGCAAGTGACCAACCTTACTGTCAGATGTTATAAAGCCGCCCGAGGTCCTCCGACGGCCTAACGACTAATATCTATCGATATTAACCGGGACCAACAGCTTAACGTGCCTTTCGAAGCACGGAGATGCTTGTAAATAGACGTCACTTTTATGGTCAGAATGGTCACCCATCCCAAACATGACCGCGCCGTAGGTTAATTAACTTTTGGTATCACTAACAAAGTGCTACAACCACTGCGCCACAAGCACCTCGAAATTGCACCTGTATTATTGAGTTGACACCATGAAAAACCTTCACAAAAATTACCTGCGGTAAACATACATACTACACAGGATGTTCCAGGCATCTGAAACGCGATAGGACACGCCATACAGTATACACATTTTATGAACTTGCCGAAAATTGGTCCAGATTAATATCAAGGCTTCTGAGGTAGTTGTACAAAAATCCCATGATAATTCTATGAATACTTGTGAGCTAACGGCGTATACCAAATTCCGGAATCGTTGTTATTAATGTGTGTACGAAAACGACAGATTTCGAAATTAGGTACACTATATGACTCTTTGAAGCGTAGTTACTTAAAATTACAATGTTAGTTCAAAATAGTAAATAAAAAATATCGTTTTCATATAGGGACACAGCTTTACAGTAGTTGAGGTTAGTGATTTGTATTTTTGTTTCTTCGGTTTACGCGAACAGCAGACATTGAAATGTTACTCTTTTTACGGATTATTTCGCGATTTATTTATGTTTTATTTTAACCCGACGCGAGTCGCGTTCGCGTACTCTCCAGCTGAAACTTATTTCAATATCTGCGGAACTTCCGGTACGCTTTAGTGGCGATGTCGCCTCAGCAGTAGATGTGAGCAATGCTGAGGTTTTATCGCGTTGCTATTCGTGCACGCCAGGCGCTCGGCCACAGTATAGCCATATAAGATAAAGCAGCACAGAAGAAGGACCCAAGTACATTTCGCAGTACCGAAACTACCAATACTTTCTTAGGCAACTATAGGCGGACGAATTAACATTGCACTTCGAAGGCGGAAATCGGCACCAACTTTGTTTTCTAAATGTATGGGAATGATTTTAGTCAAATCATGACTTAAGTCGTTTATGTAACATTTTAATAACGATAACAATTGCAATTTTTCGTCATGTTTGACTGTGCAATGTAACTATGTAGAGTCTACATTGTTAATTGTTCCATAACTAATGTAGACATCGAAGTGCCCTGCCCTCTACTCTCTTAGCCATTTTCCGTAGCTTAGGATGAAATTTTTGACGTGACAACGTCTTATAAATTGGTTTGCCGGGTGACACCTCAAGAAACTGCGTTACGCTGCTCCGCTCACGTTTCGCGCGAGAGAGACAGAGCGAGAGAGAGAGAGAGCGAGAGTGAAAGAGAGAGATAGGCATACACACCGGTTCATGTTATACGAATGAATATTCACATTAAAATTATTTTACCACTCAGAGTCGTTGTCACGTAAAACTTTCGCGCGTTTACCGACTTTATTATGATCTCTGTCACTCTTACCAGCTTCACCGTGCGGGCGAATATATCAAGCTATTACATAGCTTTTATCGCGGGCTTTGAGCGCGGTGACGAATCAAGTAGGCTGGCTATGTCTGTCGCAGAACCGACGAGAGGTGGAGCAGGATGGTTTCCGTTCTGCTTATATCTACTTTTCTGTGGCTCGGAACCGTAGATATTTCACATTCATTTTATACAGAGTTACGACTGCAAAATGAACAAGTTTTAAGCTTTGTAAAGTCAAAGTTATGACCCGTGTGCATTTTTAGCGGTGCATGAAAATGTTTACCGACAAAAGTTGGTGTTGAGAATATTTGTGTGATGTTGGGGCTTATCTATGATATTATATGTTGCTGTTTAAACACGTTATTGGGTCACAAATCTCTTTTTCCTCCCTACATTCTTGTAAATACTAAGTACTTTCAAACACCTTATGTAGGAAGTGTATTGTAGAGTAAGCTCCCAAAAATATGTCTTCTCTTGTATATTTATATTATTAATAAAACTTTGTTCACTCGATTTAGTCATGACGGGTGCGTCGAGTAAACTGAAAAAACATAGAAGCAAATTTGACCTTGCCTTTAAAAAAAAGTTTATTTCAGACTATGATGCGTCCATATAGTTGTTAGTAACACAAAAAATAAAAGCTTATAAAACTAAGTTAGTAAGTAAGTAAGTTTTAGTTCACGGATCGTTTTCGTGGGTAAAAAAAAACACAAAATATTTCTTGATGTTTTAAAAATAAATTTTAGTGCAAAGTTCCGACTTAACATTTCGAAATAAGATGAAGGTCTTCGTTTCAAACACTTCCATTTTCACATTGACGTACAGAAATCCCATGATAAGTTTCGGGCTTTTCCCATGCTTTTCCTTTTACTTAACCTGCGTTACGTGTCTCCTAATAATAACTTCAGTGTGGGAGCGGCTTTCAGGTGCCAGCCTGGGAAATTATCACGAAAGCTTCACCATTTAAAGTTAAAACGAACCAAAATATAATAGATTGTAGTAGAATAATAAATCTCTTACTAACGATGCTGATCTCGGGCTGCCCGTGCAATAGTGAAAACTTGTTAAAATATGAAAAACTAATGGCTATAGTTTATTAAATCAGGCGTTATTTATTTTATTTATTTAAGCTTTACACACACATCAGTCTATATACGTCCCACTGCTGGGCACAGGCCTCACCTCAACTATGAGGTGGTATGAGCCGTACTACACCACGCGGGCTCAGTGCGGATTGGTGGACGGGTGTGTGTAAGGTAAGTGACCAACCTTACTGTCAGATAAGTTAAGCAACCTATGGCGCGGTCATGTTTGGGATGGGTGACCATATGACCATACATCTGACGTCTATTTACAAGCATCTCCGTGCTTCGGAAGGCACGTTAAGCTGTTGGTCCCGGTTAATATCGATAGATATTAGTCGTTAAGCCTAGTCAGAGGCCCTCGGGCGGCTTATTTAAGCTTTATTGCACAACAAAACTTTGTACAAAAGTTGGACTTAACGCCGTAAGGCATTCTCTACCAGTCATATCTTTGGGCTAAGCAGAAATGATTAGTGGGCGGTGCGACAAAATAAATTAAAAAAAACACAAAAATAATTATACCAATAATATGTTATAACTTTGCGGAAATCCATGACTAAGGCTGAAAAAGATAATTATTTTGCTTTTTTCCACTAAACGACGCTAGCGCAGGAACCCAAATACATCCAACTGTAACATTACAACTCACAACGTGATACAGAGGATGCACCTCAAAACACAACACTGACACCAACAAAACACTTGACGCGTTTCGCCACTACTCGCGGCATCCTCAGGAGATGTTGGGGCTTCAACAGATTCCGACTGCGACTTCCAGTTCTAGTTTTTTCAAGTCGTTACAGTTGGATGTATTTGGGTTCCAGTCGCAGAGACCTTTCACAAGTGACCACACAAATCTATGAATTCAAACTCGGACTTCGTTTGCATACAATTAACGGAATTTCGACAACGATCATGAATATTGATGCCTTGTCGGATCGACATCAACATGCTCGTTTGTTTTGCTTGTGCAAATGTCCCTTATAAGGGACATGTGCCGGGTCAATAGAGAATAAGTATTGGCTTTACGATTTGAGTTTCTATTGGAGATTTTAATGTGTTACGGACGGTTTTACCTAGTAAGTAAGTACAAATATGCTTTTACTATTATATATCACCGTACCAAGGATCGAATATAAAAAAGTAGTCAAATCTTCAAGAAAACACTTATTTTTTCACTTTTATTCCAAGTATTTTTTCGTTTACAAGATCATATTAGCTATTTAAGATTATCAATAACTAATTCTAGGTCATAAACGCTCTGCAGAGTATTGTTTTTCAACCATAGATTCCTGCGAGGGCCTTTTATTTGAAAACAATGGAGATTTCAGCGCCGCCTCAAAGGCTTATGGAAATATGCAATGTCCGTTTTTCACATAATGTCTATTTACATAAACACCTTTGTGAGTTGAAAAAGACACGCTTTTATTGTTTTTAACACTCATTTGTGGCGGTCGGGTTGCCGGAATTGAGTTTTCAAACATTGTTATATGAAGGCTGCTCTTCAACATGTCATTTTACCGTAGCGAATTTGTTTTTAATTATTTTTATTATACTTAACAATAAGTATGTTATAAAAGGGTGAAACAGCAAACCGCTTTTAAGTATTACTAGCAAGACCGGCGAACTCCGTTTCGCCACCAAATGGCTTGGTTATTTCTAACATTATGGCGCTGTATGTGAAAAATTAAAATCCCTGTTTTCCTGCTTTTATGTTAAATTTTCCGTGAATTTTGTTTGCTATAAAGCTCACGGAGCTCGAGACCTATCCAACGAATGCAAAACAGTGGAATTCTGTTCGTGCGTTCTGGAGTTATAGCGTCAGGAGTTCCCAACTTATTTTTTTTATTATAGATTATTTTTAGTGAGATTGCTATAAAAAAAATGTTAACTTACGGTAAGTAAGTCAAATGTGAGATACCAAGAGAACTAAATTACGTTTGCCGTGGCTATAGAATGCAGGAAGTTTTGTTCATGCTGATTTGGTAAAAGTAACTTAGCGCAACGCTGCTTAAAATTTGATTAATTTACACCGTGACAGATGTTAAATAATAATAAATCTTTATTTCACATAAATAACACCCATATACTCATATTACACTTAATTAAAATTAATTGAATTAAATTGAATGTCAGACGTTTAATTATTAATTTAGATACAAAACTTTGCTTCAAAAATATTTAAAAAAAACCCGACATGAGCCCGTAAAAACAGCTGGTGAGCTTCAACGGCTGGGCGGATTTTCACCAACTATAGCTAAGAAGCACCGTAATTAAATTACCTTTCGAATTAAAAAAAAACCGCACTGAAATCTGTTCATCCGTTCAGGAGTTACGAGGCCTCACAAAGACATACACATACAGAATAGAGGTCAAATTTAAGTTGAAAAAAAATGGTTGCCTGTAAAGTCGGTTTTACGGGCGAAGATTTTACGTGACACCGATCATGTTTGAGTGGGAGAGAGACGCAAGGCATTCGCCGGTCCGGCGGGCCTCTGTCTCGTTCGGTGACTCATCGTAACAGACGTGAGCGGGCGTTACACTTTTTCATGAGTGACTCCGAGTCACAACCTAATTTAAGACGTTGTCACGTCAAAAAAAGCCTATATAAAGATTTACTTGAATAAAATCAAGTTATTTGTGCAAGTAAACTATCTATAGAAATTTGTTACAAAGTGATTCCGCGACGCTTAGATGAAAGATGGGGACAAATTGAATAAAGCGGGGAGCTCGCGCGGCGATGCGTCATCCCGCAAAGTTTTGGAATGAATCCCATTAAATCACCAACGAGGTGAATGAAATGCATAGAATTGTAATAGTCCTCCTGGCCGATTTCGACCACGGCGGTCAATCTCAACAGAGATCCGCCAACTGCGCAGGAGATATTATATAGTGCACAAGTGTGAGCGCAATACACAGGTGCACTCACTGTTCCATCACTCTCAAAGTTCGGTGAGCCGGCAATCCGACATGCCCGGAGAGAGATCAGACGCAGGACCAACGGCTTAACGTGCTTTCCGAGGTACGGGAGTGTAACACCGCCAACTTCCCGACTCCAAGCTGTTTGTGATAAATTCATGACAGAAAATCTCAGAAACAATTTTGGCTCGACCTGGCATTCCAACCTCTCGGATGTAAGGCAGAAACTTTGCCACTACATCAACGAGGCAGGAAATAGAAATGTACTGTAGCTACAGCAAGTTTTCTTAGCATATTTGCAGTCACGGACCCCTTTAGAGAATTTAACAGCTCCAGTGACACCTCTAAAAATATTTAGAAAAAGAAACAAGCCTTATTTACGTAACTAAATATTATTTGTGTAAGAGCATTCCTTTCCCACTCGCCTGTGGCTAGTGCTTTACCGTTTCAAAGATCTAACATAAATTTTAAATTGCATATTTCATGTTTGCTAATAATTAAAGACGTAAGAACGAATTAACTTATTATGGACGTATGTATGTACCTTTTTTTTAACGTCAGAGAAATGCT
Source organism: Pyrausta despicata (assembly GCA_963921415.1). Classification (NCBI taxonomy): domain Eukaryota; kingdom Metazoa; phylum Arthropoda; class Insecta; order Lepidoptera; family Crambidae; genus Pyrausta; species Pyrausta despicata. The sequence goes on along the minus strand of OY992865.1, from coordinate 14,141,022 downwards.
GTTACGCATCCCCATCAGCCGGGGGGCAGCTGGGGGTTATGAAGGACTCCAGGCCTCAGAGAGAGAACCCGCCTACCTACTAAAAACCTGACGGTGCCCTCCAGCGACATGTGAGTCGGGGACGTGGCGGGTTCAACGTAGGCCGAGAGGCCACAGGCATTCACCCCAATTAAGTATGTACGTACCTAGGCTGACAGAAATCGACATGATTAATTGATCGTGTAAAATATGTGATAAAAATCTCGCTGCGAATTATTGCTAGATACGAGTAGATGCGTATTTTAGCACGAGAACATTCAATTTTACAAGCGTTCAAAATAAATGATTTACGTTTCGTTTCATCATGTTTTCGGCAGCCCGCCGCACGTTTTGATGGGAAGATGTAATCAGGAGTTAATAGGGCTGTCAGTGAAATATTATAATTTATTTTTGAAATATGCCTCTGATTAATAAATAAATAAATATACAACAACATCACAAACATTGATCTGACTCCGTTGTAAGTAGCTGAAGTATATGTGATGTTGTTGTTTATTTATTATTATTATTCACTTTATTTAAACTTTATCTTAGGGATGGTTTTTACAATATAATTATAAAAGTAAAATATATAATTATAGAAATCATAAAAATATTATAAAAACCTAACCCTAGCAAGCTGCCAGCAGCGGGGCAGGGCTCAAGCTACCGGCAGTTAAGGCTTCAGAGAGAGAAACCTCCGGACGCTGCGCGCCATGTCCAAAAGTACTGCCTTCTGCATTTGACCCTTGACCCAACCATCCAGCGAGAGCCTCTTAAGGTGTTGATCGATTCGCTATTAAACCGTTCACAGACACGACTATCGGGACAATGATCGTCGAATCCACATCCCACATTATTCTTATTATAATTTTGTGGTTAAAATCGAAATTTTGTCAGCCCTACGTTAATTTGTTCAGCGCAATTTTAAACACGATTTCGGAGGTGCTTTTGTTCACCGAGCGTGAGGTCGAAGGCTGTCAGTACTCGCAGACATTACGCTCATCTATACGGGGAAGTCATTATACAGGGTGGCCGGGGAGTTGACGTTTAAAGCTAAAATGTAGGTTCCTTATCTCATCAGCCTATATACGTCCCACTGCTGGGCACAGGCCTCACCTCAACTATGAGGTGATCCGAGCCATACTCCACCACGCGGGCTCAGTGCGGATTGGTGGAGGGGTGTTTGTAAGGTAAGTGACCAACCTTACTGTCAGATGTTATTAAGCCGCCCGAGGGCCTCCGACCAGGCTTAACGACTAATATCTATCGATATTAACCGGGACCAACAGCTTAACGTGCCTTCCGAAGCACGGAGATGCTTGTAAATAGACGTCACTTTTATGGTCAGAATGGTCACCCATCCCAAACATGACCGCGCCGTAGGTTGGCTAACTTTTGGTATCACTACCAAAGCGCTGCAACCACTGCGCCACAAGCACCTTCACCACAAGGTTCCTTATATTAGGGCGGATTCAAATCACCCCCATGTACGTTCTACTACATATTTTGCTTAGTTAAGGTGGTATAATTATTGTTAATGTATTTTAACCTCTTACAAAAAACCCTTACTACTTAACTACGTATAGATTTTACCAGGACTGCTAGTACTTATAACAAAAGGTCTACTTCAAAATTACTAAAAAAAACAAAAGGTCTACTTCAAATTTACTAAAAAAAATAGTAATAGTAGTGTAACAATCAAGGTACAAAATAGTGCCATAGTTTTATCCGCAGTTCACTGTAAAATATTCCTGCGTTTTTCATACATTTCTCTGACATATTGCTGTGTATTTCCATGACTCCGAACTTTGTTATCTGCGCCCCTAAATCGATAGATAAAAAAGTGCATATGTCGACTTTATAACGAGGCTTGTCAAAGTATCCTAGGTACTATCGCGGTCCTCACCGCGTGAACACCTTTAAGGCGAAAATCGTTTGCATATCGCGCGCATTCCCGCTTGCTTATTGCTCCGCGTGTGTCGAAGTGCAATAGTCCTCCTGGCCGATTTCTACCACGGCGGCCAATCTCAACAGAGATCAGCCAACTACGCAGGAGATATTATAGTGCACAAGTGTGAGCGCAATACACAGGTGCACTCACTGTTCCATCACTCTCAAAGTTCGGTGAGACGGCAATCCGACATGACCGGAGAGAGATCAGGCGCAGGACCAACGGCTTAACGTGCTTTCCGAGGCACGGGGGTGTAACACCGCCAACTTCCCGACTCCGAGCTGTTTTTGAGAAATTCATGACAGAAAATCTCAGAAACAATTTTGGCTCGACCTGGGATTCGAACCCTGGACCTCTTGGATGTAAGGCAGAAACTTTGCCACTACACCAACGAGGCAGTCAAGTGCATGCAAACAATTTTCGTTAGAAAGTGTTTACGTGGCGCGGACCACCACAGTACCTACTTCAAAATTAGGTAAACCAGTTGCATTGCTTTATTGCTTGTTAGTTCGAGGTTGTACTCACTTTTTATTAAATTATGCTTTTAGATGTTTCAGCGAAGTCAGATTTAATAGTTTTGAAAAACTGCTATACTAAAAAAAAACATTTAAAACTTGTTTGCGGTCAATGTTTCGTGTTATCATTAAATCTTTGTACAAACTGAAAATCGTTGTAACAATTGAGTTTTTATTTATTTAAGCTGAATTTAAAAACTATGTACAAAAGGTGGACTTAACGCCGTAGGGCATTCTCTACCAGTCATACCTTTGGACTAAGCTGTGAATGAATGAAGCTATGAATTGTGCTTCATTTATGCCTGGATAAAAAACTTGATTTATTTGGCAAACCTATAAATATTGTAATCAAAAAAACACGGTAAGTAAATAATTGAATTTCTGTATTTTTTTGTGCATGGAGTCATTTTTAATATACCTCTGCATCTTTAACCTATTTTGCTATTTACCTCTCGGAAATCCTTTTCCTTTGTGTGTCAGTTTTTTTAAGTTTCTGGAATTTATTTGCTTAAGTTGTGTTATTTAATTACATTTCCCGAGATAACTGAAGGTTCAGTCAATATGAAATGAAATGAAATATTGTTTATTTGCGTTTGTATAGGGTGTACAGAAGATGACACAGTAGTAAATGAGCGACTATCCAGCCATTGACAATAGCATGCAAATACTGAACAAATATAATAGTTTTTATTATTATTATTAAGATACTAATTATAATTACACATTATGACTATACAATATACGAGTATTCCGACACTGCTTTTTCTTTCAGTATTACCTAAAAAGGTCAAAATTGTTAATTTTAGCGTTGGTTTACTCAGTGTAATTCCTTTAATGATTCTTAGATTTCTTATTCATTCTTTTGTATTTTATATGAGTTTTATCACATTTGAATAGTGTAATTTCCTTTCATTCAATAAGTTCAAAAGCCATCATTTCCGAGGCAATCTATTCAAAAATGTAGCGAGCAATTTCCGTTGGGGTGCTACTCTGTAACGCTTTGTTCGTATAAATAATAAATATTTCACAACAATCACACTAATTCTCTAGTCCCAAATTAAGCTACGAGGCTTGTGTTATGGGTAGGTACTAGACAACGGATAAACATACTTATTTTTTTTTGTGTATAAGTACATTATATACTTAGACCCAGACCATTACAAACACACATGTTCATGCACACATATGCTTGTACTGTGCGGGGATCGAACTCGCGACCCTTGGTTTTAGAAGTCCGACATGTAGACCACTGCACCAAACGGTCGTCAAAAATTAGAACCCCCGACGAAAAAGAGGAGTGTTATAAGTTTGACTCCTATGTCTTTGTGTGTATATGTGTTTGTGTGTGTCTGTCTGTGTGTAGTGTATTCAAACGCGCGAGGGCGTTGCGGCGAGTGGCTAACAGTCGCGCGTTTGTATACCCTACACTGTGGCATCGTAGCTCCAGATCGGATGGACCGATTTCAAAGCGGTTTATTCATTCGAAATATAATTTAATCACGGTGGATCTTAGCTATGGCTAGTGAAAATCCATCCAGCCGTTGAAGCTCATCAACTGTTTTCCTGGCTCATTCGGGGGTTTTAACTGGAAGGTTAGTTTTCGAGTCTTTCTATCCCTTTTGCTCGCATAGTCAAATAGGCTTGTTTAATATCTATCTATATCTTTTGCTCGCATAGTCAAATAAGCTTGTTTAATATCTATCCCTTTTACTCGCATAGTCAAATAAGCTTGTTTAATATCTTTCCATTTTGCTCGCATAGTCAAATAGGCTTGTTTAATATCTATCCCTTTTGCTCGCATAGTCAAATAGGCTTGTTTAATATCTTTCCATTTTGCTCGCATAGTCAAATAAGCTTGTTTAATATCTTTCCATTTTGCTCGCATAGTCAAATAAGCTTGTTTAATATCTTTCCATTTTGCTCGCATAGTCAAATAAGCTTGTTTAATATCTATCCCTTTTGCTCGCATAGTCAAATAAGCTTGTTTAATATCTTTCCATTTTGCTCGCATAGTCAAATAGGCTTGTTTAATATCTATCTATATCTTTTGCTCGCATAGTCAAATAGGCTTGTTTAATATCTTTCCCTTTTGCTCGCATAGTCAAATAAGCTTGTTTAATATCTTTCCATTTTGCTCGCAGAGTCAAATAAATAAGCTTGTTTATTATCTATCCCTTTTGCTCGCATAGTCAAATAAGCTTGTTTAATATCTATCCCTTTTGCTCGCATAGTCAAATAAGCTTGTTTAATATCTTTCCATTTTGCTCGCATAGTCAAATAAGCTTGATTAACAGGATAACTTCATTAAAATAACAGTTGAAACTTTTGTGGACGTATTGTAGACAAATAAAAAGAACTAGGTACGTAAATAAGTGAATTTCAAGGAATTTTTAGTGTGTTTAGTCTTCGCTTTAGCTTTGCTTCTTAAGGGTCCGACGTGGGCGTCATTTTTAAGATACCTCTGCATCTTTAACCCCTTTTGCTGTTTGTCTCTCGGAAATCCTTTTCCTTTGTGTGTCAGTTTTTTTAAGTTTCTGGAATTTATTTGCTTAAGTTGTGTTATTTAATTACATTTCCCGAGATAACTGAAGGTTCAGTCAATATGTAATGAAATGAAATATTGTTTATTTGCGTTTGTATAGGGTGTACAGAAGATGACACAGTAGTAAATGAGCGACTATCCAGCCATTGACAATAGCATGCAAATACTGAACAAATATAATAGTTTTTATTATTATTATTAAGATACTAATTATAATTACACATTATGACTATACAATATACGAGTATTCCGATACTGCTTTTCTTTCAGTATTATCTAAAAAGGTCAAAATTGTTAATTTTAGCGTTGGTTTACTCAGTGTAATCCCTTTAATGATTCTTGGATTTCTTGTTCATTCTTTTGTATTTTATATGAGTTTTATCACATTTGAATAGTGTAATTTCCTTTCATTCAATAAGTTCAAAAGCCATCATTTCCGAGGCAATCTATTCAAAAATGTAGCGAGCAATTTCCGTTTATTTTGAAGTACCCTCGTGACTGTCCCTGTGCTGGGGTGCTACTCTGTAACGCTTTGTTCGTATAAATAATAAATATTTCACAACAATCACACTAATTCTCTAGTCCCAAATTAAGCTACGAGGCTTGTGTTATGGGTATTAGACAACGGATAAACATACTTAAATACTTTTTTTTGTAAATAAATACATATTATACATAGAAAACACCTAGACCAGTACAAACACACATGTTCATGCACACATATGCTCGTACTGTGCGGGGATCGAACTCGCGACCCTTGGTTTTAGAAGTCCGACATGTAGACCACTGCAGCAAACGGTCGTCAAAAATTAGAACCCCCGACGAAAAAGAGGAGTGTTATAAGTTTGACTCCTATGTCTTTGTGTGTATATGTGTTTGTGTGTGTCTGTCTGTGTGTAGTGTATTCAAAGGCGTTGCGGCGAGCGGCTAACAGTCGCGCGTATGTATACACTACACTGTGGCATCGTAGCTCCAGATCGGATGAACCGATTTCAAAGCGGTTTTTTTTATTCGATTTATAATTTAATCACGGTGGATCTTAGCTATGACTAATCAAAATCCATCCAGCCGTTGAAGGTTACCAGCTGTTTTCCTGGCTCATTCGGGGGTTTTAACTGGAAGGTTAGTTTTCGAGTCTATCTATCCCTTTTGCTCGCATAGTCAAATAGGCTTGTTTAATATCTATCCCTTTTGCTCGCATAGTGAAATAGGCTTGTTTAATACCTATCCCTTTTGCTCGCATAGTGAAATAGGCTTGTTTAATACCTATCCCTTTTGCTCGCATAGTGAAATAGGCTTGTTTAATATCTATCCCTTTTGCTCGCATAGTGAAATAAGCTTGTTTAATATCTATCCCTTTTGCTCGCATAGTGAAATAGGCTTGTTTAATACCTATCCCTTTTGCTCGCATAGTGAAAAAGGCTTGTTTAATATCTATCCCTTTTGCTCGCATAGTCAAATAAGCTTGTTTAATATCTATCCCTTTTGCTCGCATAGTCAAATAAGCTTGTTTAATATCTATCCCTTTTGCTCGCATAGTCAAATAAGCTTGATTAACAGGATAACTTCATTAAAATAACAGTTGAAACTTTTGTGGACGTATTGTAGACAAATAAAAAAATACGGTGCGTAAATAAGAGAATTTCAAGGATTTCTTTAGTGTGTTTTAATCTTGACTTTAGCTTCAAGTCTTAAGGGTCCAACGTGGGCGTCATTTTTAAGATACCTCTGCATCTTTAACTCCTTTTGCTGTTTGTCCCTCGGAAATCCTTTTCCTTTGAGTGTCCGTTTGGAAGTTTCTGGAATTTCTTTGCTTATAATAATAATAAATCTTTATACTTATATTACACATAAATAAAATTATTTGAATAAAATTGAAAGTCAGACGTTTAAATATTAATTTAGATACAATGTCATATTTTTAAAATTTACATTAAATTATTATTGATGCAATTTATTGATGTTGATTGAATTAAAGAAAAAAAAAATTACATGTCATAATAACCTTAATAATACGAACCTATTAGAACAATCTTTTTGGCCTCGGGACAGAGCAATGCCTTTCACAGCAATGCCGAATATAAAAAGAGTCCAGTCTTGAGGCTATCATCGCCAGGACGGTGTTGGAGCTGTCCCAGACTGCGTACCAGTGATGCAGCTCTTTTGCGCATAGTAGTATGAAAGCAGTCAACGCGTGCTTCCGCAAACATACCCGAGGCACTGCAGAATCGGGACAACCCCATCACCGCCCTGAACGCATCAATAAATTGGACGGCTTAAGTTGTGCAATTTTATTACATTTTCCGAGATAACTAAAGTTACTGCACAATGTCTGGCATTCCGCTTGCTTGATGGTTACACGACCTTGTCCGAGTACAATTAGTCGGAAGTTAATCCGAGTAAAAAAAATATATATTTATATTTGTATGCTTTTTAGGGTTCCGTAGTCCGACAAGGAACCCTTATAAGATCGTTCAGTCGGTCCTAGTCTGTCACAGCAGAATATCTTCTACGTTTATGAACTGATTTGCATGTAACTTGATTCGAGGATACTTCACATATACACCACATTTTAAAAAAATACGAAAAATTAAAATTACCCCCTTTTAGGGGACCTCCCTATACATGTAAAGTGGGGGGGGGGATTTATTTTTTTGAGTGCACCCCCTTGTGTGGGGTATCGTTGAAAATGACTATGAAAATAAGATCGGGTTTCCATACAACACTTTTTTATCACCTTTACCATTTGCGAATAAGTGATATATGTGTGAACTGTATGCGTTATTTTTAAAGATCTTACGTGTACATCTACTATATTCAAGAGCAAAAAAACGATTCTATTCTATTCTATAACAAGACGAGGACGAATACATTCGAAACTTCGAAAATCGACATATGCAGTAGGGCCTTTGAGCGACATCGCAGCTGAATACGACCGCGCTATTTAATATTTTCAAATAACCAATAACTGCTTTCATTTCACAGATAAACTGCAGTTCAATATTGCAACTAGTTTGTTTTTATTCTTTTAGTAAATATGCAAGATTGCAGCAGCTTGCCTTTGGTACTATAAGTTGATTTTAATAAGTCTTCGTAAATAAGCTTTTCTAGTCTTTGCTAACTGCTATCGCAAGAGTCGAAGCATGTTTTGAAGTACGAAATATTATGAAATTAACTTTTTAATTAAATTTAAGAAAGAAGTGGTTGAATTGAGAACCTTTTCTTGTTTTCGAAGTCGGTGAAAAAGATCTCACTGCCATCTATTGTTCGACAAAAAAGCGTATCTAAGTAATTTTATGTAAAATTTGAACCTGCGTATAAATACCTTTTTTTGCTTCTATTTATTTGGGATATCAAACAACTACATACTATGTATATCGTGGTACAATATTTTAGGCTAATAACATTATTAATAATAATATTATTATTAATAAATATCATGCTCATGTAAACTAATATAGCAGCTTTGAGCAGTAAGATCGATTAATATACAGTAAGTATTAAAAAAAATGCACAGTGTGTGTGAAAATATAATCCATACATCACTTTTTATTTTAGATTTGAAAACAGCCACGGGGCTTTATGGTTTTTATTCCATGTGCAAATCTAAAGCCATGTGCACGTTTTGCACCGGTGTTTTCATAGATTTAAAGTATTGACAACGTTCAATATTAGCTTTAATATTAGTAGTGACTGCGACCCAAAAATAATTAGCCTATAACAATATATCTCCATAGATAACAGCCACCTTGAAACCAAACGCCTCGAGTGTGGCGAAATGACAGTGTAATAACACCAAGCTACAGTGTATGCCTGTCGAAATGATTTAGTAGGCACCAAGTAGTATTCAAGTTGCGGCTAGGCATTACACGGACCGACGCCTCTGCTCGGTATCGTATATTGATCTATGTGCAAATTAAATATACTTCGTTCGCGTTTAAGTTAGAACAAATGATAGACCACCAGACGTACCGCGGGATACCATCCGTACCGTGTCGATGTTCCACTGATACGAACCAAGCGCTTCTCATCTACATTCCTGATGCGCACTGCAAAAGAGTGGAACTCACTACCTGCGTTAGTGTTTCCCTGCAATTACAACCTAGGAATTTTCAAAGCTAGAGTGAACAGGCGTCTTATAGGTGAGCTCGCTCCATCGTAAACTCAGTCTTAGCCTCGTTGGGCTTAGTCTTGGGTCAAGAGCAAACCTATACAAAAAAAAATTGAATTTTTCGCTGAATCTCTAAAACGGTACCTCAATCATATTTTCAGGCTCTAGCACCGCGACACAGGCTGGTCGGAAAGAAATGCTCTTACACAAATAATATATAGAGATGGCCCGTAACATCTAGTGCATCTTGAAGCTATGTAATTTTTTGTGGGCCAGAATATTAAGTGGAAGTTTTTAATGAATTAAAATTAAAAGTATGGTGAAAATCCATTGCAAATATTTGGCATGTTATCAAAGTTGACTGGCTGAAGATCGTTTCAGTTTTCTGTACAACATCTTATTGTGCAATAATAGTTTTCATAAAAGAAAGTTCATACATGGAATAAGAGAGTGTTCGTTGCATTTTGTTGAGTTGTTAATATGTATCCGTGTATTCTCGTCTATATTTTAGACTTTTTTACTAATTCTTAGATTACGAAAAAAAATTACTGAATGGAACAAAAATAAGCACAAAAAGATTTGAACTTAATCGCAATAACAATTAAATGGAAGATCTCATATTTAATTCATTTGGAAGCGGAATTAGCCTGGCAGTTTACAATAAAGATTCTTCTTAAAAGATAAGGCGTGTATTCAACTCCTAAAACGGGGTTTTGTCTCACTAGTGTTGTGAATGTAGCACAAAAATAATTTATCGTTAACGCAAAACTCGATTTAACTCCATTTTTTTATTTAAACTATACAATTTATATTTGTGTTTCCCTTTTTTCTAATACATTTATTTTAATTTACATCTTTAGGTTAGTTTTGTAGTAAGTATTTTAATTTTAAATATATTCTTGTACATTTTGCAATGTAAAAAATATTGATAACTCTAAAAAATTGTTCGAAAGAAAATGGTGTCAAAACTACCAAAGTAAGAGTGTAATATCGTAGTAAATAATATGTTTGAATCAGTAAAACTTTGCTTTAAATACTAATCAACTATTTTAATAAAACTGCATTTACTGACTGATAGTTAAGACACCCAGTACCCAGTAGACCTACATACATTGAAAAAACAGTGGTTGCCTGTAAAGTCGGTATACGGGCGAAAGTTTTACGTGACAACGACTTTGAGTGGTAAAATAATTTTAATGTGAATATTCATTCGTATAACATGAACCGGTGTGTATGCCTATCTCTCTCACTCTCTCTCTCTCGCTCTTAGGCGGGCTAACCATGCCCGAGTCGAAAGGACGCGTGCCTCTCACTCGCTCTCATTGTGAGCGCGGAACGTGAGCGGAGCAGCGTAACGCAGTTTCTTGAAGTGTCACCCGGCAAACCAATTTATAAGACGTTGTCACGTCAAAAAAAATCATTTCAATCATGAAACTAATCAATCAGCTGTTATTCAGATATTTGGTTCCTATTAAATTATTAAGCTTAACAAATTTTTTTTAAACAAAAACATACATTGATCTGACTTCGTGGTAAGTACCTAGGTTGTGGTAAGTAAGCACTTGTGTTACAGATATCAGAATCAACAGTGGTATTACAAATAAACTTAAATAAATACATATAACACCCAGACCAGTACAAACAGACATGTTCATGCACACAAATGTGTGTACAGTGCGGGGATCGAACCCGCGACCTCTTGGTCAATAATCTATTTGACCATTACACCAAAGTGGCCGTCGTCATTAATGCTTCCGACAGATCTCAAGCCATTTATTTGTCTTGTCTGAGTCTACCATTTGTCTTGTCTAAATATGTAGTTCAGTTTAATACTAAAGTGAACTATGGTCTATAATTTCACGCTAACATCTGAGATTGCCCGCCAGATTGTGTGCTGAATATCTATTATAAGTTTAGCGTTATAATTCTCATTCTCATTGTATGTAATTATATTTCATTTAAAAAAAAGAATGAATGTATTTTTTTAATTTCATTTAATTACAATCTAATGTATTTGGTATTTGTATAAATTGTATTTGTAATTATTGTGATTATAGACTTTGTCTGAAATAAAAGTATTTTATTTATTTTTATTTTATTTATTTATATTGAACTATGAAAACGTTACAACACTATTTTGTAAAGTCAAGCTTGTCTTAACTTTAATAGGGGGATGTGGAAATTATTATAAGTTATTATGAATTCAGTCGCCTTATTAAACTTTCGTCAAGATAAATCACAGGCTCATTTGCATTTACAAACATTTCATGAGAATAATTTTAAGATCAGATGTTATAATTTAAATGGCATGTCATGCTTTTAATTAACGAATGTTATGTAAAAATATGAAACTTTTAGACAATGGTAATCTCTGACCAGTCAATTAGTTATGGGGGCTAAAGCGATTTGTCACTGTTAACATGACGACCTCTTAGGTGTAATGGTCAAGAAGTTGACTATTAACCAAGAGGTCGCGGGTTCGATCCCCGCACTGTACAAACATCTGTGTACATCAACATGTCTGTTTGTACTGGTCTGGGTGTTATATGTATTCATTTAAGTTTATTTGTAATACCACTGTTGATTCTGATATCTGTAACACAAGTGCTTAAGCTACTTACTTCGAAGTCAGTTGATTCTGATATCTGTAACATTAGTGCTTAAGCTACTAACTACGAAGTCCGTTGATTCTGTTATCTGTAACACAAGTGCTTAAGCTACTTACTTCGAAGTCAGTTGATTCTGATATCTGTAACATTAGTGCTTAAGCTACTAACTACGAAGTCCGTTGATTCTGTTATCTGTAACACAAGTGCTTAAGCTACTTACTTCGAAGTCAGTTGATTCTGATATCTGTAACATTAGTGCTTAAGCTACTAACTACGAAGTCCGTTGATTCTGTTATCTGTAACACAAGTGCTTAAGCTACTTACTTCGAAGTCAGTTGATTCTGATATCTGTAACATTAGTGCTTAAGCTACTAACTACGAAGTCCGTTGATTCTGTTATCTGTAACACAAGTGCTTAAGCTATTAACCACGGAGTAAAATCTATGTATGTGATGTCTTTGTATTAAAAAAAACACGGGTTGCACTCCGGGAGTGCCGGCAGAAGTGAAAACTTGATTATTAACGTTGTGCATTTTTGATTTATTTGAATAGTTAGGGAATAATTTTGAACAAATTGCTTTTAATATCAATATAAAAATACAATCATTTATGTGGTAGAATACAATATTTATTTATTGCGCTATCGTAAACAAACATTTCAATTTATATCACATTAAAATACATTATTACAACACTACACTCCAACCGTCTTACGGTTTTTCGATCAGCATCACGTGACCTGACGCGAGTTTCACAGTTTCTACCCATGCCACAAAAGTGCTCAACGCCGCTAAAGAAGTTTTCACTTCAAAAAAATCTAAGATGAGCTAATTAATGATTGCATTTTCCAAATAAATGACCTACAGAAAAACAATTAAATTGAATGACATATGTCTTTTTTTCTACAACCTTGGGCAAACTGTCCAGAGGTCAAATACATAAGTTATTGTTTATAACAAGATAGTGTACAATCAGGCAATAACTTGATGGTTAAGTACGGTGACCAGCATGTCACAGTAAACACTGCGGTATTTTATGCGCTTGTGATACGGGTGATTTTGCAACAAAAATGGGTAGCCTGATGTGCTAGCCATTGTACATCAGCCCCTCATTATATTGTCTGTTGACAAATGCAATGTATGATTACTGGAAACCTTCAGCCACAGTGCAAATGATTGCAGTAAGAAAAACTAATCAATAAAGTCATATGAATAAAACATCGCTACATACATAAAGTTAGCTTGACAAACAAACTAATAAAAATATTTTAAGTACTTCGATAACTAAGATATAATAATTAACGAAATTCATGTTTTTGAGTTCCAAAACAATGATCTTACATGGTACAAATCTCATAAAGAAACTATTCTTATGTTCCAAATCTTAATATCACATTCTATATATCAGTATGTACATACATACGTACACAATCTAATGAAATCAACGATTAGTCACTTTGTTTATTACGTATCTAACCGCAACAGTGATGAATCATGGCGGCCAGCCAAGATTCATAAGCCTAAGGAGCCATTTTATAGGACTAAGTATGCTGGTAACTCTTTTTTGCCTCGTACTTGTCATTGCTTTAATAATAATTTAAATTCAACTTTTGTTAAATTTAACCCTTATTTTGGCATGACTTTGAATCTTTTAATATAGTTTATTTTTTCATATTTCTTACTTAAATGTGTTTCAAATAAGCCTCTTAAAAATAAAAATATTTTGGTTTTAGTTTTTGAGAAACATATATATACAGCCAGCAACCTATAACTGGCAATATGTTACATTGCCAGTTATAGGTTGCTAGTAAATGATAAGATAATATAGTAACGAACAAGTTTTATTTGAATTTAAGTAAGTGAACTTAACACAAAAACCATTACTAATTTCACATATATCAGGCAAAATCAAATACGAAGTAAAATAATAGAAGATAATATGTAATATCCAAAGATTTTCGAGCGAGGAGTCTTTCGACAAAGCTGGAGAACTTATATAGGTACTCTACATTTTTATTGTATAAGATAAACTCCTCTGCATTGGTTTGGTTTGAATCAAAATCTGACTGTGCATGCGCAGACGGGATCAATACTTGTATTTTAGAAGATCTCGAAGTAAGTCGGTTCTTAAATTGGTGAAATCTAAGAAAAAAAAGGAACCACTCTAACCCGCAAGCAAAACCAAACAAAACCGCAAAGCAAAGTTAGTGTTTGAAATTTATTGCCACCAGAAATGTACAACTGTATCATATGTATTGAAAATGAATCAATTTTACAAAAATTGTGTTTAATAACCAAGTCACTAAGCACTTAGAAATGTAACGTATATGTTACACTACTAAACCCAGTGATCTTGGCAATGTATCGTATTTGTTACATAGGTACTTAGGTATCTATTCAATTGCCACATAGCCACGTACACCAAAGAAACGGATCAATAATCAAAATCAAGTATTTTTCCCTTGAAATGCTTACGAAAAACCGTACAATATTTCATAATTACAGTCATAACATAATTAAACTCACCACACGCTCAAAGTCAACGCACTTCCGTGACGTCATTCTATTCAATACTGGTAGCCACACTCGTTTTGACAGCGAAATCATTTTATGTGCCACTCTACTATACCTTACTAATGTGTTCAGCTTAAAATAAATTTCGAAAACAGCTTTGTGTGCGGTCAGGATTTTTGAGATTTGTGTGTAACACCCGTGTTACGATGCCAAGATGAGTCATTTTTTTATATAATTTTATTGTTTTATATACTCGTATTTTGATGTTCTCAACAAATTTTTCATTGGTTTAAAGCTGAGGAAACTTCATTGGTCTTTGTGTTATTTTAAGTACCTATTTTGCCCATAATATAAAAATAATTAAATTAAATTAAATTTCACGCGGAAAAATAGAATCTAGTAAAACTATATGCAGACTTACCGTCCATCCCTGCCGTGTGGTACCACTCACATCCCAACCCGCTATTACAGTTCACAGACAAGGCAGAGTCTGTGAGGTATGATTATGCTAATCAACGTCTTGTTGCGTGCATTGTCGGCGGATATTAATATTTATATTATCGTTTTCGTCTTAGTGAATATGATATACATAATAGTCCTTCTGGCCGATTTCGACCACGGCGGCCAATCTCAACAGAGATCAGCCAACTACGCAGGAGATATTATAGTGCACAAGTGTGAGCGCAATACACATGTGTACACTCACTGTTCCATCACTCTCAATGTTCGGTGAGACGGCAATCCGACGTGACCGGAGAGAGATCAGGCGCAGGACTAACGGCTTAACGTGCGCACCGAGGCACGGAGTGTACCTAACACCGCCAACTTCCCGACTCCGAGCTGTTTTTGAGAAATTCATGACAGAAAATCTCCGAAACAATTTTGGCTCGACCTGGGTTTCGAACCCAGGACCTCTCGGATGTAAGGCAGAAACTTTGCCACTACACCAACGAGGCAGTCATGACATACATAATGAAATATGTGCATATGCGTATAGTTATCCTGTAGATTTCTGTAACATTGCATCTCGGTAAGTAGACGAAGGGTTAATTTCAAATACATGAAGGATTACTCGTAAAAGGGTCGTTCTTGTTATAAAAAGCATATCAGTAAAGAAAATAAAATGTGAATTTATAAAATGTCTACCACTTTGGTGTAATGGTCTAGAAGTTGAGTTATTAACCAAGAGGTCGCGGGTTCGATCTCCGCATCGTACAAACATTTGTGTGCATGAACACGTCTGTTTGTATTGGTATGGGTGTTATATGTATTTATTTAAGTCAATTTGTAATACTGTTGATTTTGGTATGTGACACAAGTGCTTAAGCTACTTACTACAGAGTCTGATCAATGTATGTGATGATGTTGTGATTGTTGTATAATATATTTTTTTAAATAACGTTTAAGAAGTCATTAATTTATAATTAGATTTAGGTTTTGAGTATTTTTTTATTTTCTTTAAACCAATCACAATAGATATGTGTACACATGTTTAATTTTTCTTTGTCATGTCACCAAATTAAAAATGATTTTATAATTATCTAGTAACCACGTCCCCAGACTAATAATTTATTTCTGTAATAAAGCTAAAACACCTAAACCTACATTTTAATTTAGGCAAGGGCCTTGTTTAAAGAGTAGCCGACAAGCCTTGGGGGACTTTTCATAACGATATTAATGAACAAAGCCTCTATACAGGGTGTAAAAATCCCTTATCCCTTACCGAAGCCGAATACCACATATTGCACCAATTGTTACGATCATTTTTTATCTTTACACCATACCTGGGAAGTTAACGGTTACTGAGGTTTTGATGGTTAAAGTTTGAAAAAAAAAGTTGATGATTTTTACAGAAATGTCTTCTGTCTGTTATAGCTTAACTTTTTCCCAAAGAAACATGACACAAATTTCACTAGTTCTTGCATAAAAAGCCTCTAAATAGCACACTCCGCAATGAACAGCGCACACTCGTACCGAACTGTGTTACGGCGGCGTATAGCAACACGCCCCGCGCTCACTTTTCCGCATGCACGCTGTACATTGCGGGTTAAAATTAAATTGTTTTTTTTTTGATGTCAAAATATAAAAGTTATTTCCCAGCTAAAAATATTTTTTATACGATTTGGTTTGATGTACTGAACGCATGGTTGTCGGCTTCGGTAAGGTTTTTTACACCCTGTATACTCTGTAACAAATTGTTACAAAGCCGTGTCTTTTCGTTTTAAATAGCGGTTAGGGTCGTGTTAAAGAGAGACACAGATATTGTCAAAGTATTTATTTAACTGCTGGTGTTTTGCTTGTTTTGTCTGAAAAACATGTAACTTGAAAACAACGGAAATGTTCACCTGAAAACTTCTTAACTATACCTGATGTTTGAAAATTATAAACGCCTTAAAAATCTACTTCTAAGGCAAGGAAGGAGATAGTTGATATGAGTATATCTATGTCTGCTCTCTGCATTCCAAAATGTGGCAGACTGGCCCTGAAAGTTCAGCCACAACACTTTTCGTTAGATGTGGCCCTTAGGGTTTGAACTGAGATGCATTTCTGTTGTTTGTCGGATCACAAAAGATATGGCCATTTTGCTCTTGACTTACTTCAGATTCATACATATTTTTATGATTTGGACTGCCTCGTTGGTGTAGTGGCAAAGTTTCTGCCTTACATCCGAGAGGTCCTGGGTTCGAATCCCAGGTCGACCCAAAATTGTTTCTGAGATTTTCTGTCATGAATTTCTCAAAAACAGCTCGGAGTCGGGAAGTTGGTGGTGTTACACTCCCGTGCCCCAGTAAGCACGTTTAGCCGTTGGTCCTGCGCCTGATTTCTCTCCGGTCATGACGGATTGCCGTCTCACCGAACTTTGAGAGTGATGGAACAGTGAGTGCACCTGTGTATTGCGCTCACACTTGTGCACTATAATATCTCCTGCGTAGTGGGTTAGTCTCTGTTGAGATTGGCCGCTGTGGTCGAAATTGACCAGGAGGACTATTATCATTATGTTTTGGAGGTCGATTATGTCCAGTATTATTGATTTATTGACAATCTGTTTCCTAGAATACATCTGGACACAACTTTAAAATATAGTTATTTCATTTTAAATTTCAATAATAATATTAGTTAGTTATAGAATTTTATAAATGTGCATGCAGTTAGAGTGGTACTTGCTCTGTCTGAGTCGTTTTTTTTAAATCTTTCATTGTTAAAGTTAACTAGTAAAAAAAGTGAACTGCACAACCATTTACAAAATCAAATCAACACAGTGACATTAGATTTTAGAAGAGCTCTCTCCATTGTCGAACTTAGCCATAAAAATACCACAGCCAAGTTATTATTTAATATTTATACAATTCTAAAATTCAAACCACAGGAGCGTGAAAAATTATTATACGCAGATAAAAGTCAAGTCGTTAAAAATAAATTAAACAGAGAATAAAATATTACAGAGCCCACATCCCTCCTCGTTTCTTGCCTACTTAACCTTTCATAAATACCCTGTTATTTGGCCAGTAATAAAAGAAGACTATCACAAAGAAATGCGGTGTGATTTCTGAGAATGCCTGCGTCGTTTTCTAGACGAATAACTTTGTGAATGGAGTATTATTATTTGAAGTAATGTGGTAATTTTTAACGCGCCGCCTAACATATTAAAGACAGTGATTTATGTCTGTATTCTGCTGTAAAGTATCTGTTTTATTTATTTTATTGAAGTGGAAACTCTTTGAAAATCTAATATCTAAGTCCGACATAAGTTTAAACGTGGCATTCGTAGTAATTCACTTGAAAAAAATGTGCGATTTTTTTTCACACGAATTCATGGAAATTGATAAATAGAATAGGTACTGCTCACTAGAATGCTGTAAAGTGGTTACAATCAATTGACTGTAAGTGTCGCTTTAGCCAACCTAGTATTTTTAATTTGCCATAAAAATGGATGGATCATTTATTTTGGCACAGATGCAGCCGCAGAAATGCACATAGGCATAAAACATCGCTTCTAATTTTTTTAAATTGATTCGACGTTCTGCTTGACTAAGTTCTCTATGACATTTTGCACTTCATTCAAGAACATTTTAAAGGTGTGTTACTCAAGTATCCGTGTGGAGGGTTCTGAAATTTGAGAATACTCCAGTCTGAACTGAAGTAAGTACTTGCGTGGGTACAACTCTGGATTAAATATTAAGGCTCCGTTTTTGATATGAAGAAATTAGAAAATGTGTTTTACGTCCTTATAAATAAGCATATAGTTTATGCTATCCAGGACTTTTTTAGCGAACTCATTTTTACCCATCTAATATACTAAATTTATTTGTCAAGTATTTTTGCGTTAACAACACTATTTTTAATTACGAAAAGACATAAAACTTAAAAACTTATTTTCGGCTCCGGTCATCGAGGAGGATTCGAACCCCCGACCTTTGTTCGTCCGGTCCAATGCTCTAACCACTGAGCTGCCGAGAACCTTAAAGGAATCGTTGAATTTTGTAAGTGTTTTTTTAACGCTTTGAGCCAGCGTATGTTTCATCAATGATTGTGGGAGACACCCTCAAATCACCCATCAGGGTTTTCAAATTCTTTTAAGTGTTATTGATACTGAATTTATTATAAAATAAGTTTAATTCTTTTATTAGCTTCGTGAAGGTCGATTTAAGCTCGGATCTTAGACTACTAGACCCGATAATACGAACGAAGCATTATACGGCTTCTGTTGTGTAATTTAACGATACTAATTGAGGTAACTTCGGACTTATAAAGAAAGATTTACACTATTCATTTATCTAGACTTCTTTACTTTTGTTTATTTTCATTTTTATTTATTAATAAACTCTACAGCTTTTTTAACAGTTTGCTTGACACAAATATACAATAAAATAAGACTCTTAAGCCAATTACAGAGTTCCATTACATGGTTATTTCAAGAAATCGTACATGACGTGTATAGACGTACGGCGGGTAACCATCCATACTTGGTTGATAGTCCTACTATACGCACTAAGCGCTTCGCTTCATCCTTCATAATGCGCACAGCCAAGGAATGGAATGCGCTTCCGCCGACGGTGTTCCCTCTTTCTTATAACTTGAGCTCATTCAAAGCGAAAATAAATAGGCACCTTCTGGGTAAGCTCGCTACATCGTCGACATCTTCTTTACCTCCTAGAGGGAGAATGATGTCAAGAGCGAACCCATATTGATAAAAAAAAAATATAACTAAGAGAAGAATACTCGTAGTTACAGCCGACCCTTCACTACCACACTACTTGTTGGATTAAATTAATCTATCATCAAGATTAGATAATTAATAAAGCATCTGAACGTTCCACAGCTCCTTTTAAAGTTTTTATAAAATAATTCCGACGACCATTTTAGTGTAATTGCTTAGAAGTTGACTAATAATAATAATAATAATATTTCTTTAATGCACAAGTACAATATTACATAAAATACAATAACAATAAATTAAACTTTAAGCAGATTGCATTATGCAAATTGTAGATTGTAACGCACGAAAATTTTGCAGGGGTCCCCAAACTAGGCAGAGCCTGTGACTTGGGAGAACCATTATAAACAACTATGTCAATACCCAATAATAAAAAATAAAAAAAACTTATCTTACTTAAAATGATTTAAAATTACAAAGCAACTATTTCTAATGCTATAACAAAATCGAAAAATACGACAATAAATAACAAATTATGCATCAACGCCATGATGTTGCAAGAACGCAAAACGGAGTTGTAAATTTTTGCCCGAATGCGGTACCCAAATCTACACCCGAACTGAGTGTTAACTGTGGGAAGAGGGAGAGCAAAAACTCGTTTTTCTAAAAGAGCCTTATACTGTTCCGAACAAATCAGTCTCTTGTGAGCTAGGAGAGAAGTTTTTAGGATGAAGATTTGCCGTACAGTAAGAACTTGAGTTTCTCTGTGGAGGTCTTCTGTGGGATATCTGTACGGTTTCTTAAAAGCTATTTTAAGAAGAGACCTGTTCGCCCGTTCAGCTGCCAGAAGAGTAGTCTTAGCAGCACTACCCCAGACCGGTACACAGTAACTGACAACCGATTCAGCTAGCGCCTTGTAAATCATAAGAAGTAAGTCCCTGTTGGCAATATCTTGGAGTATCTTAAAGATACCGGAAAGCTTCTTGATTCTTATAGTTAGTTGTTGGATGTGCTCTTTAAAATTTAAATGTTCGTCGACCATGGCCCCCAGGTATTTGGTGACTGAGGTTCGGTATATGTACTCGCATTCACATGGTTGAGGTGAGGCCGGGCTACAGGTGTATATTCTCATTTTATCCAAACATGTGGAGCCAGACGCTGCAGTAATTGGAAAACAAATGAAGTTCGTTTTATTATAATTAAGCGTAAGCAGATTTTTATGAAGCCAATTGCAAACTGACGACATTCCATCTTGAGCGGATTGACATGCGCTTGACCAGTTGTTACCTGTGAACAGAATTGCAGTATCGCACTGTACAAACATTTGTGTGCATGAACATGTCTATGTGTACTGGTCTGGGTGTTATAATAATATGTATTTATTTAAGATTATTTGTAATACCGCTGTTGATTCTGATCTGTAACACAAGTGCTTAAGCAACTCATCACAGAGTCAGATCAATGTATGTGATGTTGTTGTTTATTTATTTTTAAAAACATGTATTTCTCACAGGTCTCTTGAGGTGATGTAACACTTACCTACGCATAGCCAAATCTGTAAGTTCCCTAAATCAACTCATAATAATACCTAGTAGCATAAAGATGATATTCAAAACCACTATCCACGAAAAACAAGAACAGCGTAAATGCAGACAGTTGTAAATAGCACATAACCCCAGGCACCTATGACCCTAGATACACTAAGTATATACGTAACCGTATGTAAATGTATATATCCGTTGTGAACTGGCCTGGAAAACCCGCCACCTCGCTCGGATTTCTAGTAAATGCCTATGTAATACTGGTGTGAAACTTGGTTTAGGGATAATATAGATTTTGTCGAAATCACCCAGGAAAATGGCATCCATATTGGTTGCAGAAAACATCGTTGTAGGGGCTAAAACAATATTGAGTTCTAAGTTCAAGGACTTATAGTAGAAGATACGAACTTAAATCGACCTTCACCGAGCTGATAATAAAATGAAACATATTTTTATAATAATTTTAGTATATTAGATAATATAAAAAAATTGTTTGCTGAAAAATTCTGGACATATGTTTAGTTTTTTTTTTTAAATTACGGATAATTTTATTAATAAAGTTATTGTGATTAAAGTCTGACTTTTATGACAATCACTTAAGAATAAAACTAAATTTAATGAATATAAATTAAAATTACAATGGCATTTAAATTAACTAGCCTAATAGTATAAAAACTGATAATCCAAAAAAATAAAAAATAAATTAAGGAAACAAAAATTCAAACTACGAGTATATAGAAAAAATATCTCCCCCAGAGCTGCCATTGGGTATGGTGCCCAAAAGGCTGGCAGCGTTTCCTCTTTGTATGGCAAGGCTGATCCTTTGGCCGAGGAAGCTGCCAGCCCTATGATCACCTGTGTGTTGAGCTAATCTAGCTATGTTTAGTTAATTTTTAGATTTTGCAACTTCAATAAATCATTTTAAAAAATTTTTGTCCTTACTGAAAGAACAGAACCTATAGAACGTGCAGAAATTGGGTTGTCTATTATTTACTGTGTAGTCAGGTATAATCAGATATGTCAATGCTAGTTACTTTCACTCAATTGGATAATGGAAAAAAATTATATTATCATAAGCGCTGTTTTATGGCCATAAACTTACTTTCAGTCAGGACAAAATTAATTATCTTGATGTTGCAATATTTAATTAAAAATCGTTTTTTTTTAAATTGATTTAAAAAAGTCTCTCAAGGATTTTTTCAGCGTACCCATTTTTATATATTATCTAATATACTAAATTTATTATAAAATATGTTTTATTCTATTATCATCTCGGTGAAGGTCGATTTAAGTTCGGATCTTAGACTATTAAAAAGGCTGGTTGAGTGAGACTTATGGCTAGTCTGGTTTCAAAATTCTAACTACATTTGACTGAAAAATAGATAACTGACAGTTTCATAGAAACGGCTGTAACCGCAGATGGCCCTTTTATAAAACTGACTGACTTATCAAAATTTCAGTCACAGGTACTCGTGCTAAGAACATTTGAACCGACCGTCAAACGTTCAAATTAACAGTGTCAGTGTAAATTTTCATACTCAAATTTGACACCAACCGGCTGATTAATTAACTGTTGGTTATATATTACCTCGGTTAGTGAAATCAGGACCTAGACACGTCAAATGATTGAAGAGATTGACACTAATTGTTCTAGGCTTCTTAACTCAAAGATCAACAACTACATTTTGAGATTTCCTGTCTATTTTTCACCAGGTTTTATCTCCTTAATCGTGATAAAAAGACAGTAAAAGGTTGTACCTATTTCGGTTACCACTATAATAGTCCTCCTGGCCGATTTCGACCACGGCGGCCAATCTCAACAGAGATCAGCCAACTACGCAGGAGATATTATAGTGCACAAGTGTGAGCGCAATACACAGTTGCACTCACTGTTCCATCACTCTCAAAGTTCGGTGAGACGGCAATCGATCTTGGAGGGAGATCAGTCCACTATAGCAAAATTTCTAAAAACAGAATTAACTTTAGATATTTTTAATTCGCACTTGACAAGTTGTTAAGTTATTTAAAACCCATGTTAACATCAACAAGTGACTTGATAAAGGTGTATTTTTATATCCCTCCTTGCAAAACTGCGAAATTCCACCGTTTCCTTTATTGCATTTCTGAAGTTAGACAACATTTTCTGTAGTGCTCGCTCAACTAAGGACTTCGCAAACTAGAATGGCAAACTTTTATTTTCTGCAAGGATTTAAGAAACTGCTTTCAAGCGCCTGGAATACTAAATACTTGGCGTAAAATGTTGGTCGGAAAATTCAAAAGAGCATATTCGATGTCGTAAGTTGATAGTCCTTGTAATAGGCAGTTAACATGGTAACTAGGGGAAGTCCTGCCCTTCAAATAAAGAAGTAACAGCTTAATTATTAGTTTTTACGCTATATAGTGTTAAACGGACGCCCCGTTAACTGGCCACTTAAGCGATTTTTTGACTTTATTTGAAGTTCACACAAACATATGCCCCTAGCGGGATTCGAACTCGCTACTGTCGGTTCTGTAGTCCTCGGATCACTAGATTAACGCTGTCGTCATCAAAACCATTATATAGGGCAAGGTTATCATAAAGCACCATTTTCCATCGTTCTTAACGCGTTAACTTGAGAAACTACGGCACCGTTTAGCAATCGAAACTCTTTGATAGCAAGTGGGTCGGCAAATTGAAGCGAAACATTGAATAAGGACACCTAATTAGAATCACAATGCAATTGTATTCGTTCGTGCGTTAATGAAACACACCTGCTGAACAGGAAACAGGGAACATAGGTATTAATAATAATTATTGACGACCACTTTGGTGTAATGGTTAAGAAGTTGACTATTAACTAAGAGGTCGCGGGTTCGATCCCTGCACTGTACAAACATTTTGTGTGCATGAACATGTCTGTTTGCACTGGTCTGGGTGTTATATGTATTTATTAAAGTTTATTTGTAATACCACTGTTGATTCTGATATCTGTAACACAAGTGCTAAAGCTACTTACCACGGAGTCAGATCAATGTTGTATATTAAAAAAACATTTACTTAGGTTAAGACACGTATTATGCCATTTATGAAGAGGTATTATGAGAGGTCCTCGCGTGTACAGGTGCTGGGAAACGCAGGGCAGACCGGTAACTGACCCAGAAGTCAGAAAAGCAGACAGTGGACCTACTGACTGACTGCTATCTTTGGTGAAGTTTACAAAACAAGGACGATCTCGCAAGGGTTAGGTGGAGGTATGTAGGCGGCTGTTTATACAGGCTTCGCCTAAACTTTACCTCAAGCAGGTAGTTTAAAGGTAATGAGCCGTTTTACCGTGGAAGGCCCTGAAGCGAGCATCTTTGACAATTTTAGACACAGTTTCCAAAAAAACAATTAAGGTTTAGTTGAGGTAAAGTTTCAACATCTTCTAAAGGATATTTTTTTTTACGGATTATTATGTAGCTCACTTTGTGTAGATAGGAACGTAACTTAATATTTTTAAGTGATAGTAGTTTACAATCTTTTCAAAACTATGTAATGACAATTAACACCTCAGTCTACCTGTGACCACGGACGCTGAAAATGATCCAAAACGTCATGTTAAAATTCAGCAGTACTTATTGTATTATGACAGTAGGACATCAGTCTAAAGGTGTCACCATCTCTGAGATCTCGGGTTCGATCCCGGAAACAATTTTGGAAATCTGGTCTGGTTGTTTTTGGTACTTTTTGCTTAAGATTTCTATAGCACAAGTGTTTAAGCTACTTTCTTCGGGGCCAGGAGAGCAAGACTTTAACTATTCATCTTTCGAACACCGCTTGGTGCAGTGGTCGACAAGTCGGACTTCTAAAACCAAGGGTCGCGGGTTCGATCCCCGCACAGTACAAGTATAATATTAATTTATTTATAAAAAAAAGTATAAGTATGTTTATCCGTTGTCTAGTACCCATAACACAAGCCTCGTAGCTTAATTTGGGACTAGAGAATTGGTGTGATTGTTGCGAAATATTTATTTATTTATTTTAAAAAAGAGCCAAATAGAAACTGTTTCAAAAGTGTACACCCAATTCATACAGGTCACCTGTTTATTTCCATGACGACCACTTTGGTGTTATGGTTAAGAAGTTAATTAACCAAGAGATCGCGGGTTCGATCCCCGCACTGTACGGACATTTGTGTGCATGAACATGTCTGTTTGTACTGGTCTGGGTGTTGTATGTATTTATTAAGTTTATTTGTAATACCACTGTTGATTCTGATATCTGTAACACAAGTGCTTAAGCTACATACCACAGAGTCAGATCAATGTATGTGAGGTTGTTATATACTATATTATTTCATAATGCATACAAGGCAATGGCATTCACAGAAATCGGGTTACAGATACACAAACGCATTTGGCGAGATCAAACTAACTCGACGCCGACGGTGGCGCCTCACAAAGACTATTGAGCACTATAAATAGAGTTGAATACGCAAACTGTTTGAGCTCACGACAGCGCGGTGAGATCAGCCAAAAATGTTTATAGTTATATAAGTTAACTAGACTGCCCTGAACTCACGGCAAAAATATTGAATTTCTGTGCTCCAAAAGTCAGAACAAGACATACAAAATTATTCGCAGTAAATTGTTTAAAAACTAAATACGCTCAAAATGCTTTGGTGAATAGACTGCATCGTACTTTTAATAATAAATTTAATGTCACTGATATTTTTCACAATAGTAAAAGAGTTTTTAAGAAAGAAGTTATGAGGGTACTTGAGGAAAATGTTTAGAACACAAGACTAATACACACATACACACACTTACACAAACACGTACACGCACGCACACACACACACACACACACACACACACACACACACACACAGGTAGTTATATCGTGTGAGAGATAAACCCACTTATTAATTAAAGATTATATTATTAATATGATTGTCGTAGATTATAAAAATTGTAAATTAAAATGTAGATTCGTTATTGGCTGTAAGTTTAGTTATTAGGTTGAAACATAAATGCTATATTAGAGCTGTGAATCTTGTAATAAAGTAAAATAAAATTAAAAAGTAAATAACTTTAATTTAAACATTTTCTCCATTGCTTTCTTTATATTAAATTTCTTTCTAACTTTACCTTTCTTATAATTTCCCTTTATAAATGGCGTCTTTATAGCCCTCTTGTGGCGTTCTAGCCAACATCAGTACAAAAAGTTGTTAATTTCGACAGTTCTGAGTTGGAAGCCCTAAAAGGTACTTGAAACACAAAAACACGGTTTTATAATTGTTTTGAAAGTTTTTGTTACCCTCAATAGGTTTCGTAATGTGTTTCCCTTGAATAGAAACCGTTGGGGGCAGTAAAGTTTTATTTAGTAAGATCATTTTCTTTGTTCGTGCGCGCTGCACAGTCACGTTAAGGGTTTTTTTTTAAAATATTTTATATAAATCATGAAAGCATAAATATCTACACACCTTCTAAGCAAATGGTTTTATTTGTCTAATTTTTAAATTTTTATTTCACCATCGCCGGTCACATCTTATCATAGTTTTGTATTGCAACTGGAAACCAACTCCAGACTGGATATTTTATATATCTCATCCATAAACCTAATTCCACATTGACGTGATAATTTTCCATTACACAGGTAAATTAACGACAGCTTTGATCTAGTGGCCTGAGGTCCAGACTACAAAACCAGCTGGCGCGGGTTCATATCCTGCTAGGGGCAAATGTTTGTGTGATGAGCACGTGAGTCATGGGTGTTTATAAAAGTATTTAAGTATTTCTATCCGTTACTCTAGCCACCATAGCGCAAGCTAACACTTAGTTTGGGACTAGGTAATTGGTGTGTTCGTTGAAAAAATTAAAAAAAAAGTCAAAATACTTTATTGAAAATGTTCACAACGTTATAACTACCATAAAATGTACCAATTTATTCACTCAAATGTTGGATCAAGATAGTTTATAAACATATTGCCGGATAAACAGATTGATGGATTGTGTGCTAACCCATAATAAGGTGAATTTTCCTCATATTTCCACGGTGATGTATGTGGCATAATTTTCTTTGAAAAATAAGCGATTGGAGCACTTACAGGTTTCAGGCGTGCGAGCGGGAAACTTACCTGAAACAAAATTTCGATCATTAATCACACTTGGCATTAAGTATCCTTTATGGGTCAATGCGATTCAGAATTTCAACTTCGACTCATACTTTGTTTAAGTATGAGATTAATTTAATGATGAAATTAATTTAATGATGAAATTAATTTAATGATGAAATTAATTTAATGATGAAATTCTATACCTTTTAGGGCTTATTAGTAAGTTGTTCTGAAGATGAGTTATAGATGATATTAGATAGACTGCCTCGTTGGTGTAGTGGCAAAGTTTCTGCCTTACTTCCGAGAGGTGCTGGGTTCGAAAACCAGGTCGAGCCAAAATTGTTTCTGAGATTTTCTGTCATGAATTTCTCAAAAACAGCTCGGAGTCGGGAAGTTGGCGGTGCTACACCCCCGTGCCTCGGAAAGCACGTATAACCGTTGGTCCTGCGCCTGATCTCTCTCCGGTCATGTCGGATTGCTATCTCACCGAACTTTGAGAGTGATGGAACAGTGAGTGCACCTGTGTATTGCGCTCACACTTGTGCACTATAATATCTCCTGCGCAGTTGGCTGACCTCTGTTGAGATTGGCCGCCGTGGTCGAAATCAGCTAGGAGGACTATCATTATAGATGATATTCTCACCTTAAGAACTTATTCGTAAATTATCATACATTAACAGTAACCGTAGTGTTTTCACACAGATTCTGCTTTTTTAACACAGCTTTCATAAAAAAATAATACAAAAAAGTACACTGGTAACAAAAGCTTACGCACATCACGCTAAGAATTTCATCACCCTTATTTCACGCGCATAAAAGCACAGTTTTTACTTTGACGTGCTGTCCTTCTGTACCTTCTTGTGTCATAAATCGAAAAAACATTGTCATTTTGACGGATTGCGTTTTTCGTTGTTTAGCCTCTGACGTCACCTTAAGCTTCAGGCAGGTCAATGTTCTTACTAAGTAGCACCCACATATAAGATGACTTAACCATGCCTCATCGTTGTAACTTTCTCTTAGATGTAATTTGTAATACGTCTACCTACAAGCTGAACAATATGACAGGAAAGATCTATAAAGCTGACTAACTTAAAAGATATCTCATTTATAATTTACCTTTGTACTTCTAGCTCTAAATTGGCATGATGACAGCTATCTTAAATATTTTCAAGACCATGGCGTTTAAAAAACATAGCCCCTATGAAGTAATTATAACCAGTTTATTTCCAAAAAGCTGTCGAAACCAATTTTTAAACACACAAAACTCAATAAATATTCGGTCAATTGACTCCGATTTCTAGTGACGTCACACGTTTTGACAGATAATTAAAAGTATGTCAACGATTGGTGGTGTCGTCTAGCCAATTATCCTCAGTAATGACAAGTAACTCAGTAATGTCAAATTTAATGACAGGAAATATAGTAGATATTATGAGTCTGATAAACATTTTTGTTGTCAACTTGTATGAAATAGAACCCTTAAAAGCCTCGCATTTATTATAATAATAATAATAAATATTTCACAACAATCACACCAATTCTCTAGTCCCAAATTAAGCTACGAGGCTTGTGTTATGGGTACTAGACAACGGATAAACATACTTAAATACTTTTTTTTTGTAAATAAATACATATTATACATAGAAAACACCCAGACCAGTACAAACGTACATGTCCATGCACACTTATGCTTGTACTGTGCGGCGATCGAACCCGCGACCCTTGGTTTAGAAGTCCGACCTGTGGACCACTGCACCAAGCGGTCGTCGTGGTCGTATTAGTTTTAAGTTAAGACGGATGACATAATAATAAAGCATATAGGTTAACGGTGTCCAATTTATTTATTTATATGTATAAATAGGTAGTGTAAACCATGTAAGCTCCTTCAGTAAAATGCAGCTAACTAACTGCTATAGGCTTGTTTCAACTATGAAAGAAATTTTATTTGTAAAGTTTTTTTTTTGCGTTCACAACGCTATTTAAAAAAAAAAAAAATTCGCCTGTTTCATCTTAACCGATTGTCAAATATTTGTAAAAATATTTCTCTCGGGTGATTTGAGGGTGTCTCCCACAATCATTGATGAAACATACGCTGGCTCAAAGCTTTAAAAAGCACTTACAAAATTCAACGACTCCATTAAGGTTCTCGGTAGCTCAGTGGTCAGAGCATTGGACCGGACTTCCAAAGGTCGGGGGTTCGAATCCTTCCCGATGACCGGAGCCGAAAAGATTTTTTTAAGTGTTGTCTTTTCAATATGAAAGAAATATTCAAAAAATGAAATTCCATAAAATAATTCATAATTTAAGATCACCTTTCATTATTATTTTTCCGCAATTCGTAATATTTGACTTTTCATTGAAATTAAATCGATAAATAGTCACTCAGTCGGCATTGCACGCGATGACGTCAAAGTGTGTTATTCCCATACAAACTCTATGGAGAAAAGCGTTTTGACGGTTGATAAAAAGTACATCAACGATTGGTGGTGTCAACTTTCCTATTCTGGATGTGTGACACCGGTTGAATTGAACCCGGACCTTTGAGCTCATGAATATAACAAACTTATCTCAATATCGAATCCCTTTCGGTCTTAAAATAACTTACAAATATAACACACTGACGCTACGCCTACACTAAGTCTATCGGAGAGAAACATTTTACAGTGCCCAGCTAAAATATCTGACCACCGATGACACAATGACAACGTTTTTATTTATTTATTTGGGATAGGTTTGCTCTCAACCCAAGACTAATCCTAACGAGGCAAAGACTGAGTCTACGATGGGGCAAGCTTACCTAGAAGATGCCTGTTCACTTCTAGCTTCGAAAATTTCTAGGTTGTAATTGCAGGGAAACACTGACGCAGGTAGTGAGTTAAAGTTTAAAGTAAAAAGTATTTTCATGATGAAATTCTGTCTGTTCACCTTCAAAATAAGCTATAATGCTTAAATTAAACCTGGCACAAATCCAGATTACCCTATCCGACTTCAACAATAACTTTATTAGTGGGGTTCAGGTAATCTTATCAAATCTCATCGTCGCATTCGTTTAATTACGCTTATCAACTTTCACTGGCTACCTTTCGTTTCATTAAAATAATTACGACTGCCTTTATTATTATTGGGTTACCCACAATAATAGAAGAAAAAAAAACAGAAAGCTTTGTGGTCCCTTGGCTTTATTTTCTTGGATGATCATACATATACTTACGTACATACAAATACAGCAACATCACATACATTGATCTGACTTCGTGGTAAGTAGCTAAAGCATTACAGATATCAGAATCAACAGTGGTATTGTGGATAAACTTAAATAAATACATATTACACCCGGACCAATACAAACAGACATGTTCATGCACACAAATGTTTGTATAGTGCGGGGATCGAACCCGCGACGTCTTGGTTAATAGTCAACTTCTTAACTATTATACCAAAGTGGTCGTGATAAATAGTGCCGTAAAAGAGAAAATCAAGAGATATCGGCGTTAAATACACCTTTTGTACAAAGTTTGTTTATGGAATAAATAATTCATAAATATAATTAGAAGTCAAGTGGTGATAATTCGTACATTTATTCCGGAGTTTTAAATCCTCCTAGAAGTTAACTTAGAATTAACTAATAGTTAGTCTATAATAGTTTGTTATAGTCTCTCTTCATCAATAGTTGAATGCACATTTAGAAACGAAGCATGATCTATACAGGGTGTAACAAAAAAACCCGTAATGCCTGAAGGATAACGTTGTGACCGTAAAACTGAGCAACTTTCCTAAAGAAACCTAGGTCGAAATTTCAAAAAATATTATGGGTCTACCATACAAAATTGCCAATCAGCTGATCGATTTAGTATAGGAGAGCCAAAATATTTTTTGAGATTTCGACCTAGGTTTCTTTCTTTCTTAAGTTGCTCAGTTTTACGGTCACAACATTATCCTTCAGGCATTACGGGTTTTTTTGTTACACCCTGTATATATAAAAGAGAGTGTTGTTAGTTACACTATTTATAACTCAAGAACGGATGAACCGATTTGGCTGAAAATTGGTGGAGGGGTAGCTTAGAACCAGGAAACGGACATAGTATACTTTTTATCCCGTTTGAAGCAAAGGGATTCCACGCGGACGAAGTCGCAGGGAGGCACTAGTAAGAAATAAATAAAATCTGATTTGAAACGTCCAAGGATCAACGTAGACCAACCCCAGAGCCTCCAAATTGACCTCTTGAGAACAGCCTGCGTGCAAAAGCTTTAAAAAAGCTTGTGATCCATCGTCTTCAACGTAACAACTTTTCTGCAAACAATTGCTCAATGTACGGTACGGTATTATGCAAACAGTTTAAGCTTAGCTTTGACGACCACTTTGGTGTAATAGTAAAAAAGTTGACTATTAACCAAGGGTCGCGGGTTCGATCCCTGTACTGTACAAATATTTGTGTGCTTGAACATGTCTGTTTGAACTGGTCTGGCTGTTATATGTAATTATTTAAGTTTATTTGTAATACCACTGTTAATCCTGATATCTGTAACACAAGCTACTTACCACGGAGTCAGATCAATGAATGTGATGTAGTTGTATATTTATTTATTGATCTGATAGCTGCGTATTTTCAGCAATATTTCAGCCTTCAGCCCTTGAACAGCGTACCACAGCATTGCTGAAGGTTTCAGGTCGGAATGCCATGACCAAGGCCAGTTGAACATGCAACTGCCCAGGGAAATGCATACAATTAATTTATCGCCAAGCGTTTTTTATCAAGCTTTCTAGATCTGTACCAAGAATGCTAACAGTTGGGCGTGCTATGGCCTTGACTCAAATCAACAAAATAACTTCATAAATGGATAGATTTTACTTTAATGTAAGAAATATGCATTTATTACTTGCATCTTAATTAATTGTATCATACGTCTCCTCAACATCATAATTAAATAACTTCTTGTGAAAACTGTATGGCTAAAGAACGACGTTTTGGTTTTTTAAGTTTTTTGTTCTAGTAATAGTGCAGCTGTTTGTTTTCCTAAAAAAATAAAAAAAAAACATGTCAATAAAATCAGATCAATGAATGTAGGTAATGTTGCTGGTTATTTAAAAAAAACTACAAAATGAGCAATTTTGTGTTAATGATTTATCCTAATGAATACTATTTGGTACCCTATAATTTATTAGCCACAAATATCAATGTAGTTTGAGAATTTGTAACTGTAACACTAGTTATTAAAAAGTTTGTTCTGTTAGGCGTCCTACGTGCCACGTTTATGATTGTTGAAGTTTATCAAAGTTTGTAATATTAGAATCACTTATTATTCAGAATACATCCCACTCAAGATGTTTCTCAAAATATCTTAGTCAGACTGCTATAGCCTACAAGACACGCTTTTGAATATTCAATTCGGACTTTAATATTACCCGTAAGACAAATAGATAAGCAAGGTCCTCTTGATTGACACGCTTTGAAGACACAAGATGGGATGGCTGTTACTTTTTTAATAGATCCAATAAACATAGTTGTATTAAATAAAACAAGCATAGACTGTAAAGAGGTAATCGAGGTGGAGAAGCGCTGATTGCCGAAATATCTATGAATCATATAGTAATCCCCTAGAGAGGCTATTGTGTATTAATTAGGTTTTTTCAAATTTATTAGTATTTTTTATTTTTGAGCTCATGTGCACACGATGTATCCTATCTGTTCTGTCAAATAAAGATATATATATATATATATATATATATATATATATATATATATATATAGCTTTTGCTAGTAACGACACTTCGATACCTAAGTACTGATTACATAAAAGATAAAGCTTAAGTAAAAAATAAGCATTACACAATTACTCAAGTACAAAAATGTCATTTCTTGTACAACAAGATAACTTACAATCACATCTTTAATATGTAAATGAATTGCTAAGTGTGTTGGTAAGTGTAGAACTCAAGAACGCTTGGCCCAATTTGGCCAATTCTTTTTTATTGTTATTTCTTAGGGGGCGGGGATGGTTCTAAAATAAATGAATAAATCTGGTAGTCTTAAACAAATTATCTTCACGAAATATTTATTGTTTCTCAATTGAAGCGCACTGATCTTGTACACGAGTATGCGTACGCAGGGCCACACGTGAAGTTAATCACTGAGGTATCTTATGCTTACGTAATAAGGGTGATTTGGCAACGAAAATGAGTAGCTTGATGTGGATCCGTGTGTACCGAAATGCGTAAGTAAAGATGCAATTGATGATATAAAGAGGTAGTAAAATTTATTATTTTGTAATCTTCTTTATCTGTGGTATTCAATAGATAATCTATAATATAAAAATGAATCGCAAAATGTGTTAGTAAGCACATAACCCAAGAACGCCTGGACCAATTTGGTCAATTCTTTTTTTATTAAATTCCGTACGTACGGGGATTAATCTTACGAAGTAAAAATAAAAAAAAAACAGCGGGCAGGACAACGTCTACTTGTATTGTATATTTTCTATCTTTCTTTGTTTTCTGGTGAGTTGTCTTATCTAGCTGAGCTATGGCGCAGTTGTTTGTGGTGCTCTGTGGTTTTGCTCCCTGCTCGATGGTCGTAAGGGCGCCGACAGACGCTCGGAAACTATTTACGAGCGTTTAGTTTGAGCCGCATTCAACTGTTTATTTCGAACATTAGGCTTGAATGATAAGTGTGTGTTTCGTTTTCGAGAAAGTTTGAATAGTTGAGGTTGTAAAGATAGTTGGGGAACGTAGGGTAAAACCATGGAACCATGAAATTGGTCTATAACTTCAATTATAAAAATGAAAACAATTTACTTATGAAACAAATTTATTGTTGGGAGTTATGTCTACAAATTTATGAAAAGTAAAAAACGTTGTTTTCGACATATTCAAAGTATTAATGACTTTTGCGGACCTCTCAATTTTGTGACAGCTATCCCATACATGGGGATATATGCCCGACCCATAAATATTGCGTTTAGGATAGATGACTCACCAGGAAAATGGGCATATCTATCCTCCAAAATCTTTGAATTCTTTTTGGCATAGCATGCTGTCGCTACGAGACATACAACTGAGACTATTAAGATAGAGTTAGAGATTCTTTTGATAGATATGAAAAAGAATTGAAATTATCTGCGAATCTAATGTAATTAAAATCGGGTCATCTATACCAATGGGCCATCTATCTCGGCTTTACCCTATAGGCCTGATGTGGAATACTCATTCATGTCATTTTTGATACCAAGCGTAATCGTCGTATCGACTGCAACTTAACTTTGTTACTTAAATAAACTTCCAGTACCTCTAGACACAGTGACATGACATAATCGATGATGAAAATCGCGATCGTTACCTTTTACAAAATCTTGGAAATCGTTATGTTATTGGTAGATATAGTTTATTAGTTAGATTAATCCAGAAGTCTGGATGACACCACAAATTCACCCGTCTACATACATTCCATATACGAGATACCATACCCATCTCCAATAGAAAACGGTAACATTTCAGCCAAACTTCCCCCGCTAAAGTCAACTCGGTCGAGGGATTATGCACCGAGTTCTAGAGTTTTGATTGAATATGTCCGAAAGCAATCAGGGTGCAGTCTTTATGTGTAGGAGGAGCATAGAATTGCTTTGCTGTAAAGTCTTGAATTAGTGGAACGGTTAATATAGTTGATGGAATCAGGCGTTACTTTGCGGAAATCCATGACTAAAGCTGAAAAAGAGGATTATTTTGCTTTAAATTTCCACTAAACGACGCCAGCGCTGGAACCAAAATACATCCAACTGTAATCACCTGAAAAAGCTAGACCTGGAAGTCGCAGGACTTACAATATCTACAACTTACAACGTGACACGTTAACTAAAGCATAGTGTCTATACTTAGCCTCAAGATTAAGTTAAACCTTCAACTTTGGGCGGGATAATTTAAAACTAGTTATTTATGATTGTCATTTAATCAAAATTGAACAAGTGACATAAAATTGACGGCCATTGTGGTTTGCGAAGCGGAAATAAAATTGTTTTTTTTTTAATATTAATGTGTTGTTATTTTTTTTAAAATACTTTGACGTTTGTTTTTTTGTTAAGTATTGATATTTTTAAGTTGACGAAGCAAAAGGCAGATTGATTTTTAACATGTATTTTATATTTTTATTTTTAAATTATTTGTAGTTGGAATTAATGTAATCTATGATATAAAAATGAATCGCAAAATGTGTTGGTAAACATGCGCTTACGCAAGAACGCCTGGACCAATTTTGCCAATTCTTTTTTTTATGATATTCCTTATAGTACTGGTATAGATCTTACAAAAACCCGCCCGAATCGAACCCGCGTTCATGGTAATCTAGCCCGTGTGCCTATACCACTCGCCCACATTGACTCGACATTTCCACAGCCTGTTGAAATTTGCTACTGCATTCCTAATGCGTAGGACGCGTTACTTCATCACAGTTTGGAATAACATCCTAAACCCCTAAATTTTCTGCAAATCTTGTATTCTTTTTTACCATTTCAGGGTATCTCTAATAATTAATTCACATCAGAGATTCCTTTCAACCTAAAAAGCCGCAGTCATTAAACTTTCACCGCAACATCACGTCGCAGATAGAATTAAAACTCGGCCCTTCTGTGAGTTGCCTAAATCCTTCGTGAATTTTTAACGTTCTAATTTAATTTTCATACCGTAAACGGTAGATGAGGCCTAGTTATGGTAACAAAAGCTGTGGCCATTTCTACGGAGAGCCTAGTACATAGGTACGAATGGGATATCATTCGTAGGAACATATTTATTTATTCAGATTAACATGTAAGCTCACAGATTACTCCAAAGCGCATACATGCAACACAATACCAAATATATAATCAAAAAAATGTTCATAGTACACATAGAAATTTAAATAAAATTACAGTCAATAAATGACAAATATTCTAGTTACAATAATATCATATATATATTGATTACATAAAATACTAACTAAAATAAATAAATAAATGAGATATAATAATAACAATACAATCAAACCAAAAACAATGTCAATATACAGGGTGTAAAAAAAACCTTAACGAAGCCGTCAACCACGCGTTCAGTACATCAAACCAAATCGTATAAAAAAGAAATTTTGGCTGGGAAACAACTTTTATTTTTTGACATCAAAAAAAATAATTTAATTCTAACCCGCAATGTACAGCGCGCATGCGGAAAAGTCGCCGCGGGGCGTGTTGCTTTACGCCGCCGCGACGCGGTTCGGTTCGAGTGTGCGCTGTTCATTGCAGAGTGTGCCATTTAGAGGCTTTTTATGAAAGAACTAGTCAAAAATTGTATCATGTTTCTTTGGAAAAAAGTTCAGTTATAACGGACAGAAGACGTTTCTGTAAAAATCATCAATTTTTTTTCAAACTTTATCCATCAATATCTTAGTAACCGTTAACTTCCCAGGTATGGTGTAAAGGAAAAAAATGATCGTAACAATTGGAAGAATATGTGGTATTCGGCTTCGTTAAGGTTTTTTTTATAATCTAGCTAGTCTAATAGAAAAATAATTAAATACATCTAAGTCAAATTTTTGTTAATTAAATTAAACAATTTAGTAATTAATACACCTCAACTGTTAAAAAATAATATGAAGCGTTACTGACCAATGTACAGGAATAATAGTACATTGTGGTACTAGTGTGTAACATTGGTGATTACCGCCGAGGCGCCATTGAGACCCGAGCCGTAGGCGAGGGTCTTAAGAGAGTCGAGGACGGTAATCGTATTGATGATTACACGTGTATCATACGACGTTTTTCAACACACTTGTGAATAAAATAACAATAAAATCTCATTTTATTTAGTAGATAAAAGTTTATTTTCCGCGCATTTATTTATTTTTTAGGGGTTGCGCCTATTCTGCCACTTACAAAGTGGGGACTTTAAAGTTTTCTTTTATTAAATCTATAACTCACTAGTGAGTTATAGCAATGAAAAAACCACAGTTTGATTATAGGTGTCATTATTAGTCTGTTTGCAGTGAAATAACAACCACTTTATGAGCAAGTGTGTTGAAAAAACATTTCCCCTAGTTATGTTGAATTTTTCATTAATATTAAAACACGAGTCGACCCCGCAGTCTCCCGCCCGTTGTTTTTAGAAAAATGATTTTTTGTGACTTGCCAAGATTCCTGTTTTATTACAAAGGAGCATTTAATCGGAATAAAAAGTATCTTGTCACCCAAGTCAGCTCATACCCTGTCTGTATACCAAAATTTCATCATAATCCGTTCAGGAGTTTCAGCGTGATTAACGGACATACATCCGAACAACCATTGTGATAAATCAATCGACTGAATTAAAGGATCGTTGAAATGAAATATTGTTTATTTGCGTTTGTTTAGGGTGTACAGAAGATGACACAGTAGTTAATGAGCGCCTATCCAGCCAGTGTCAATAGCATCATCATCATCATATCAGCCTGTCACAGTCCACTGCTGGACAAAACCTTCCCGATCCGATCCGGGCGATCGCTTTTACGCCTAAACTACCGAACAGATTTTAATGAAATTTGGTAAAGTGAAAGTTTGAGAGTTAAGAAAGGATATGAGTTACTTTTGACCGCGGTAAAAGTGGGAAAAAATTACTTTCCGGGAAATCTGATCGCTTTCACTCCTAAATTACCAAAGATTTGAAATATATTTGGATAAGATTGATAGTACGGGAAGACAACGCATTCCAAAAAAAACTACTTAATGCGGACGAAGTCGCGGGTGAAGGCTAGTATTAAAAAAATTGTTCAGACATTTTACGTGATGACTGTACTATACCACCTGAGACATTCATAACTCATTATGGTCATTGTAAGTGTTATTGCGATAAAGTTTCATTATTGCTAAATGGCATAATAACATAAAGATCATGTTTGAGCGAGCTTTACTTAACATTATTTATATTATACAATAAGGTATGCAATTTTGCAATTTAGATTTGTGTTTTAAGTGTGTAGATGTAAATCCTAGCCAAGTCTCTCTTTCAAAGAAACTCTTAAAATCTAGACACGCGGCAGCGTGTCAAGCAAAGGAACTTTTTTTTTTTTTTTTTTTTTTTTCTCGCTGTGGAAATGCTTTTACG
The DNA here is from genome assembly GCA_963921415.1 of Pyrausta despicata. Classification (NCBI taxonomy): domain Eukaryota; kingdom Metazoa; phylum Arthropoda; class Insecta; order Lepidoptera; family Crambidae; genus Pyrausta; species Pyrausta despicata. The sequence continues at coordinate 14,102,892 of OY992865.1, read as the reverse complement.
CATGCCCCCCACACATCTGCAGGGGGGTATGTGGGACTCAACGGCTGGTGTGCAAGGCCGTAATACCCACTAAAACCACAGCGCATTCCACCACTCCGCCATTGTGGGGGGTGCCATGGGGTCGCGTGAGCATTCACCACAGCACCCCGGCGGATAGCCCGAGGGCCACAAACTCCTTGGCGGCGGAGCAAGGTGTTGGGCTCCGCCACCTCCCGGCCGCAGAGGATAGGGAGGACGGCAACGACACACCGCATCTCCTCTTCCTCTGCGGCCCCACCGCAGCGCCATCCAACGGTGCGCCCCCGTTTGGTCGCGGGAGATAGGCCGCACGGCAACGACACACCGAGACGTCTCTCCTCCCGCGACCGCACCCGACTGCGAGGGACAGCCAAAACCGTCCCCCACACCCGCACTCATGGACGCATCCTGCGCAGGCCTGCAGCTAGCCCGCGTGGAGCGTCCCCTCCCGGGATCCCTCTTAGCTTCACCGTGGGTGGCAAAGCCACGGTTACTGAGCCCCCCCACCACGACAAGGTGGAGATCCGACAGGGGGGAAGCAAAGGAACTGGCTAACCAGCGCCGAGTGCGATATTTCACGAATCACTTGGTGTCACTTTTGACCCCTCCATAACTCAAAACCTATTTAACGTAAACACGTGAAACTACGTGTGTTTAATCATGTCCATAAGGACAACTAGAAAAACTAAATTTCATAAAGCTAGCTCTAATGGTTATAAAGTTATGAAGGTCCAAATGTAGTAACTTTTTACACTGATTGACTACCTTACTGACTGATATATAGTACGTAAAGGATCTTCCAGATAACCTAGAAAGATGAAGTTTTGAATTCATGTTAGTAATTGCGTGTAAGCGTAGAAAAAATTCTGAAAATTAAAATAAGTAATTAAATCCGAAATCTTAAAGTAGGTAAGATTTAACTTGGCGAGTTTTTATCGGGATTAGAAAAAAAAATTAGATAACTTTAAAAATAACTAAAGCAATGAAAACTGGCCAGGTCAAATGTAACCTACTTTAAGATTACGGATTTTGTACAGAACTTGACACTATTATTTCGCCGGAGCCCACGACCAAGCAAAGTTTTGTATTAAACTTAACTCTCCTTTTTCACATTTATGTTTTTGGTGGGTTCAATTAATAATAAAGTAATAAATTATATTTATTTCCTTTCTTAAAAAAGCCTTACAATTAAACATCTTACATTATATGTATTGTAGTATCACTAGATTGTGAAAGACTGGTGCCTGAAATAGGTTCAAACAAACCTGTTCTAATTTTTATTCTGATCTGTACGAGTACTAATTATCTGCTCTCTAAATACGTTCTCGTAACATTTGTGAACAAAACAGCCGTGTGTAGTTGAAACGGGAAGCTACTTGTGAGAAAAAAGAAAGAATTCAACTAGCTAATGTCTTTGCCAAGACATTTAAGTTTTCTTTTACTCAAGTTAATTAAAGCTAAATTGAAAATTCTCGCGACAGTTGTCATAGCGAGAAAGAATAATTAAGAAGGTCTTTTCAGGAAAGTCTCGTGAAACGAATAAGTAGTATAGAATAGAATAGAATATGTTTATTTGCTCAAAACATGGTAAATTGGATAACAGAATTACATCTTAGACCATCATGTTTTGCCATAGGCGGCATGCAAAATTGAAATATATACGTGAAAGTTAAACAATTAATTAATTTTATTATACACTATAAATTTTTACTACGAGAATTACGAATGGAATATGTTACTTATGACCTTACAAGGTAATGAGATTGGACTTTTTTGCCGCCGATTTACGATTACTGTAATAAAGAAAAATCGCTGTACTCAACATAGCTCAAGATATATTAACTATGCCAATACTATTTATAAACTATAATCAGTGTATTTGTATAATTTTTGTTCTAAGCTCATTTCTTATATTCCAATAATGGTCAAGAAGTTGACTATTAACCAATAGGTCGCGGGTTCAATCCCCGCACTGTACAAACATTTGTGTGCATGAACATATCTGCTTATAGTATAGTGTTATTATACATTAATTAAGTTTATTTGTAACACCACTGTTGATTCTGATATCTGTAACACAAGTGTTTTAGCAACTTACCACGGAGTCAGATCAATGTATGCGATGTTGTTGTATATAAAATTAAAATTATAAAAGTCTTCATTGGGCTTTGAATAAGAGCGTGATAATTAAATAGAAAAATAAAGTAAACTGTACATGTTGAGAAACCTATTTGACGACAATGTGCCCGTAAATAGCAACACCAAACAAGAATGTTTGGTTTGCGCGAGGTCGGGCGAGACGGTTCCTAAACATTGGCTATTAATACAAGCTTTGAGTAACATTTACGAGTGTATCATTAGTTTGTACAAAGAGTCTGTTTGTACGATGGAGTTTACACGTTTGAGAGAGAAGAAAATAAGGAAGAGAAACGTTTATTGCTTTAGGACGTCACATTTACAGAACGAAATTGAAACTATTAACAGATACAAGATCAACAGTCATTCTTAGTTTGTTATTTTCGATGCGTTCGTAATAATTGGTGATTTCGTTTTTGTGATTTAGTTTTTAATATGCTCCGAAAAAGACCGATCAAAACATATTTTGCGTAAAACGCGTGTTAATTCTTGCCATTGCCATGTTTGACTAAGTGTTGCCTGCCAAAAATATCTTCACTTGACGATTTTGGGTGGTACAAAGATTGTGGGTGTGGTTGGTGTGTAAAAAAAAACTGTTTTTTTTACTTGTGCGAATAAGCGCTTTTTTTCCTGCAAAGCTCAACATTTCGCACATCTAGTTCTTTAAAGTCATAAATATGCGAAATGTCAAAAAAATATAAAAATACGGTCTTTAAGCACTCAATACATTGGGTTGCCTCGTTGGTGTAGTGGCAAAGTTTCTGCCTTACATCCAAGAGGTCCTGGGTTCGAATCCCAGGTCAAGCCAAAATTGTTTCTGACTTTTTCTGTCATGAATTTCTCAAAAACAGCTCGGAGTCGGGAAGTTGGCGGTGTTACACCCCCGTTCCTCGGTGCGCACGTTAAGCCGTTGGTCCGGCGCCTGATCTCTCTCCGGTCATGTCGGATTGCCGTCTCATCGAACTTTGAGAGGGTTGGAACAGTGAGTGCACCTGTGTATTGCGCTTACACTTGTGCACTATAATATCTCCTGCGCAGTTGGCTGATCTCTGTTAAGATTGGCCACCGTGGCCGAAATCGGCCAGGAGGACTATAATTATTATTACATTCTTATATAAGGAGAGTTGTGGCATAGTTATTTGAATTTTAGATTTTTTTGACATTTATGACTTTAAAGAAGTAGGTGTGCGATTTGTACTGTAGGTACCAGTTTGTCCTTTAGGGATGAAGTTATAACACTGCCTTATTTATTTCTGCTAGGGCTGTATCTTTCTCGTCCATTCCATTTATGTTCTGTCCCCTACTGACCATAAAGAGTCAGACCAGTGTAAGGCAACCGAACTAGACACGGGACAGTTTTATTATTTCTCCGACTTACGACAAGTGAGAGAATTGGATTGAAACCATTCGTTCGAAAAATATACTGGGCGGGATCAACACTGGAGTTTATTGAGTAGAATCAGTGAGTTTGTGTCCACAGAAATAAGAAGGGGAAAAGTGATCTTAGATCATTGTATTGAGAAATAAATATACAATAACATCACATACATTGATCTGACTCCGTGGTAAGTAGCTTAAGCACTTGTGTTACAGATATCAGAATCAGCAGTGGTATTACAAATATACTTAAATAAATACATATAACACCCAGACCAGAACAATCAGACATGTTCATACACACAAATGTTTGCACAGTGCGGGGATCGAACTCGCGACCTTTTGGTTAATAGTCAACTTCTTAACTATGACACCAAAGTGGTCGTCAGAAGAAAGTGTGAAGGGTTACCTAAGGGGTGTGACATATTATCTTTTGTTTTAGATTTAAAATTCAGTAAAATGACATTTACATTCTAGACTTACAGCGAATACTTAAAGTACTTAGTAAGTGTTGTCTTTGCTCAAGAAAGAATCGCTTGACTGTCACAGAATTTCTTCTTTCTTTAGTACCTACTCACTTGGATTCTATTCTCTTTATTTCATTTTTGAAATTTCCTGATAACTACTGCCACATACGAGTAAAGACACAAGAAAAAACTGGCTTGTTTAAAAAAGAACATAAATAAGAATGAACGCCGATATGATTTAATTAAATATTAAAGCTGAAAAAGAGAATTCATTAAACTTCGTTTAGTGGAAATTTAAAGCAAAATAATTATCTTTATCAGCTTAAGTCATAGATTTTCACAAAGTAACACCTGATATTATTAAATGCTCGACGCACGTGCTATATAATTATAGTATAATACGTACTACTGATACCAACCAAGAGACACTGTGGTCGCCAAGCACACTTACACTTTAAAGTGATCCCATCTATAAAATTTGTTTATTTATTAGTTTATAAGTTAAATTATATTATATACGCATGTAAGAAATACTCCATCTAGAAATGTACATTTGTGGAAATCTATAATTAGCTGTATGCTTATATTACACATTATCATAATATGTCAAACAAAATGTATCGCTGTTGATTTCCTGAATAAAAACAAAATAAAAAATAAAATCATGAAGGAAGAAATTGACACTAGCACACTAGAGGTAAGTGGTAATAAGTCAACATTACAAAAGCTCCGTGCTCATAGCTCAAAAGTGGTTCTTTAAGCACAGTAGATGATATATTATATAACAAATATATAAAAACATCACATACATTAATCTGACTCCGTGGTAAGTAGCGTAAGCATATGTGTTACAGATATCAGAATCAGAATCAGCAGTGGTATTACAAATAAACTAAAATAAATACATTAATACCCAGACCAATGCAAACAGACATGTCCATGCACACAAATTTTTGTACAGTGCGGGGATCGAACACGCGACCTCTTGGTTAACAGTCAACTTCTTGACTATTACACCAAGGTGGTCGTCAAAGGTGTTAGGGTCTATTCGATAAGTTAAAAAAAAATAGTGGACTGTTATTAAAATGGGCTGTATTTCGCCCTCAAATATACAAAGAATATCTTGGATCAAACTTAAACGCGTCAAAGGTGTAGGAGGTCCGAGTGCTTGTAGGCGAATGTGCGAACTTTCGGCTCGGCTGCGAGCTGGTCGGCCGCGATCGCGTATGCTCGGGTGACCTCGGTGTTCGCCGCCACCGAAGATGCCAACGATGTTGCACGAAGTCTCAACAGCAGGTAGGTACAATAAGTTAGGTCAGTTATTCGGCTTCAAATTGCAGTAGACATTAATGCAACGAGCCTTGTTCATTTTATTTCCGTTTGATCGAATATTGTAAACTTTCAAGTACTAGTAACTTAAATACACGTCTTAAAACTTCGTTTTTATAATAAGTTCATATTATTTCTAATTTTAACAAGTCTTTCAAACTTTTCTATTTTTCTACTTCTTTCGACCCTGTAGAGACGTGCGTCTGTGCGGGTGTGTCATTTCTAGCATTTTTACTTTGCTTCAATACTGAATCAGCTTCTTTAGATACAGAATGTTAAAAAAACCTTATCGAAGCCGTCAACCACGCGTTCAGTGCATCAAACCATATTGTATGAAAAAAAAATTTGGCTGGGAAACAACTTTTATTTTTTGACATTAAAAAAAAACAGTTTAATTCTAACCCGCAACGTACAGCGCGCACGCGGGGAAGGGAACGCGGTTCGGTTCGAGTGTGCGCTGTTCATTGCGGAGTGTACCATTTAGAGGCTTTTTATGAAAGAATTAGTTAAAAATTTTATCATGTCTCTTAGGAAAAAAGTTAAGTTATAACACAGAACAGAAGACATTTGTGTAAAAATCATTTTTTTTTTTTCAAACTTTAACCATCAATACCTCAGTAACCGTTAACTTCCCAGGTATGGTGTAAAGGAAAAGAAATATCGTTACAATTGTTAGAATATGTGGTATTCGGCTTCGGTAAGGTTTTTTTACACCCTGTATACTGCAACACTACTCTGCCCATGTCTACTGTGTATAAATCAAACTGAGCCATTACTGGAACAACACTTCAGACATATCGAGTAAACGTTTTTTGTGAGATCACATTTTTGTCTTCGCTTTGGCATTTGTTTCTTTAGATAAAACAAAAAGGGTTGGAACAAAGCGATAAGGCATAAGAGAACACAATCTTACTTATTAAATAAGATAAAGTAGAATGCTATTGATATACTGTTAAATCGTTTCTAACTCCCGACGAAAAAGAGCGGTGTATAAGTTACCCCTATTCTGTTCGTGTGACATCAAAGCTCCCAAACGGATGGACCAATTAAATAATAATAATAAAAAATATTTGTTGCTTTGTTGAGGTGCTTGTGGCGCAGTGGTTGCATCGCTTTGGTAGTGATACCAAAAGTTAGCCAACCTACGGCGCGGTCATGTTTGGGATGGGTGACCATTCTGACCATACAAGTGACGTCTATTTACAAGCATCTCCGTGCTTTAGAAGGCACGTTAAGCTGTTGGTCTCAGTTAATATCGATAGATATTAGTCGTTAAGCCTGGTCGAAGGCCCTCGGGCGGCGTAATAACATTTGACAGTAAGGTTGGTCACTTACTTTACACACACCCCTCCACCAATCCGCACTGAGCCCACGTGGTGGAGTATGGCTCGCACCACCTCATAGTTGAGGTGAGGCCTGTGCCCAGCAGTGGGACGTATATAGGCTGATGATGATTTGTTGCTAAACTATAAAAACAGCAAAGCAATCGGAAGTGGCTCAGCTTGTGCTGACTTGGGATATGATCCCAAACAGCGCTAGTTTTCAGCCACACCCATCTCTCCGTAGATGTTGGCTGAGAGGTCTTCATAGGTAATTTTGGTGAGTTTTTTTTCTCGAAAGAGAATTGATTACTTTAAGTTTTTAGCTATAGCTGGTCAAAATCTATCAAGCCATTTTTTATTTATTTTGATAGGTACACATAACAGAGACACAATCGTAACAATTAACATAAAAATAGTTACACACACAGATTTGGTTGCAGCTCCAAAGGCCAGCTCAACACCAAACTCCAAATTGAAGCTCAACACCAGTGTTCCTGGCTCATTTGTTTTTATTAAAATTTTTTTTTATTACTCTACTCGCCAATCACAACCTAGATATGATAAAATAATGCATTCCCTGTTTCTTCAATACAAAAATTATGATAAAATCTCCATATTTTTCTCCATATTAAGTCTTGAAATGAATTTCTGTAACATCGAGTTAAAATAGATTCCACTCTTTTTTCTCTTTTCCATCGCTCTTTGTGAACTGACAAAGCGTATTTTTCAATTTCGAAACATTTTCCAGCAAGCCAAATTCAGTGTGTCATTGATATTTACGATGTATTCTCCTGAAAATACGAGGGACGCTTTCTGTCGTAATTTCAGTTCGGTCGCTGCTGTTGGGGCCAATGTGTCAATAGAGTGAAAGCTCTGTAGCATCCACGAGCTTAAATACATATAGATATTCTCTCTGTTACCCTACTATGTAAGGTTAACCTGAATTTCGACTCTAACCATTTTAGTCTGACAGGGGCCATGACCGGTACCGTCCCTAGCTATCATAGAAATAAAATGGTATTTAAATGAAAATAATAATGGTCTGTAAGCCGATTTCGACAATTGCGGCAAATCTTAACAGCGAAGTGCACAAGCACAGATCGATGTGAGCGCAATCCACAGATGCACTCACTGTTTCTTTACTCTCAAATTTCATTCTCAATCCGACATGAGCGGAGAGATGCTGAGGCGCGGGGGTGCAACACTACCAATTTCCCGACTCCGAGCTATTTCTAAAGGAAAATTTGTCCGATTTCGACCACGGCGGCAAATCTTAACAGAGATCAGCCAACTGCGCAGGAGATATTATAGTGCACAAGTGTGAGCGCAATACACAGGTGCACTCACTGTTCCATCACTCTCAAAGTTCGAGAGACGTCAATCCGACATGACCGGAGCGAGATCAGGCGCAGGAGCAACGGCTTAACGTGCGCACCGAGGCACGGGTGTGTAACACAGCCAACTTCCCGACTCCGAGCTGTTTTTGAGAACTTCATAACAGAAAATATCAGAAACATTTTTTTTGGCTCGACCTGGGATTCGAACCCAGGACCTCTCGTTTCTGCTTCACTTACATAAAACAAGAAGTATCTTAAAACTACATGAATCTCTTTGTACTAACTTGAGGAAAACCTTATCAGCTTGCCGTTTGCGTTAAGTTTGTCACGCTTCTTGGCCGGTAATCTTATCGCAACACAGGTTACCATTGAAATGGTATAGTATTGTTTTATTATGTGAACGGCATACGTAAAGTATTTGTAGTTAGATAACCACGATTGACGACCAAATATTATGTGAATAGATCGACCAAAAGCGCAGCGTGGGACGTCCACCGACAAACTGGACATACGACGTTGTTAAGATCGCAGGATCACACTGGATGCAGACCGCTTGTGATCGGTCGATGTGGAAAACTGTGGGGAAGGCCTGTGTTCAGCAGTGGACGTCTTTTGGCTGTTAATGATGATGATGATGAATATAATGTAGTTTTCGTCAAGTACTTATATAATTACTGACGAACAAGTCGAACCATGTAAAAGTGACCCCTGTGGATCTATTTACGGAATAAATGACTTTTATGAACTTGTAGAGATCGCAGCACCAAACTGGATGCGGGCCGCTGACAACCAATCGACCTCGAAATCTTTGGATGAGGTCCATGGACGTCAGCGAGGTTAGGCCATTAGACGATCAAATTATCTTTGGGACCCAATGCTGAGTCACGCGTTTTTGGCGTGAATTTTCTTTGAAATACTACTTTACTACTACTGTTACAAGGTAACACACACACACACACACACACACACACACAAGAACAATAATATATGATCTCATTTTTTATTTTAATTTTAAATGTAAACCTATTTAACCTACCCTCAAACTTGCCACGCCTTCTTGGTAACTAGGTTAATTAGGTAGTTTTTAAGCATTATAACTACTATCTATATAATGTAAATAATCCTAGTTTGCAAAAGTGAATAAATAAATAAATAAATAAACACACACCCAATAAAACATCGCATCCCTTGCTCAATTGTTTCCCCTACAGTACCCTTATAAGATCACTTTGTTGTCCGTCCGTCCGTCCGTCCGTCTGTCAAGACCGTTTTTCTCAGGAACGCGTGGAGGTATCAAACTGAAATTTCTATATGATACTTAAATCTACTGTCCCTGGAAGCTGTAGAAAAATCAACCTTCTAAGCCAACGCAATCAAAAGATACAGCCATTTAGGCCGCAAATTTCCGCAAATTTTCGAAACTCGCACGGGAATCAAAACCTACTGGGTACTTCCCGTAAACTTAGAATCATGAAATTTAGTACGAAGTCACGTCTTATAGTACAGATATAGGAAAAATTACGAAAACCGTAAATTTTCAGTTTCATCATATAAAAAAATTTTTGACAATTTTGAAAATTTGAAAGTTACTACTCCTTATCTACAGGTTTGTACGGAACCCTCGGTGCGCGAGTCCAACTCGCACTTGACCGGTTTTTTTTGTTTTATAAAGGTATGTTACCCATGTAATTGTTATTAAGAGCGAGGATCTTGTAACACAAGTATTTCTTTACTTAAAAGAAATCCTCAATCGTCAACCTGAACTGAAAAAAAAAACTATTTCTAACAGCGACGCGCTAAAAGCCTTATGCTGATAATGTTTTCGAATGTTAGTAGGTACCAACCAACCCATTCGGTATGTCACTCATACTACATCAATTACGTGTGAACATGATGTCTGGAATCCAAATTTAATAAGTTTGTGTACAGGGTAGAGTATTAGCCTTAATTATTGATGATGATGACGGAATTCTGTTATCCCTCACAAAGGGCTCTCAGTAGACTTCGCCACTTCCTTAAATTTTTTACTTATTTTTTAAATATATTACGCAATCTTAAAATCAAAGGATGGACCCATAATTTGTACAGTGGTTCACTTTATAAGCACTTCTATTTTTGAGATGAAAAATTGTTATTGCTACTCCCAACAACCAGTTTCCAACGATATCTAATAATAACAAGTACTATTACGTATTTTGTAAAACAACCGGTCAAGTTTATTTTCATATTTATTCTTCTCTGTCCTTTTAAAATAAATATCTTTCATAAAGTGTATTTATGGATATTGTATTGAGAGCAATTTTGTTTTGAAAAAATACTTTCATTAAACATCGACGACTCCACTAGGCTTTGCAAAAAATGAATTGTTTGCATAACCACTAATTAAGTGTTGACTTATTTAATTGCTGTAATGTTACGTATTTGATTGCTGTTGAATTAATCTAGTTGATAGAATCAGGCGTTACTAGAAGAAATCGCTACAAGCGATAAGACCGCCTAAATTGTACATCTTTCTTTGTTAAATTTGTCTGTAATTTTTGTTTGGTGTTGTACAATAAAGTGTTAATCTATCTATGTACGAGAAAAAGAGGAGTGTTTTGTTGGTGTCAGTGTTGTGTTTCCAGGTGCATCTTCTGTGCCACGTTGTGAGTTGTATTGTAAGTCTTGCGACTTCCAGCTCTAGTTTTTTCAGGTGGTTACAGTTGGATGTATTTGGGTTCCGGCGCTGACGTCGTTTAGTGGAAATTTCAAGCAAAATAATCCTCTTTTTCAGCTTCGTTGAATTAATCCCTGTATGAACTCTGTTTGTAATCTCTTCATTTATTTATTTTTTTATTTAAAACTTTATTGCACAAGAAATGTACAAAGGGTGGACTTAATGCTAAAAGTATTTTCTGCCAGTCAACCTTAAGGTCATGCAGAAAGAAGGTATGTTTCACCACGCGGTGTCAGTGCGTGTTGGTGAAGTCTGTATGTATTTCTTTTATTTTTTATACATAGATTCCTAAAGTAATAGCAATGTTAAAGTTTTGCTTTATCCTTCCATGTTAACTTTTAATCTTGCAAAGAATCGCAGTTGAACACAATCAATTCATGCAAAATCTTTACACTAAATCCTTAAAAGGTAATTTGTTTGTGCGTCACGTATTCACACACCGCTCTTTGCATTTAAATCGCAGTATGTGAAATAAATAGATAATGGTATGTAAACTTATGTACATTTAGCAGTAAGTGGAAATGATCATCGTGAATTTGTAAGTATTAATTAACTCTGATTACATACCTCTCTGTTATTGATTGGAATTAGCTTTAATTGCTTTTGTGTTCAACATTTTTCATGCTTACAGGTATTACAAATAAACTTAAATAAGTACATATAACACCCAGACCAGTACAAGCAGACATGTTCATGCACACAAATGTTTGTACAGTGCGGGGATCGAACCCGCGACCTCTTGGTTGATAGTCAACTTCTTGACCATTACACCAAAGTGGTCGTCGTCTCATTTTTCTTTTTCTCTGAAAATGTTTCAAAGTTTACAAATTTAGTAATTTGTAAATATTTAATGGAATCAAGAATATCCCAATTCACAAAACATGTCAGATAAACAAAACCATTATCTGCTAGCATTTCATGTTTCCTTTGATGTTTTTTATACTTTTAATTTGTTTAATGCTAGTCGTAAAATGTTTATTGAATGTTGCGCAATGTTGCAGCCTGTCTGAAGTGGCCCCGGATGATGAAATTTTAACGACTGGCCTTCTAAGAGAATAGTGCAATGTCATAAAAGTATTTAGCACTGACAAAGACAAAAATGACTTTGTCTACCGTCGAAATTATAATAATAATAAATTACACCCGTAAACAATACTCATATTACACTTAAAAAAATAATTGTCAAAAGTTTAAATAATAATAATATAATAATAATAATAGTCCTCCTGGCCGATTTCGACCACGGCGGCCAATCCCAACAGAAATCAGCCAACTACGCAGGAGATATTATAGTGCATAAGTGTGAGCGCAATACACAGGTGCACTCACTGTTCCATCACTCTCAAAGTTCGGTGAGACGGCAATCCGACATGACCGGAAAGAGATCAGGCACTGGACCAACGGCTTAACGTGCGCACCGAGGCACGGGGTTGCAACACACACTGGGATTCGAACCCAGGATCTCTCGGAAGTAAGTCAGACACTTTGCTACTACACCAACGACGCAGTCGACCAAAGTTTAAATATGAATTTTGATAAAAAGGTGATATTATTCCAAAATGCACATTAAATTATTATTAGAAGCAATTATTCAAAGTAAAAGAAAGACTTTGCTTTTTGAGTTCGTTCGTTGAAGCTACGAATATGTCTATGCTCAAATTATATTTCAACCTTTTAGAAAATTATTCGTGATAGACGTGGACGACCGCTTGGTGCAGTAGTCTACATGTCAGACTTCTAAAACCAAGGGTCGCGGGTTCGATCCCCGCACAGTACAAACATTTGTGTGCATGAACATGTGTGTTTGTACTGGTCTGGGTGTTTTCTATGTATAATATGTATTTATTTACAAAAAAAAAGTATTTAAGTATGTTTATCCGTTGTCTAGTACCCATAACACAAGCCTCGTAGCTTAATTTGGGACTAGAGAATTGGTGTGATTGTTGTGAAATAGTTGTTATTATTATTTATTATTATTATAGAAATATGGAAATAGTGTGTAGTGATAAGTACTAACATACGCGAGTGTTTGAAAGAGAAGAGTTTGACCGACGACAATTTTATCTGTTTTATTAATGCTGATACATATAAATGAAAATAACAAACATAAATTCAATAGACCTCAATGTTTTTCGGCATACCAATTTAGAAGGTATTACGAATAAGCTATCCAATTACTCTTCTGTAGAACATGCGACGCGAATATTTTAAAATAAACCGTCATAAATCACACATTTTCTTGAATACAACCCTTGGTAGAATCAGTAATATTTTTCTTATATTAAAAATCTCTTGAGCTATTAATTTGGCATGCAAAATGATTCAAAAACGCATTGGTACTGCTAATTATTACTTTACAATAAGTTGTGGGAACCACTATCAGTAATATACACTTATTCAAGTTTGCAGCTTTGAAAAGCCTATGTTAATTATGAGGCAACAGATTTTTTTTAATTTTTTCAGTTCGGACATTTGTCACTTGAAGTCACTTAGAAACCGTCGCAAAATTAAGCACTTTCTCATTAATTTTGTATAAGTAATTTTCTCATTAAAGTGTAATTTTGTGAAGGGTTCTCTCTAGTGGTCTCTACAACATATCAAAAATGCAGAATTAGCTTTTCATTTGTTTAATTGTTTTTTTAGATTCCACCTCTTTTACATGAGAGGTGTGTAAATCATTTTACACATGTGGCTTGAATATCTAATGTTCAAATGTAGATAATCAATTACTAAGCGAGTGCGTGACACGGTTATGGGACAGGTACAAAAACTCTATTGAGCCAACGCACATGTATTATCTATTTACGCGTATTATCGCAGCGGCTCGCGTCTCTCAGCGATTCAACCACCCGTGCGGTCATTGCACTGGTTGACAATCGTAAAAATGAATGACGCGTAAACAGTCAATAATTAACACAATTATAATATGATGACCACTTCGGTGTAATAGTCAAGAAGTTGACTATCAACCAAGAGGTCGCGGGTTCAATCCCCGCACTGTACAAACAGACAAGAGTTACTTTCGCATTTATAATATTAGTATGTAAATATGGATGATTGAAAAATATGATCTCCAAAAAACTGAAAAGAAAATGTTACTCTCTCAGTTCTATACTTTGACATTCAAAACCTGTCTATTTCACATGTTTGTGTCACATTTAGCCGTCAATGTGACACATCAGTGCCCTGGCTGAAGGACGAGAAACCTGCCAAGGCTCCGACTCGTGCGAGGTCGAAATCTAACAAGATTTATTGCTAAGCCCCCAATTCGGCTGTTTTAAATCTGGTCATTTGATCGGGGACTGTTTTGCCATTTGCTAAAAAATTTTTTTTTTTCGAATTCCGATTCACGCACTGGCCGAATAGTTTTAAAAAAATCGGTTGTCTGTAAAGTCGGTTTACTGACGATAGTTGAACATGACAACGTCTTTGTCACGTTGCCGCTTTGTCGCTCGTTCCGCGCTCTCGCTTGCACTTCAAGCCTTGAATTTAACGCCTCAGAGCGAGGTAACGCATGCGTCATGATTAGTAATGGAATAATTAGCATTAGCATCAATAATTAGCATGCGATTTCATCATTAGCAATAATTAAATTATTTGACGATGCTAAATTGTGTGAATGCTAAAATTCACCTGACTGCTAAAATTCACGGACAGCAACGTGTCGTTGCTTTCATAGATTCGCACGCACTGCTTTAGCAGCCGCTATTAGCAGTAGCAGCCAATTGAAACTCGCGTTCGCGTGCTGTCGGGCGACGATCGGCTTTTGAGCGTTATCCGAGTGAATGGCGAACAAAGAAAGAGAAGAGAATACGGCATCCTTGCATTTAGAGTCGTATTTTGCGTGCGGTTTATTTAACTGTTTATTGGAATGAAATTGTTTGTCTTTTCGTGACTTGATTGAATTATCTATTCGGTGCAGTTTTAATTTTAATAAAGTTAAATTTAATCTAATCTTAGTCACAACATTAAAATGTACGTTGCATACAACAGTCACAATTTCGCAATTTAATATTATACGCTAACGCTATTTCTCAATTTCGATGAAATTTCATATTAGCATAGCAATAGCGCGTAGCATGCTATGCTATGAAATTTAGCATGCTAATTAAATTAACCAAAAATAGCAATAATTGCCATTACTAGTCATGATTTTTGGTGCGTGGAGCCGGCTCTATCGAATTATAAGACGTTGTAACGTCAAAAAAGTATTGTTGTCAGAATAATGAAGCAATCAACTTTGAGCCCAATGCTTATTTCTGGATCCACATTGGACGTTCTTTGGATCAAGTGTACGGCCAGTGTGTCCGTGGTTACGCATTAGCGTAGCGCATATTAAGATATTTTATTTATTTGCCACCTTTTGTGAGGTTTATCATTCGTTATGTAGACACTGTGTAAAAAGAAAATCTATTAAATAAATAAATATATATATATATATATATATATATATATATATAAACGTTTATTGTTCCACTTCGATTAATACATAGAATTAGATCAACAAACAGCCATCCACCATTGAACTAGGAATTAACTTGTATCTCGAGTGGAGGGCGTCATGGGGATTATCTCAATTGTTATATATACATTTGTAAATTCAGCACAGAAGTGGTAGGTAAATAGAACATTAAAAGATGATTACATTGATTCCTAAACTAGAAATCTGTATTTAGGGAATCTATAAAATATATTGGTTGTAAAGAAAACATCTCTCCGTTTTGAAAAAGATAATTATTTTGCTTTAAATTTCCACTTAATGACGCCAGTGCAGGAACCCAAATACAACCAACCGTAACCGCATAAAAAACCAGACCTGGAAGTATTCCATCAACGTCTGATTCCATCACCTATCCCTCCGTTCGTCTCCGCTATAGGTGGAGTCCGGGACTAACCCGCCACTCTATTTGATCAAAGATTGTTTAATGCAACAGATTTTTAGAGATTACCGACCGGGTGTTAAGGTCGGGGACCGAGGTCCGATAGACATCATCTTTATTTGTCTATCTAGATTATTCAGAATCCTAATCTTATATGCCGCGGTTCATGTGTGGTACTAGGCTAACAGCGCAATCTAGCCTATGGAAGCATATCAGCGCTCACTATGGTGCTTGCCACCGTTCAGCATGCGCTTGTGATGGCGAACGGCAGAGGTCGCCACAATTGTTTTTAAGTTCAACCCCGGACACACTAGCAACAAATTATTGCGGGATTTTATTTAGAAGAAATGTTGAGATGTGGAAATCAATTTCAACTGTGAGGCAGGTAACATTTAAAAGTTATATGTTAGTAGACGTTACTTTTAATTATTATTATTGAACCGATTTAACAAAAAAATGTGGCCACGTTATCCGTAAGCTCTGAACTCTATTTTAATGAGATAATACAGGTATTTTGCTATGGAAGTGTTACCGCCGAACCGCTTATTCACTAAAAGATATCAATATGATTTTGACGACCACTTTGGTGTAATGGTCAAGAAGTTGTCTATCAACCAAGAGGTCGCGGGTTCGATTCCCGCACTGTACAAACATTGTGTGCATGAACATGTCTGTTTGTACTGATCTGGGTGTTATATGTATTTATTTAAGTTTATTTGTAATTCCACTGTTGATTCTGATATTTGTTACACAAGTGCTTAAGCTACTTTCCACGAAGTCAGATCAATGTATGTGATGTTGTTGTATAATTATATTTATTAATATCGAAACGTCATCTCACAAATGTAAATGATGCTTACGACTGCAGCTCAGTAGGTCAACAAAACACCAATTATGCAAATGCAAATACGGGCCACATCGGCCGCCATCTTGTGAATACGGGTCATGTGCAAGCGCATTGTGCTAGAGTGGAACAAAACATGCTTTTGTTTGTTTCTGTCGACTTATTTTAGGAGAAACTGGTTTCTTCTTTATGGATTGCAGAGGTCATTACATTTCGTTTAGGAATGAATAATAAGTGTTTAGATATAGGAAGTCATACAAAATTTCGCGTGGATGGAAATCATTTTTGTATGATTTTAAAGTACTTTCAATTTTAATGGTAGGTTGTTATACGTTGTTGTTGCTTACGAGTGGGCGCGATTCGAAAATATCAAATGTAAATACTATCGTAGTCAGCGTCGCCTGAACACCTTTAAGGCGAAAATCTTTTTCAAATCGCGCGCAATCCCGGTTGCTAATTGCTCCACGTGTGTCGAAGTGCATGCAAACAATTTGCGTTACGTTCACGCGGCGCTGACCGCCACCGTACGTCTATGATAGTGTCCTACGTGACGAAGGGCGATTGACATTGACACAAGTAGCTATTGGTCCCGTCGCATCGCACTTGTCGCGTTGCGTTGCCCTCGTAAAACTACGCCCAAAAGTAATTTAATTTAATTTTGTGTTTTATTTTGTGTCTGATGTTAATTTCAATGTTGATTTCAATTTAATTTTTTTTCAATCTAATAATATTTGAATAAATAAGAACTAACATTAGCCTTTAAACTTTTTTGGCATTTACTAACCATACTATGACCTTCAAGTTGCTCGCAATAAATCGCTGCTAGCTGCTCGCAATAAAAAAAATATTTTTATTTTATTTTATTTATTTAAGGTCGGTAAAATTTACCCATTACGCTTCAACTATCTAGCAAGAGACACACCTAAATATTTCATTAGTTTAGGCAGATTGTTACTTGTGATTCTTACATTCCTGGATCTTATTTTTTGACGACCGCTTGGTGCAGTGGTCTACATGTCGGACTTCTAAAACCAAGGGTCGCGGATTCGATCCCCGCACAGTACAAGCAAATGTGCGCATGAACATGTGTGTTTGTACTGGTCTGGGTGTTTTCTAATGTATATTTATGTATTTTTTTGCAAAAAAAAGTATTTAAGTATGTTTATCCGTTGTCTAGTACCCATAACACAAGCCTCGTAGCTTAATTTGGGACTAGAGAATTGGTGTGATTGTTGTGAAATATTTATTTATTATTTTGGTCTAAAACGAATTGGGGGGCAGTTTAAATTTCTACATTAAAACGGATAGTAAAACAAAACATTTTATTGGCTCTTGTTTTCTCCCGTTTTAGGATTCCGTAGCTAAAAAGTAAAAAGGAAACCCGTATAGATTCGTTCTGTCTGTCTGTCTGTTTGTCCGTATGTCACAGCGACTTTTTTCCGAAATTAAAATAACTATCATGTTTGGGATGGGTGACCATTCTGACCATTTAAGTGACGTCTATTGCTTCGGAAGGCACGTTAAGCTGTCGATCCCGGTCGGACCAATCCGCACTGAGCCCGCGTGATGGAGTATGGCTCGGACTAACCATGAGGTTAGTCCGAGTTAACTATGCAGTTAAGGTGAGGCCTGTGCCCAGCAGTGGGACGTATATAGGCTGGTGAGTGAGTGAGAAAATAACTATACTGTTGAAACTTAGTAAGTAGATGTATTCTGTGAATAGCGTTTAGATTTTACACAAAACTAGGGAGAAAAAAATACTTGCAGATGAAACTCAACATTTTTTTTTTCATTAAGCCCTTACGTGTAGGGTATCTATAGATAGGTCTTATAGAACTATAGAATGATATTTAGGTTTTTTTTTATTTCAGTTCTTTTCTAAACTAAATAGTTTGCGCGAGAGACACATCCAAAGTTGTAAAATATTTCACTTTTCCCTCTGTATGGGAATTAAAAAACCTAAAAAAATATGATCTACATTACCACCTAAACTTTCACCGAAAATTGGTTTCAACGAGATCTAGTAAGCAGTTTTTTTAGATATATTCAAGTGTATACCAAATAACTTTTTACCTATCAATTTATGAACCACAATCAAACGTTTTTTACATCTTATAAATAATAATTTTGACGACCACTTTGGTGTGGTCAAGAAGTTGACTATTAACCAAAAGGTCGCGGGTTTGGCCTCCGCACTGTACAAAAGTGAAATGTATGCATGAACGTATCTGTTTGTACTGGTCTGAGTGTTATATGTATTTATTTAAGTTTATTTGTAACCACTGTTGATTCTGATATCTGTAACATAAGTGCTTAAGCTACTTACCACGGAGTCAGATCAATGTATGTGATGTTGTTGTATAAAAAAATGTTCTAATTTACGTTCGTATTTTGGGTCTTGCCAGCACGTTCACTCGCACGATCAAGCTTATTAGAGTGACAGGGATGGAAGCCGAAACCACAGACACAGGCATATCGAACTGTACCGCATCTTCCACTCGTTGTTTTTATATAAGTTACTGAGTACGGGGGCGGAATAAACCTCCAGAATAAAATAATAAAAGCCGGGGGATTCCAGGACAAATATAGGATCGGCCGGCTCTGTAGAGGCGGACTTAATGCGGATTAGCGGCTGACCGCCATTAGCTTCTCTAACGTGGGTCCGGCTCGTGTGACGCGTTAACGCTTTTTGTAAATACGCTCCTGTAGGCCTATTACGAAAAACGCAATTCGGCAAAATTATACTAGTCCTTCTTGACGTGCCACAGAAGACGTCATGGTAAAAACTGTGGCATTTTAAGCCTGTAATACGATACGACGATTTTGCAATAAAAAATCATAGCTTACTTTGCTGTCGCCTGTACAACGAAAAAATTTCCACGTATTTAGTTTTTCGTAGTAGGCCTTCGGGCTTTACCGTTTACCGTTAGTTTACCGTTTTTGCCACCCTTTTTTAAGTACGAGTAGACGTCTTCTGAGATTAAGGTGTGTCTAACTGTCACTTACGAATCCTCGTATGAAATGAATATGTTTCTATCAAACAACGTTGGATTTATTTGTGGTAAGGTTAAAAGTGTGACAAACATCCTTCTGACGATATATTTTGTTTGAGTTCATATAAGTATGTTAATTACTCCCTGGATTTTGAAACATTAACACCAATATAATATTATTAAGAAGAAAGATTTGATTGTTTCTTTGTTTGATTTGAATAGCCTCCGTAAAAAAATGTTTTACCATATAGTTAGTACAAATATTTGTTCTGTAAAGAGTATTTACTTATCAAGGTTTGCCATTTTTATTATTACAAAATTAAACAGTAAATACAAAAACACAAAATTTACTTAGTTGTCATGACATAAAATATATTTATTTATATTATATCATTAAAAACCTAAACATTTTGTATATTTTATATTAAATCTCATGTGTCATATTATTGGTATTATTAATTTTGTGTTTTCTCTTTTATTTATTTTGTCGCACCGCCCAATAATTTCTGCTTAGCCCAAAGGTATGACTGGTAGAGAATGCCCTAAGGCGTTAAGTTCACCTTTTGTACACAGTTTTGTTGTGCAATAAAGCTGAAATAAATGAATAAAACCTCCTTATTTGTGTTTCATAAATAGAATACATTTGCAAAATCTGTGTTTTGATAAATGTTTATTAGGCTTGTAAAGCTTCGTAATTAATTCAAATTGCTATCTGCCAATTTGCATTAATTACATAATCATTGTATTATCGGACAAATCACGGATGGAGCTGCTAAAAACACGTAGACAATATTTTCTTGACTGCCTCGTTGGTGTAGTGGCAAAGTTTCTGCCTTACATCCGAGAGGTCCTGGGTTCGAATCCCAGGTGGAGCCAAAATAGTTTTTGAGATTTTCGGTAAAGAATTTCTAAGAAACAGCTCGGAATCGGGAAGTTGGTGTGCCTCGGTGCGCACGTTAAGCCGTTGGTCCTGCGCCTGATCTCTCTTCGGTCATGTCGGATTGCCGTCTCACCGAACTTTGAGAGTGATGGAACAGTGAGTGCACCTGTGTATTGCGCTCACACTTGTGCACTATAATATCTCCTGCGTAGTTGGCTGTTGAGATTGGCCGCCGAGGCCGAAATCGGCTGGGAGGACTAGTATTTTTTTGTAGAAAATTCATGAATATTTCACTTAAAAATATTTGTTGGAGCAATATTTGAACAAAGACACTTTTGTGTTTATGTTAATTCAAATGCGATAACCTAACGATGAACTGTGTGTGTCGTGATCTTTGCGCTAAAAATAAGATAACTGTTATAGAGGCCGTCAGTTTTGTACTGACTTAAGTTTAGTTTTATAATGTAATAATAATAATAAGTTTATTTCAGATAAAAATCATCCATAGATTGTAAGTAAATGCGTCAGTAACATGCACTTTGTTTTGCTTCTTCAATATCTAGCAAAGTTAAGCAGAGAAGTTAATAAAGGGTTCGTCATAAACGTCCACCTAACCTCTTCACGAATGACCTCAATTGTTTTGTTTTTTGATTATTTTGTCAATTGTGAAAGCTACATGTACGGTGTAGAAATATGTAGAATTTTTAATTTTCTCTGCTTGGCCCTATGGTTGACTGGAAGAGAATGCCTTCGTCATTAAGTCCACCATTGTACACATGTTTGTGCAGAACTTAAATAAAAAAAAAATAACCGAAATCAAATTGAAAACTATTTCATTCGTAAAAATAAAATTACATTTTTGAGACTTCTTGCTAGAACCGAAGTTAGGTTTATAATTAAGTGATTGGCATTAATTGATGCGTAGCGACGAAAGGCAAAGTGCAGCGCTTGCAGTTTCACACCAGCTGACAAGATCGAGGTCGCACGCGCATGTCAAACGTTCATCTTTGTACTCAGAGGCACCATATGTAACACGTCTCTTTGATTGGCGACAGGTATTATTAAAATATAACTGCCTCGGTGGAGTAGTGGCAAAGTTTCTGCCTTACACCCGAGAGGTTCTGGGTTCGACTCCCAGGTCGAGCCAAAAATTGTTTGTGAGATTTTCTGTCATGAATAAAAATGTTGGCGGTGTTACACCCCCGTGCTCGGAAAGCACGTTAAGCCGTCGGTCCTGCGCCTGATCTCTCTCCGGGCATGTCGGATTGCCGTCTCACCGAGCTTTGAGAGTGATGGAACAGTGAGCGCACCTGTGTATTGCGCTCACACTTGTGCACTATAATATCTCCTTCGTAGTTGGCTTATCTCTGTTGAGATTGGCCGCCGTGGTCGAAATCGGCCATGAGAACTATTACTATTGAAATATATAATAAAATAAAACTAATACAATATAGATGACTTCAATAGGTCATCGTCATATTGAATCGCTTATACACAAATTACTTACGTTGCATATTTGGCTGATATTGTTTTGTCGGTCAGTTAATTTTGCCTGTCAATCGAACGATTGACCTTTCGTTAATAATTGATTCAGCTCATAAATTTTAATCGGTGGTCTATGGATTTTACTTTTATTTTATTTATTGGATAACCAAACACATAAGACATTACACTTACGCTACAGAGCTTATATAAATCGAAGTGTTTATAAAAATAAATAAATATTTCACAACAACCACACCAATTCTCTAGTCCCAAACTAAGCTACGAGGCTTGTGTTATGGATACTAGATAACGGATAAACATACTTAAATACTTTTTTTTTGTAAATAAATACATATTATGCATAGAAAACACCCAGACCAGTACAAACACACATGTTCATGCACACTTATGCTTGTACTGTGCGGGGATCGAACCCGCGACCCTTGGTTTAGAAGTCCGACCTGTGGACCACTGCACCAAACGGTCGTTTATAGGTTTTCACAACTTTTTAAATTGTGTAAACTAGCCGAAATACAAAGATCTACCTCTTAAGCGAGAAGGTGTTCTGACGGATGTTCCATTATAATGTCTCGATAGTACCTGTAGGTAAATTATTTAGAAGTACCTTACACGACCGCTTTGGAATAATGGTCAAGAAGTTGACTATTAACCAAGGGGTACCGGGTTCGATGCCCGCACTGTACAAACATTTGCGTGCATGTACATGTCTTTTTGTACTCATCTGGGTGGTATACATATTTATTTCAGTTTATTTGTAATACCACTGTTGATTCTGATATCTGTAACACAAGTGCTTAAGCTACTTACCACGGAGTCAGATCAATGTTTGTGATGTTGTTGTATATTTATTTATTTATTCTTTAACTTACATAGTATTCATATGGAGTATATGAGAGAGAGAGCCTTACTAAATTATAAGACGTGTTTTTAAGAATTACAGGAAATGCATTTGGCGACGATTTTTGTAAAAAATCTGCTAAATTTGACTGTTGGATTTATTTTTTTACCTAAATGGTATTGTTTTCTTTTACCTACATAACAAACAATATTAAATGTCAAGTTTGAAAAAAAATGCAAATAAAGACTAGTCAGAGAACATGGTCCTGAAATTAGAAATAAAAATACTTTTTATATTACTTTTTATATGGTATAAGACAAGTACTCTGGTTACCCTTAAAAACGTATAAGATCTAAAAACCAAGAAGCAACTAGGTAATTACTGCGTTACAAAAATTTTACCGATAGAGGCTTTAAGATCAAACGTACATTATCAAACTTTTTTTTCACCATTTCAGGGTCTCTAGGTTATAATCGCACTGCAAAAGATTGGAACTCACTGCCTGCGGCAGTGTTTCCCTGCAATTACAACCTAGGAATCTTTAAAGCTAGAGTGAACAGGCATCTTCTAGGTGAGCTTGCTTCATCGTAGACTGTCTTTGCCTCGTTAGGTCAAGAGCAAATCTATCCCAAATAAATAAAATAATTGTTAAGAAGAAATTAGGATTTCATAAGAAGGTAACAAATAAGCCCCTTTCTACACTGCGGTAATGAGTCCAGGAATTAAGAAGCAATTGCAAAACCTCGGGAAAATTTTCTTTGTGTAGTCTAGCGTTTGTGTGTGAGCAAAATTTTGTTTAGAGATAATTTAATGTTTGCAACAGTAAAGGGTTAAATAGAAGAATGTGATGCCTTTGGTGTATTCTATTTGTGTGCGTAAACAACGAAATATAGTCGGAAAAATGTTCTTAAGAAAACATTTATTTTTTCAACAAGTTTTTACAATATTTGTTTCTTCGGTTTACGCGAACAGTAGTCATTGAAATGATACACTTTTTACGGATTATTTCGCGATTTATTTACATTTTGTTTTAACCTGACGCGATGACGTTCTGGACCCTTTTCAGCGTCCGTGGTCACAGGTAGACTAAGGTGTTAGTTGTCATTACATAGTTTGAAAAATGTTTTAACTACCATCACTCAAAAATATTAAGTTACGTTCCTATCCACACAAAATGAGTTAACAGTATCTTGAGGTCTTGCAGTGCGGGGTCGAGCTTGAGTCTTGGCCAAAACAGGATCCCAAGCTGGTGGAATTTTCCAACCATCTTCTCTATTAACGACATTATTATTAATTGACGTTTCAGACCCTTTTCAGCGACGTGGTCACAGGTAGAGTAAGGTGTTAGTTGTCATTACATAGTTTTGAAAAAAAAAATGTAATTTACCATTACTGCCATCACTCAAAAATATTAAGTTACGTTAAGACAGATACCTTCTTGACAGATAAACAATGAAAGCTTGCAAAAATAAAATATTACAAAGGTAACGAACTATGCAGTGTTTACTATGAAAATCAGTCGAGTATTAGCGCAAAATTAAACAAAGATTGAGTAATCCCACACAGACGTTTGCCAAACTATGTAAATGAATGATATTTGCTACAAAACAAACTCTATCACGGCATCCACGGTCTACTTAACCTGAATACTTACGTATTTTAAAATAAATTATGGATTATTTGAATTCATTGATCATTAAAAAAATTTTTCTAAATAACATCACATACATTGATCTGACTCTGTGGTAAGTAGCTTAAGCACTTGTGTCACAGATATCAGAATCAACAGTGGTATTACAAATAAACTTAAATAAATACATGGGTATAACACCCAGACCAGTACAAACAGACACGTTCATGCACACAAATGTTTGTACAGTGCGGGGATCGAACCCATTACACCAAAATGGTCGTCAAAGGTAACTTATGATAGTTTTGCGAGTCCTCAAATATAAAAAAAAAACATTTGTGTCTATGACTCAGTGCTATTATTTGGCATTTGAAGACCTATTAATATCTATTGTAATGGCTATTGTTCCGGTAATATCGAGTTATCAACGCGTCCAATCGTATAATGACATTAATAACAGTTACATCCAAACGTTTGTTTCAACAACGCTTGAAAAAGAATGAATGTTATATTTGACTGCATACGTAACTTGAATGGTATTGATATATTGTATGGTGCTTGCTTTAAAAATTTGTCGTTGTTTACTATTGGAGTACTATAGAGTTACTTTAAAAAATTAGTTTTTAACTGTTATAATATGGCTGAAGAAGCTGAACCACAATTTTAAACCTACCCCCTAAAAGTACCCTTTTTCATAATCAAATAAATTTTCATTCATAAAGTAGTTGGAATGTCATATTCAGCGTAAAACAAGTTGTTAAAATAACCGGTTTTAACGCTTGACGATGGTATTTCTAACTCTACGAGTAATACGTAATATTAGACAAGGTATCACAAATAATAATAGTCCTCCTGGCCGATTTCGACCACGGCGGCGAATCTCAACAGAGATCAGCCAACTACGCAGGAGATATTATAAGGTATCACAAAACCCACTTAAGAAAGAGGGTTTACTTTTTTTTTACTCTTTTGTTGCAGTAAATAATTACTAGATATTTAATAATAATTTTAATAATTATTTATTAAGACTGAAAACATTAATCAATCTGCATTGAAGTGTGTGATGAAATCATTATTTTTCATTCATCATAAATGATTAAGAAATAAATAAGCAATTAGTTAGCCAGTCCTTTTTTTGTTCCGCTAATTTTCTGAAGGTAGGATGTGATAATGCTGAAAATACCTGAGAATATCATTTAACATTATTTAATACACTTTTTCTATGTAAGTCGCGAAGTCACTGGAGCAAATATTTGGGTATTAAACAAAATAGTACAACTTGTAAATTATAAAAGTTTCAAATAAGGTGACTGCAGACCTTATCTATCATCTTGAGTTAGTTATATATTTAATGAGTTAGTTATATTAAAAAATTGTCTAGCTTTTTTTTGTTCGGAAAATAGAGTTATGAATAATAAAATCCTTTATTAATGTTTGTTTCGATATTTACCAAGTAAAATCACATATGAGATCTAACAAGTAACTATTTACTTTACGAATAAACTTGTTATCTTTAATGACGCACTAAGCATTAATATTGTATATTGATTGTGAATACATAAGCAGATTCTTTGTTACATTGTAAAAACATCAAAATGATTTATTCAAACATAAAAAAATATGAAGTAATTTGCAATAAATCAAATATGTTAATGGTTCTTACCCAAGCTTGCGTATTATCTACTTATAGGTGTTAAATTCAAGGTTTTGGAGGCTTCAATTTAATTAAAAATTCTTTTTTTTTTCAAGCGCTGTCTTTGATACTCTATGTTAAGTATTAAAATACGCGCAAAACTTTATTACTTATTTCGCAGGTGACAATTGCTGTCAACTACCTTGACCTAGAAAACCTACTTTACCAAATCTTCGGATTACCAACAATCTAGAGCAATTGTAACTTAATCGTAATTCAATTCCATTCTATAACTGTCAAAATTAGGCATTTCAATAACGATTTTGTAACGATTGATTACCGGAATTAGGCTCCTGACCGATCACTTATTGTCACTAATTAATGTTTAAAACAATCAAAAAAAGATTAATTTATCATCACTACGTACCTGTCAAGAATTCCCGCCTTTTCCGTATTACATTCCGAATCAACGACGACACCGTTCATTTTTTTAAATCACTTTCACTAATCAAAATCAGACCAAAGAGTTTTACACTTATAATAAGACACTTCACGTCACAAAAAAGTTTTAAATCGGTCTACACGTTAACACTGGCACAAAATACTGACACCAAAAAGGCTGTTTGAGCACCACGTAATTTTAGAAAAAAACAATGATATGTTTTTGAAATTCGAACGGAAGATTAGAGAGTGTCCCGAAGATTAGTCTTTTTGTTAGCTGCCTAAGGTTTGTTTCGCGGAAGAGTTCGATAAAAAGTTTTTGTTGAAATCGAGCGTCTGTGTAGGTCAGAGCTCCATGCGGCAATGTTAGTGTGGTGCACGTACCGAGTGTGGACCGGCCGAAACTAGCAAAGAGGGGCGCGCAGATGCGTCATGACGCAAAAATGCGGATTAGGTAGAATGTAAAGTTGGGTCTAAGTCACGAATTAGCAATGCATTAAGTTGGTAAACTATTCCGGTCTTATGTCGACGTTTTTGTTGAATTTTTTTTTGTGTAGAGTAAATGATAACGTATCTGTAACGTTCATAAGTATTGATTGATTTACTATTAATAAACAAGTATTGTACACGTAACCGAATCTATCATTTCATCTCCCGAACACCCATCCTTACATTTGTAACCATGCAAAAACATAGTACGCTTTATTGCTAATCAGTGCACACTGTACGGTGCTTAAATGATAAATACCATGAAACGCGAGTGGTAAAGGCAGCATTATTATAATTTTAATAAGCATTAATATGTTCTGCTGTGTGTAAGACTAGGTTTAGATTTGATCGTCTCTATTTACTGTACCTGTTTCTGCCTACCGGCCCATCTGCGCCTTAGTACAAGTTTATTCTGTGGCTCAAACCAGTTGCTCGAAGCGTGTGCGCGCGCAACGCCTCCGGTTTATTCGTGGGTTTATGGCCACTGGCGTTTGCACCTGACGAAAACTTGATGCAACTCGGAAATTGGTGAAAATATATTTTCATACTAGCGGCCGGATATCAATCATATTTTTCAGCCCTAGCACCGCGACACAGTCTGTTGGGATAGGAATGCTCTTACACAAATAATATACAGGATATTACAAAAAAAGAACTGTAATAACCGAAGGGTGTTGTTGTGCCCGTAAAACTAAATAACTTTCGCTAAGAACTAGGTCGAAATTGTAAAAAATATTTTGGCTCTAGTACAGTAAATCGATCAGCTGATTGACAATTTTGTATGGGAGGTCTGATTTTTTTTGAGAATTTCACCTAGGTATCTTTGGGACTATTGTGCAGTTTTCCGGGCACAACAACACCCTTCAGTTATTACAGGGTTGTTTGTAACACCTTGTATAGAGATTACAACGCTTAGCCAAGTCGACTGGAGTGGATTCCAATGGACGGGTTCGATTCTCGCCTCAGACAGTTGATTTTTCTATTGCGAAAATATAATCATAAGTGGAAAATTAATAGGCTGCTGCTTTCTGCGCAAGAAACTCATCTTTAGCTACCGGTGTCTTTGTACTGTATCCGTTTGATACTTTTGACAATAGGCTTGATGACACCACCAATCGTTGACATACTCTTTAATATCTGTCAAATCGGTCTGCCTCCATAGATTTTGTATGGGAATACAAAAACGTGACGTCACGGTCATGTATCAGAAATCGGAGTCTATTGACCGAATAATTATTAATTTCTATGTTTAAAAAAAAATTCTACAGCTTTTTGGAAATATGCTTGTTGTATTAACTTCACTTCATAGGGGCTATGTTTTTTAAACGCCATGGTCTTGAAAAAATTTAAATTTAAGATAGGTATCATCATGCCTATTCACGTACGTACGGCCACATTTCAAGTTAATCACTGCGGTATCTCATGCTTAGGTAATGAGGGCGATTTTGCAACGATAATGAGTAGCTTCATGTGGAGCATTGTACCTACGTCACATTTATGGTAAACTTTGACGGTTTGCGTTAGTGCTGCGCTCTGGCGGCAATATTGATGTATAGATACCTAGGGTTGTTTTACGCATTTCAAGTGGACCAGACAGACGCTGTCCTGCCCGCTGTTTTCGCATTTTTTTTTCATATTTTTAACACGATTTTAGTAGCTCAGGCTATAGGTATGTATATGTATAACGCAATCTTTGAGCTCAATTTTCACCAACTTTCAGAAGTCGGATTAATTTTAAACTTTGCACATGTATTAAGTACTATTGACATTGCAACAATTTGATACGAGTTTTCTATTATCCTTATTAATTAAAAAAACCATGAATCATGGCTTAAGAAACTAAAAAAACACGCTTTAATTGGTACGGCTTTAACTCTACTGTACCTCTGATATAAATTATTTGTATTCAGAAATTATTTTCTCTTTTTTAGTTAGCAACAAAAGCGTGTTTTTTTTAGTTTTCAAACCATTTTTTTATACATTTAAACCTTCCTCATGAATAACTCTATCTGTTAAAAAAATAAACACCAAAATCTTTTGTGTAGTTTTAAAAATCTAAGTACATAGACGCAGACAGACGCAGAAAATGACATCGTGATTTTTAAAAGCTGATGTATAAATAAAAAAACCGGTCAAGTGCGAGTTGGACTCGCGCACCGAGGGTTCCGTACAAACCTGTAGATAAGGAGTAGTAACTTTGAAATTTTCAAAATTGAAAAAAATATTTTTTTATATGAATAAACTGAAAATTTACGGTTTTCGTAATTTTTACTATATCTGTACTATAAGACGTGACTTCGTACTAAATTTCAAGATTCTAAGTTTACGGGAAGTACCCTGTAGGTTTTGATTCCCGTGCGAGTTTCGAACATTTGCGGAAATTTGCGGCCTATATGGCTGTATCTTTTGATTGCGTCGGCTTAGAAGGTTGATTTTTCTACAGCTTCCAGGGACAGTAGACCTAAGTATCATATAGAAATTTTAGTTTTATACCTCTACGCGTTCCTGAGAAAAACGGGTATAAAGGTTCCGTTTTTTTCTTTTGAGGTACGGAACTCTAAAAACCATAAAAATCTTCGTTTACATGACTGTTGCAAGAGGGTTATTGCTTTCTCAAGTCAGTAATGAACGAAAAGACTTGAGTGAATGATAAATAAAACAAAGCTTATATCTGAATTCAAACGGCAAATGCTTAAAAATAGCTTTTTCGAATAGTTTTCTAACCATAAATACTGTTGCTATGTATTTTAAATAAGAAAATGCATAAAATCGTTTTCATACAATACTTATCAGCTTTTTTAAATAACTACTTTTTAAATAAAATGAATGAATAACTAGTGCAGCTAATGGTTACAGAAGTAGATATCTCTGGTTATGGTTAATTATCTTTGATTGTCTTTGTCATACAGTCCAAGTGGTTAGTCACTAACTGAGATTTATGGCATGCCAGCGTTGTGATTAATATAATTTGACGCTCATATTACGTTGATATCAATGCAGTCAACTCTTTAATTTAAGAATTCTTCAATTAACATTAATTGAACACGGTCATAGAATAATGTTAGATAAAAAAAATACAACAACATCACATACATTGATCTGACTCCGTAGTAAGTAGCTTAAGCACTTGTGTAACAGATATCAGAATCAACAGTGGTATTACAATTAACTTAGATAAATACATATAACACCCAGACTAGTACAAACAGACATGTTCATGCACATAAATGTTTGTACAGTGCGGGGATCGAACCCGTGACCACTTGGTTAATAGTAAACTTAAATAAATACACTAATACAAATACACTGATTATAGTTTACAAACAGTATTGGCATAATTGATATCTTGAGCTATGTTGAGTACAGAGATTTTGCGGGGACAGTGCGGGGATCGAACCCGCGACCTCTTGGTTAATAGTCAATCTCTTGACTATTACACCAAAGTGGTCTCCTTATCACAGAGTCAGATTAATGTATGTGATGTTGTTGTTTATTAATGAAAAGAAATTTATTAAAAATAAACTAATTTTGACCTAAGCATTAGATAATAATAATAGTCCTCATGGCCGATTTCGACTACGGCGGCCAATCTCAGCAGAGATCAGCCAACTACGCAGGAGATATTATAGTGCACAAGTGTGAGCGCAATACACAGGTGCACTCACTGTTCCATCACTCTCAAAGTTCGGTGAGACGGCAATCCGACATGACCGGAAAGAGATCAGGCGCAGGACCAACGGCTTAACGTGCTTTCCGAGGCACGGGGGTGTAACACCGCCAACTTCCCGACTCTGATAGCTAACATTAACATTAGATATTACATCATTAGAATTAGCGAATATTAGATAGCGCGATTCTCTACCGATACTGTCGTACAACTTAACTTTGTAAGTCGACAAGTTACCGAAGAAACTGAAGTTACCTCGTGCCAAGTTTGTAAACACGTGGAGGAGATTGTGTTATAGATGATACTCGTACCTGTAACAAGAACAAACTTAATTAGTAATTTTCTTCGTAAATGTTACTTATAAAGCTGGTAAGTATGGAATAAGTGAGCTAGGCAATTTGTAACAAATTGTTATTTTAAGTTATATAAATCTTATTTTATTGAAATAAAAAAATCAAATGGTATAATCATTAAATTATTATTTATTAATATATAATTTTATTTTTTTGATTAAAAGTTTTATTTTATTTTTAAATAAAAAAATTGGTTGCCTGTAAAGTCGGTATACGGGCGAAAGTTTTACGTGACAACGACTTTGAGTGGTAAAATAATTTTAATGTGAATATTCATTCGTATAACATGAACCGGTGTGTATGCCTATCTCTCTCACTCTCTCTCTCTCTCGCTCTGTCTCTCTCGCTCTTAGGCGGGTTAACTGTGCTCGAGTGGAAGGGACGCGTGCCTTTCACTTTTTATGTCTGTCTCACTCGCCTAAGAGCGAGTGACGCTCTTAGGCGGGCTAACCATGCCCGAGTCGAAGGGACGCGTGCCTCTCACTCGCTCTCATTGTGAGCGGAGCGTAACGCAGTTTCTTGAAGTGTCACCCGGCAAACCAATTTATAAGACGTTGTCACGTCAAAAAGAAAATCTCATTTTTTTATTGGCACTCAAAAAGCATATAAAATACAAAAATATTTTAGGAGAGACAAAAAAATTAACTGAGTGCCAACAAGATCCTCGACTTAGCATTAACAGCAGGAAGCTTGCCACGACGCTGGTTTTCAGCGGGGGACCTTGGAGGGTTTTCAAATAAAAAAAAATACAAAAACAATACAACGAATAAGAAGAGGAGAAAAAAAACATACATCATATAATGTAAATGAATGAACTGTAAGATCACTAGCTGGGTGGAGGACTGATAACCTGAGATACAGGAACCATCTTAGTTCAGGTATCAGCCCACCATTAATTATTTTTAAACTCGTTTATTTTATGTTCTTTATATCTATGTATTTTGCTAAGAAATAAATGATTATTATTATAAATTTAATCACCTCAATTAAACAATCAAAAACAATATCATTAAAAAAGATTAAAACAATAAATTTTGATCAAATTAAATTAACAACATTAACACAGTCACTTTAATAAAACAAAATATGACGTACATAGTTAATTATTATCGAATTAACAAGTACAGACATCTCATTTAGCCTAAATACGTCCCACTGCTCAGCACAGGCCTCACCTCAACCATGAGAATGAACGATCCATACTCAGGATCCAGGCTCAGTGCGGTGCGGTGGAGGGGTGGTTTGTAAGGTAACCCTTACGCACGCGTAAGGCAACGGCCCTTTCGGTGGGTTCTACCGCTGTCCGTGAAAACGAACGGGTAGTTGGTTTGGCAGGAGTGTTCTCGACAGCTGTGGTGGTGGTGCTGGCGAGATTTGCAGCTGCGAGCCAGCGTCGTTGGTTGTAAGATGGGTTGGCACGCGTTATCTCAACTGCTGTGGTGAAGGCGCTGACGAGCTTTGCAGCTGCGAGCCAGCGTCGTGGGTGGTAAGATGGGTTGGCACGAGTTATCTAAACTGCTGTGGTGACCGCGCTGGCGTGCTTTGCAGCTGCGAGCCAGCGTCGTGGGTCGTGGTGATGGGTTGCGTGATATCCTCGAGGCGGTTCTTAAGGAGCACTAGATAGATATCACTTTAATGCAAGATACCTGCCGGAAGAACCCCCACCGAAATGTAATATCCGGTATTTCGCTGGGGGTAGATCCGGCGGTTTCTTTCAAGAGAGTGATATCCAACTCCTGCTCTCTAAGAACCGCCTTTAGGAGTTCTTTAATAACATTAGGACGCCCGTCAGCTTTCCGGAGGGGATCACTCTTCGGAGGGGACTACACATCAATGTAGAGATCAGCCAGCCCTCTAAAGACTATCGGCACGGGGTTACGCCCAGCCAGTAGGTATGGGAGCCGCTGGCGCACGGTTTATAAGGTCGACTTAAGGCTATTTATCGACCAAATTTTACTATTTTACAATTTTACTATTCAAAGTTGAAAAGCCAATTGGTATCTAAAGGAATTGTTTAAATTGAAACAAATTTCACCGATAAGGTTCGTATGTAGAATTTGTCTTGAATTAAGTATATATCAATCGCCATTGTTTTGCGCGTTTTTTAAGATCAACTACTGATTGGCAGATATTGATTAGCGATTTACGGCAAGTTTTAATAATATAATTAAAGTTGTCTAATTGTCCGTCAAAAGACTATTGAAACCGTCCGACAGTAGTGTCCCACACACACAGGTCTGTAACAACCCAAATACTTAGATTTGTTTAATCATGTATTACGAGTATGTGAGTGTAGTTGAAAATGCACATTTCTGAATTGCCACACTATTCGCAGTTTCCACAGTACCCACGTGAAGCTTACGCCAGCGCTGCGTTGCATTCGCGATTTACTGAGCGTAAACTGCGCCGGGCTTGCGCTGTCTCGGCTCAGCTGGATTTATTGAAGGCGTTGTTAGAATTTAATGGGGGAGTAAAATTGTGAAATAACACAAGTCTAGCCTAGAATTAAAAAAATGCTGAAATACAGGGTTTGTAAAATCTTAATCCTAAAGTCAAACGTTTTTATTGCATCAGATATGATAAAGCATAAGGGCACTTTAACTTGATGAGGCGTACAAAATTATGTAAAACATTTACACAATGTTTTTTTTTACTTATACATTTAAATACAAGCTCACTTCGCTAAATTAATGAATGGAATGCGCTTCCGCCGACGGTGTTCCCTCTTTCTTATAACTTGAGCTCATTCAAAGCGAAAGTAAATAGGCACCTTCTGGGTAAGCTCGCTACATCGTCGACATCTTCTTTACCTCCTAGAGGGAGAATGATGTCAAGAGCGAACCCATATTGATAAAAAAAAAATATATAAATACCTAAATGTAATAACAAAACAAAACAAAAACAGTTTAAGTTAACCTTTTTTATTGTTATGTGCAAAACATTAATTACTTATGTGATCTGAATTTTAATTTAAATTTAATTTTGTGTTAATCACCTTATTTCAATTTGACATTTCACTTATTATTAATATGGACAAAGTCTGAAATAAAATGTTTTTTTAATTTTTTTTTATTAAAAATAAAGTTAGTGGTACCTACGTACCTATACCACAATATGTCATATGGCACAAAAAATATATCAAGTAATACACAACAGGCGGATATAGTAAGCTATAAGGGAAGTGGAATTTTTGTCATTAAAACTATATATTTATGTTAATTAATTTTCAGTGTTTTCGTATTTTATGCTTGTATGCACACTATATGTATATCTGATCTCTTTTGACAAATATTATTATATAATACTTATGTAAGTAGTAACTAAGTAAATTGTCTACACATATACCATATAGCCGACGTTAAACATAGACGGAACACAAAGTCTGCAGTGTGTGAACACGCGTTAGATAAACCCAACCACTTCATACGCTTTGACCAATCAAAAGTCCTCGCAAGGGAACGTTGTTTTCTTCCTCGTATGCTCCGTGAGGCTATTGAAATTAAAAGACACCCTAATTTTAATAGAGAAGATGTTGGAAAATTCCACCAGCTTGTAACCTGTTTTAGCCAAGACTCAAGCTCGACCCCACACTGCAAGACCTCAAGATACTGTTAGCTCATTTTGTGTGGATAGGAACATAACTTAATATTTTTGAGTGATGGTAGTTAAATTTTTTTTCAAACTATGTAATGACAACTAACACCTTAGTCTACCTGTGACCACGGACGCTGAAAAGGGTCCGAAACGTCAGGTTAAAACAAAATGTAAATAAATCGCGAAATAATCCGTAAAAAGTGTATCATTTCAATGTCTACTGTTCGCGTAAACCGAAGAAACAAATACTCGTACATGTCTACTTAATTTATGTGACTAGTAATATCACTAACTTTAAATTGTCTCTCTTATAATTAGACATTTTTTCAACACTGTTCTATGTCTGTGTAGTAAGGCTTTTAGACTTTTATCAGGCTGTGGATGTGAAAAGCCTTTTAGATCTGATAAATTGTTTTATGGAAAATGTAATTACTCTGTTTCAAGGAGTACCTAGGAGCGTAAATTGATTTTACCTTGTTAAGTCTTTGTGTGTGCAAAAGGTTAATTAAAATTTTTGAGTTAAAATTTTCATACTGAAAACAACAGAAATTGGGGAATCTGTTAAAACACATATTTCTCATTAAAAAATCATTAAAATTTTTTGGACGGTTTTTTTAAGCATATACCTTATATGAAATGAAAAAAAAAATGGATGAATTACAAATATCATTTTAAGGTGCAACAGTTATTACAAACTTACTATCAGTTATTCCTTATTTAGGTACTATACCAGTAAATTCAATTTGAGGAGGATTTGCAATTGATAATGCGACTGTAACTCGATTCTATACATTCCTTTTTTTACCTTTTATACATTATTTTAATAATAACAATATTGTAACGGAAGACATAAAATTACTGCAAGGGCCAATATTAAAGAGGAGATTGACCAACCGGCTTTTGGACAAATGTTTTTATAGTTATAATAAATATTATAATTGGCGACAAAATAATGATCTTTAATTTAAATATAATTTAATATAAAAATAAAAACACATTTATTTGAATAAAGATAATTAAACTAAGATATTAGAATACAACTAGCCTAATAGTATAAAAACAGATAATCCAAAAAAAAATCCATCTTCTATTTCTTCATCAAACAGGATCTAACAATTCATTAGGAATTAATAGAAATTTAGATAAAATCCCATTTCATCCTTTTTTATTTATTTAAAAAAAAAATTAAAGTTTCAAAATTATCCACCGCTGCGGCCGGATAAATACTATATAAATATTTAAAATAAAATACCTACTCAAACCGTACGTGATTTGTAAAATATGATGGCCATTAATAAACATAAAGTCAGATTAATTTGAAATGATAACACTTCGGATTGTATCAGATAAAAATCAAATTAAACATCACAGCTTCTCATGGGACAGTTGAAATAAATAACGTTTGAAATTAGGTTGTTAAAATATCTCTTTGGTTAGATTTTTGACGTGACAACGTCTTATAAATTGGTTTGCCGGGTGACACTTCAAGAAACTGCGTTACGCTCCGCTCACGTTATGCGCTCACAATGATAGCGAGTGAGAGGCACGCGTCCCTTCGACTCGGGCATGGTTAGCCCGCCTAAGAGCGAGTGAGACAGACATAAAAAGTGAAAGGCACGCGTCCCTTCCACTCGAGCACAGTTAGCCCGCCTAAGAGCGAGAGAGACAGAGCGAGAGAGAGAGAGAGAGTGAGAGAGATAGGCATACACACCGGTTCATGTTATACGAATGAATATTCACATTAAAATTATTTTACCACTCAAAGTCGTTGTCACGTAAAACTTTCGCCCGTATACCGACTTTACAGGCAACCAATTTTTTATAGCTGACGTTAGTTCGTTTATCAAAGCATCAAATTACACTGTGAAATTAAAATAAAAAATTTAAATGTTATTTATTTAAAAACACACATATAAGTTTACAATATTCGATCTGCTCTCGTATAAGGTTTCCCTGTGCTACGAGAGTCAGGCTCCTCCTCAAACGCTTAATAAGTAATTTTATTTATTTATTTAGTGTGTGTGTACGTGCGTGCGTGTGTGTGTGTGTGTGTTAAATTAAAACACACTTAGAGAAAAATGGATTGCTATAGGCACGACTCGAACCTGCACTTTTTTGATCCCGCACTTCACACCAGGCGATTGCTCTCCCAATTCAGCTACCGTGACACTTAAGACACACACGACCGGGAGAGCAATCGCCCGTCTTGCGAATGGTGAGATAAGATATTTATTTGTATAAATTGGTACATTTTTGGTTCTTATATTTAGGTATCGTGCACATGTTTAATCAATCTATCGATATACAAATGTTATGATATCGTCATGCGTAACTACTTAACTCAAACTTTAATAAAGTTAATGATTGAAGTTAGTACATTTATAATAATTTTAATTCAATCACAATTCAATTCCAAGTCCATTATGCAAAACAAAATGTCAGTTCATTAAACAAAAAATAAATCAACAAATGTCCGTCCATTATAAGTACATAAATAGGGAATCAGTCAAATGCATCAATCCTTAATCTGCGGTCAAATTTTAACAAAGTCACAAAGCATTAATGTCAATTTCTTGGGAAGAAGTTATTATATAATTTTTTGAGGCCACCATTACTACAAAATTGCATAAATTCATCGACGCTATAAAAACATGGTCATTGACTGAAAGTCAGAAATCCAAACCGAAGGTTTGCCAGCGAGCAGAAGGGAGCGTGTTGGGTATTAAAAGGATTGACAGAATCCAAAATACCACAATACGCTCCAAAACTGGCATAATGGACGTAGGCGAAAAGACAGCAAAGCTGAAGTGGGAGTGGGCGGGTCACGTATGCAGGATGCACCCGGATAGATGGGCTCAAATCGTCACACAATGGATACCAGCAGATGGCTATCGCCGTAGAGGTAGACCCAAAAAAAGATGGTGTGACGATTTGACGAGTTTTCGAACAGATTGGGAATCCTTAGCCGCCAATAGGGAACAGTGGAGGAGTTTGGGGGAGCCCTTTGCCCAGCAGTGGGATGACATAGGTTAATAAAATAAAAAAAATATTATTACACAAAAAAAATATATTTTTAATGATATGGATATGCAGGGTGACGGGTAAAATTAGTGTGGGAGCCGTTAAGGGAATTATTCTGAAAGATATCACTATCAGACCTACTGTCCTTATTTAATTAACTCTTTCCAAGATATTCTTAAATTTTTCTAATAGTATGAAATAATTTGCGTATCAACAAAGATATTCTAATTAAGTAATATTAATTGTTTAAATTTTGTAACTGTCATAATAACGATTTTTGGTTATACTCGTGCAGCTCGTTCAGTGGGTAGGAAAATCCTGGAAACGATTAATTAAGAAGGCAAGGCCTCAAAATGATTCAATCAGAAGTTTTATATTTTTTTTTACCATTTTGTTCCCACGAGGAATGTACATTTAAACGGTCGACCCCCCCCAGAGGTCCAATAAAGGGGCAAGGCTATGTACAACAAGATGCGCCTGAGCCTTGAGGGGAAAACGCTAACGACATATCATTTTTAACCACCCTAATGCCATACAGTTCTCGGCGCGTTTTAACCTTTCACCTTAACTTGGGTGGTGTACCGCTAACGACGTATCATTTTTAGCCACCCTAACGCCACACAGTCCTCAACACGATACAAAATCTTGACTTGGGTGGTGGATTCAGGCTGGATTAATCAGATACCTAAATTACAGATTCAATTTCTAATTTTAAATCTTATTATTATACGCCATTCTTGTCAAGCCCTTTTATTTGATACCCATATTGGTGGGATTGATAAAAAATTGTTATCAGCCATTTGGTAGCGGTGGCCATCTTAGATTTCAATTTTGCATAGTAAATTGTATTCTACTTGTTGAGACCTTTCATTTGATACCCATGTTGATGGGATTGATAAAACCTAAGTTATCCGCCATTTTGTAGAGGCCGCCATCTTGGATTTTAATTTTATATAAGGTGCGTTGGGGTAAGATCGTGAATGGGGGAAGACCATATTTGTTTAATATAATCCGAATTAGTAGTTATTTTTCTAATCTGGCAACAAAGCGTCAGACCCCATTTTGTATTGCCCCGCGTCCAAGTCAGTGTTGGTCGTTTCGATGCATCAGGTGCGTGTTATGCAGATTATACTGGAAGCGTCGTGTTTTGGGATAATTCACAAGATCCGGATTTACCCCAAACAAAATTTTTCTAGCTTTTTTGGTGAGTGTTAGTTCTTTTTACAAATAATAAATCTTTAAGTTTTTAGGCTATGTGGTTTCTTTTGATATATCTGTTTAAAATAGGCTAAATAGAGTTGTAGGCTGAGATCCGGAGTAACCCCAAGCAAATATTAATAGATGAAGTTCGGACTAAAAATAGTCCGATCTTAAACTGGAGTGAAAATGCATGTGGTTGTCAAACTTTAATTTAATCCGAACTTTAACCTATGTTTCATGGTGTTGCATCTAACGTAGCTGTAGCTGAGCTGTTTTACTAACAAAATTTCTCATGAATTTGTTGTATTGTATTTTGATTATTTTATTGCGTGAATCTATTTGTTTTATTAACTTTAATTATGTTTTGTTAAATAATTATTGCAAATACATTTTCAAGATGCCTATTACGGGCCGAACATGAATATAATGTGTATTTCGCACCCTTAGAAATAAAGTGACCTAACTCAAAATTCCTGTTACACTCAATTTTACCATAAACTGACCTTATAAAGCATGCTCTATAACCCTAGTAA
This sequence comes from Pyrausta despicata, assembly GCA_963921415.1. NCBI lineage: Eukaryota > Metazoa > Arthropoda > Insecta > Lepidoptera > Crambidae > Pyrausta > Pyrausta despicata. The sequence continues at coordinate 14,063,688 of OY992865.1, read as the reverse complement.
AGTAAAAGTGACCCATCTCTTAGTAAAACAGGGCAGCGCATACTTCGGTCTCTTTCACTCGTCCCGCTTTTCATGTATGCACATTGAGTGAAAGAGGCAGAACTAGTTTTACGTCGGCGGTTTCTGTGAGTGGTCTTCTAAAACATCGGCGGATTTCAAATTGTGTCTGTTTATGGCAAAAATATTGTCAAGGTAAGTTCATCAATTTATTGACATAAAGTGACCTTTTACGAAATAGGTCTGTATTTAAGCTAATCATGTTATAGTATTTAGTGTTCATTTATGGATTCGGTCTGTTTAGTTAAGAATATAAATAAAAGATACACGATACTATTGTGAATAGGACTATTTATGACTAAAATAAGTGAAATTATTTTTGTTTTTCTTGATATTGCGCCTGTTTATAAGTAAAAATAAAAAGGAATGATTAATTTTTTTTGGAATGTGTCGCTTTAATATAAAATTTGTGTAAGATATGCATAGGTTTATGTACCTTATTAGAGTAATAAGTCATGTTATTTCAGACTACTTCACGAGTTTACTAATCAAAATGACATCGAGACGAGTTCAAAATATGTTTAGTTTGATGGGAATAGTACCTCCAAAATTGCAGACTGATAAAGAAAACAAAGACAGGGAGCCTCTAGTGGAATGTCAAAGTAGTGATGTTGCTAAATGAGTAGAAAATCAGTATAGTTGTTTCGAACGACTGGAGTTTCGAAAAATAATACCAACTTTATTATGATGCCGTAAATAATGAACAACTCATTACTACTTACAATACTACCATGTAAAAATGAAGACTTCCATCAAGATTGTGATGTAGGTGACGTTATAAATGATAGCTACGAGGATCACGTGGAAAAAATCCACCACAGAAAGACATCATTAATCCTGAAACAAATATCATGTCACCGTCAGTATCAAAGATTTCATCTGGTTGTCGCCACGTAAGAAGATCAGCTTCAATTACCAAATACAAGATTTCACCATTACACTCCGACGAAAGCGACGCGGACCTCAGTGATAGCGATCCTACATTTACCGTGCCAAAAAAGGCTACCAAAAGTCGTAAGAGTTTTACTAACTTTATCTCACGCTCATTTCAAAGTCAGACAAATCACCATGCTGTAGCTCATCTTCTAGCAGTTCATCCAGTAGCAGTTCTTCATCCAGCTGCAGTACATCATCTAGCAGCAGTTCATCATCGACTAGTAGTGGTGTGTCATGACCAAAACACCAATAATCCAGGTAGTAGTTCTTTATCAAACAGCCGAAAAAGGAGAAGGGATACCACGAAATGGAAGCAGACGTCCGCTAAAATTGGAACAGTGGATAAGCTTATAGTTCCATGTCTAAACGGCAAATTGAAGCACGCTCCGTAAAACCACCGTGTTCTATAAATTTAGGCTGAAATATAAATATCGAGAAACTATCAACGAGGAGCAAAGATCAAGTATTTTCAAAAATTCTGGGAAAAAATGACATTAATCTACAGCGCTTCTATATAAATTTATGTATGACTGAAATAGCTTCAAGCTATCGATACACTAATGCTCAAAATACACGAAAGTTTAACCACGCATTCTATTTCACTCTAAATAATGAAAAAAGGCGTGTTTGCAAAACTTTTTTTTTAAACTAGATAATACTGATCACATGATTTACACCGTTAAAAGTAAGAAAGACACTCAAGGTTTTGTGGAGAGAGACTTGAGAGGTAGGCATGACAAATACGTAAAAGTTGACGAAAATATTATTAAAGATATGAGAGACCACATAAATCAATTTCAATCTCACTATTTAAGAGCACAGACAACACGAGAGAACATCGATGATTTTAGAACAATTGCAGAAATATACAGAGATTATGTTGACAATCAAAAACAAAATAACAAGAGTTACGAAATATTCACCACTGAATTTAATAATGGCTTTTTTAAGCCAAAACAGGATCAATGCGACTTATGCAATCAATATTTACTATTTACAGATGCCAACAGAGTAGATGTTCAAGAAAAATATGACACCTATTTGGAGGAGAAAGTTAAATCGTCTGTGATACTACTATTTGCGCAGTTTTTGATCTTCAGGCTGTAATGCAATGTCCAACGGGCGATAATTCTGCCTTTTACTACAAATCGAGGCTTAACAGTTTTAATTTTACTATAGTAGAGTAAGATAAACCGAAGGAATCTAAATCTGATCTTAAATACAGCTGTTATAAACGTAAATTGCTATGTTCGGGACGAAACCAACTGTAAGAGAGGCTGAAACAAATTAGGATCTTGCTTATTTAATTAGCTTCAATCGAATGATACAGGATCAGAGGGAAGAAAAGTCGACGATTTTTTTCTGGCAACTGACAGAATAAAAATAAATTTGTAGCGAGTTTATTTTCATTTGCAGTTGTGTACTTCGAAAATATTCAATCTATTACACATAATTATTTGATACTAGGACACACAGACAATGAAGGGGACAGCGTGCAAAGTTTAATAGAGAAAGAAGTGAAAAAGAACCTTAAGTCTGGTCCCTTATACATTCCACAACACACGTAACCTTGATGAGAAGTGCTAAGCAGAATGGTTCCCCATTTCTTGTTCACGAACTTGACTACCATTATTTGTATGATTTGAAAGATTTACAAGTTTGATGGGGCTACAACTTCACTGAAAATGAAGATAGAGAAACGAGCAACTGGAGCAATATTAAATTGTTAAAGTTTACGAAAGAAGAACCATTTTTGATCTTTTACAAGACTTCTTACAAATATGATTTTAAGAAACTTAAGTTAATAGGAAAGAAGAATTTGATTTTTTCGTGTGATTTTCAATTATTAAGAGCAAATATTACTCTTTATTGATTAGTTAGAAGAATTATTTTATGTTTTGTTATCGAAGCCGAAGTTTATTTAATAAAACTCGAATGATCTCTTAATAGTGATTTTTTGTTATTAGGTTTGATTAGTTCTTAAGAGTTATTATGGCTAGTTTAAGACTTTTTAGACTTATTTTTTTATTTGCTAGTCAAAATTGACAATAAGTAACTACCGACCTGATTAATATTAAGACTTGAATGAAAAGTTTTAATGCTGTTGTAAAGACTAGCGTCTAACTAGCGAATAAATATAAATACATACATAAATACACTTGATTTTTATAGCTTTGCATTTTAATTTACTACCTCATATTCACATAAAATTTTGTGTAATAATGACTAGTTATGAATTATGTCCACAGATTCATTTGCAATATGCGTCATAAGCAGGCTTAATTCTCCAAAAATCTCTTTAGTTTCATAATAATTTTGTAATAAAGTGACCTAATTTAAAACCACTTTGTATTTTATGTCAAAATATATACTAAATATAGTACAATTAAAAAAAATACTCTACCACTGTTAACTCATAAGGTTTATCCATAAATCTACCTAAAATCAATCATATGCGACGGAACACAAAAGATATATAGTCAATTGTATTCAAGACAACACTTTTTTGAAGACTTTCTTGCTCATTTACCGCAATTTGCATTTTTTGGATTCGGTCAGTTTCATTCTAAGGGTGCGATTTGTACGGAGAATTAGTTTTATAAATAAGTAAATGTACTTATTAAAGCATTTTATTTGTAGGATCATAATGCCGCGTCAGTACGAAAGAAAATCTCTTTGGGCGACATCGTATTCACAGGAGGATTTAAGATCGGCAGTACAACGAGTAAAAACCGGAGAACTCTCTAATTATGCGGTTTATTTAATTTTAATGCCTAAGACAAATTATTGGTCTCAATACCTAAGACTGATTAGTAATAGTTTTAAGCAGTTACATAAAAGTTTGATCAGTAATAAATTGTAAAGTTTTATTTATAAGCTATATCCAACACATAAAATTATAACCTAACCAATCGTCAATCTGCTTATACTCGTAGATAAATAATTTGACTGAAAGAAAAACTTAATCAGGAACACGAAAGTTTGAGAGCCGTGGCAATTTGACATTTGGTCTAGTGGGGTAACATCGGACGTCCGAAACAAAAAAAAAAGAAAAAAAAACTGTTCCGGGTGACTTTTATTACAATGTAAAAAGTTCCAACGACAATCTTGTAGAATGTTTAAGAACGGATATTCTCTTTCTATGAACTCTATGTTCTGAGCCACCATGGCGATTTTAGAAGGTAGTCCGATCTTTACCCACTAATGTCCGATTTTTCCCAAGGTTTTTAAATTTTATACATTTTTTAAACACCCGATAAATGGATGTTGTTTCATTTATAACTACATAAAAAATATTTTTTTCTATAGCTTATTTATTAACAATCAAGTTTCACAATAATTCATTGTGCTAACTATTGTAACTTTCATGCAAAATTAATTTTGGCAACATCTTCCAAATTTAACTAAAAACCGTCCGAACTTGCCCCAACGCACCTTAGTACATTGTATTATACTGGTTGAGCACTTTCATTTGATACCCATATTGATGGGATCGATAAAACCTACGTTATCCGCCATTTTGTAGCGGCCGCCATCTTGTATTTCAATTTTTTATAGTATATTGTATTCTGCTTGTTGAGCCCTTTCATTTGAATCCCATATTGATGGGATTGATAAAACCTACGTTATCCGCCATTTTGTAGCGGCCGCCATCTTGGATTTCAATTTTTTATAGTATATTGTATTCTGCTTGTTGAGCACTTTCATTTGATACCCATATTGATGGGATCGATAAAACCTACGTTATCCGCCATTTTGTAGCGGCCGCCATCTTGTATTTCAATTTTTTATAGTATATTGTATTCTGCTTGTTGAGCCCTTTCATTTGATACCCATATTGATGGGATTAATAAAACATAAATTATCCGCCATTTTGTAGCGGCGGCCATCTTGAATTTATAATGATAATGAATAAACATAATTGTATTGTCACCAAAATCCAAAGTGTATACAAAATTTCAGATTAATCGGTTGACAGGAGGAGGGTGAAATTTGAATTACTAAATTTGACCCAAAAATAAATAAAACAAACGGGGTGAGCTAAATAAAACCGTTTAAAAACTCAATCTCGGAACCTTTTTGGTGTTATTTTTTCAATTTGCTTTGTAGGCGGTTCTTTACGCGGCATTTTTTCACGTCATTGTTGAACCTTATTTAAAAACAAGAAACTTGAAAACAAGTGAAATAAAACAAACGGGGTGAGCTAAATAAAACCGTTTAAAAACTAAAATGAGTGATTCAAGCGACGAGGAAGTTTGTTTGACGCCAACAGAATTGACTGAAACTGTTAATAATGCGCAAATGAGCTTTCTCCCTCAACAATCACGCGAGAAGTATTTAAAACAGTACGTTATGTTCAACACGTGGCGACTAGCAAAAGGAGCCAAAACATACTCAGAAAACGTTTTGCTGGCATATTTTATAGAATTATCCGAGACCAAGAAAGCAAGCACTCGAAAAACAGTACACAAGTGACTAACACCAATATTACAGTACCCAACAAAAATATTACACTCAATTTAAATAACTGTAGCAACGTTACTTTCAATTTTTATTAATTATACCTAAGTATTATTTTGTTATAATTTAAAGATTATTCTGTAATACTTACCTGTGATAATGTAGTAGTTTTTTTTGCATTTAGTCATTTCCTCGCTAAGGTGGAATGAAAAGTTACGTGTTGCACTCGAGTGCAAAGATTTTTAACCTCGTGCTCTTTTGATTCCCTCGCTAACGCTCAGGATTCTAATTTTATTTTTTAAATTTTAAATTTTAGAATTCTTCGCTTGCTCGGTCTTCAAAATTGAACACGCGGTTAAAAAGCAACTTTGCACTCTTGTATAACAAATAACTATTTATACTACACTAGCTGACCCGGCAAAAATTTCATGAGAATCGGTCAAGCCGTTTCGGAGGAGTACGGGAACGAACATTGTGACACGAGAATTTTATATATGTAGAGATGAATCATTTCTGTAACAATAATTCTCAAATAAGGTACAAGATTCATGAAAAATAGTGTTTGCTTTTTTTTCGTAAAGCCTTGTAATAAGTTATTATAAGAATATTAAGCTTTCGACTCCTAACATTGTTTAGTAACTGACCTTTTCGCCAAAGCTTTTTCTAAAGCTCTACCAAGAATCCATAGAGAAAGCTATCACGGAGGAGATCAGATTAAAATGGAGGCTTAAGGTTGAATCTTGTTAACAAGATATTTTTTTTGCAATCTTGTAGATAATAATAATAGTCCTGGCCGATTTCGACCACGGCGGCCAATCTCAACAGAGATCAGCCGACTACGCAGGAGATATTATAGTGCACAAGTGTGAGCGCAATACACGAGTGCTCACTGTTCCATCACTCTCAAAGTTCGGTGAGACGGCAATCCGACATGACCGGAGAGAGATCAGGCGCAGGACCAACGGCTTAAAATGCTTTTCGAGGCACGGGGGTGTAACACCGCCATCTTCCCGACTCCAAGCTGTTTTTTGAGAAATTCATGATACAAAATCTCAGAAACAATTTTGGCTCGACCTGGGATTCGAACCCAGGACCTCTCGGATGTAAGGCAGAAAATTTGCCACTAGACCAACGAGGCTGTCTTGTAGATAAATTAGACTTTGAAAGTATGATTGTGATCTGTCATTGTGGAAAATTACTACAGTTTCAGGACAATTCGTGGGTGTCTGCTGTGAAAAACTAGAGCAAGATAAACAGACACCAATCAATGGCTCTTTTAAAGTTTGATGTTTATTTATATAAAACGATTTCACTTAGTATTAAAGATTCGGTTGAATATCCTCAAAACATCTGTCGTGAAAACATGACATGTCATGACATCGAATGTCATATTATCAAGTATCGTGAGACCAAGTTTAGTGCCTTTATTTAGCTTCTACATCTCATAATATAATTATTTTTCTTATAATAAAAGAAAGTGGTGTTAGTTACACTATTTATAACTCAAGAACGGATAAACCGATTTGACTGAAAATTGGTGGAGAGGGAGCTTAGAACCAGGAAACGGTTCAGAAACCCGTTCAATCGCGATTGTGAAACGAAGGGATACCACGCGGACGAAGACGCGGGGGGCCACTAGTTAAAGATAAAAGTGTCCAACGGGCCTCTGCGTGTTGGCTTCGGCCCCATGTACGCTATCCAAAAGTCCCCCTGTGGCCCCGATAATGGAATAGACATACATATTTTTTTATGCAAACTAAGCAAGGTAACAAAGGTTTTAAAACTATAACATGTCTCACTTAATTCTACCTTTTCAGGCAACAATAATCATTCAATTTAAACAATTAAAAAAAGGTAATTGACAAAATTAAATAAAAATAATACATATAACAACAACATATAGACCAAAAAAAATCATTCAAAATTTAAAGTTTAATAATCATAAAATATATTAATAAAACAATTGCAATGAATTTAATAAAAAATATAACATTAACAAGTCAAGAAATCTCTAAACTATAAAAACAATTCTTATTCAACCATTCCGTAATGATTTTAATATCGTCAGTCTTCAACGAGTCAGGTAATTTATTGTAAATGTCAGTGCACATCATGAAGCAATGGTTTGAAACAAATTTTCAGGTTTAAGTAATTTAAATTCATGTTGAGATCTTAATGCCACTCGCCTCTTTTGTGTTTTAAATAAATGGTTATATCTTTTTCCTACAAATTTAGGTATTATTAAAAATACATTTGCATTATTTGTTATAATATTCTATTTAATACCTTTGTGTCAAAATTGATAAATAGTAATCGATTGATTAATAGTTTGCTACAATAAAAAAGATACCAGCATCTTTCCTCCACTAAACGGAGCATTTCTTCTGTTAAGATCTTTCCATCTCTTACTACTCGTACTTGTATAAACATCGTTTGTCGCGGATGCATTAGTGTATAAGCTTCATTTGAAAGCTCACCGTTCGGAGCAAAAGCTCTTTCCATTAAGCACTCATATTGTGTAATGCAATGATGTCACGTTACATTTCACATCACATTTGACAATAATTGATTGTCAAATGTGATAAAATGCAGCCTGAGTATTACAAAGCGTAAATAGCTAACTGCGTTAAAATAGCTCTTTACTGCATCCTAAAAAGGTTTTTACTAAAATAATATTGCTGTTAAACGTTATTTGGGAAAGTGTTGGCACGCTATCCAACACTATTATGCCATTAATAATTCTTTATTATGTGCTAAGTGTTCGCCTTCATGTGGTTCTCATGAAAAACTCGAAAGTGCTACCAACGTTAGTGTTGTGTTTATCAATCACCCTATGAAATACAGTCCACTCAACTACATTGCAAGACAACATAACTCCCACAGAAAGGTTTGATCTTGACCTAAGACTAAGCCCGACGAGACAAAGACTGAGTCGACGGTGAAGTTTGACATATTTTGGATGTTATACCTACCTGCCGAAAAGGTTATGCTCTTAAAGTCAAGGTGATGGTCGTGGCGTCCAATCTTCGTAGATAAACCGTACTGTATTGCGGTCGGATAATTTTTTATTAAAAAATATAACATTTTTAGGGTTCCGTACCTCAAAAGAAAAAAACGGAACCCTTATAAGATCACTTTGTTGTCCGTCCGTCCGTCCGTCCGTCCGTCTGTCAAGACCGTTTTTCTCAGGAACGCGTGGAGGTATCGAACTGAAATTTCTATATGATACTAAGGTCTACTGTCCCTGGAAGCTGTAGAAAAATCAACCTTCTAAGCCAACGCAATCAAAAGATACAGCCATTTAGGCCGCAAATTTTCGAAACTCGCAGGGGAATCAAAACCTACAGGGTACTTCCCGTAAACTTAGAATCTTGAAATTTAGTACGAAGTCACGTCTTACAGTACAGATATAGGAAAAATTACGAAAACCGTAAATTTTCAGTTTCATCATATAAAAAAAAAATTTGACAATTTTGAAAATTTCAAAGGTTCCCTCCTTATCTACAGGTTTGTACGAAACCCTTGGTGCGCGAGTCCAACTCGTACTTGACCGGTTTTTTTTCTGAAATTTCTCTGCTTGGCCCTATGGTTGACTGGTGGAGAATGCCTTCGGCATTAAGTTCACCATTGTACACATGTTTGTGCAGAACTTAAATAAAAAAATGAAAATAATTATGATTTTAATTTGAGCGGCAAGCATAAAATACCTACATGTTTTTGTATATTTTAGGTTATTACGAAACGAAATGATGGCGAGTTTCTTTGATCAAACAGACTGCATACTGATGGACGATAAGTTATTCTAAGATCATATTTACGACACTGACTTGAAATTGTTATAGTTCAAATTTTTATAAGAGACCAAGACTATTATTGAAAAATTATCTATTATATTGAAAAAAAAAGGTATTAATTCATTTGCTATGGAAGTATGTGCTAACTCTTTTAAACTAATGGTACATGAGTCTGCATGTTATCATTCCAATGATTCTAAAAAAATGTGTGTTACAGATGTAAATCACTTAAACAGGCGTTAACGTAACACTCCATAAAACAATAGCCTATTTAATTCTCTAGCAACCGAAATACAAAGCAATAATTCCAACATGGCGTCTCTTGTTACACAAATTGATCGAACAAAATCAACAGAAAGCACTAATTAGGTGGGTTGTCGCGATGATATCGGTTTGACATAGCCAAAATATTTCAGACAGAACAATATATTTATTATAGAAAGAAAATATTCATATAAAAATAAACGATTTCATTCTTCTTTCGACACGCGCACACTTCTTTAAAGCGCTAATAAATAAAAACCGGTTGTCTCTAAAGTCGGTTTACTGACGATAGTTGAACAGTGACAACTTCTTTGTCACGTTGCCTCTTTGTCGCTCGTTCCGCACTATCGCTTGCACTTCAAGCCTTGAATGGAACGCCTCAGAGCGAGGTGACGCCGCATGCGTCATGTTTTTAGGTGCGTGCAGACGGCTCCATTGAATTATAAGACGTTGTCACGTCAAAAAGACAAAGCAGTGTTACAGTAATCTATAATATAAAAATAAATTGCAAAATGTGTTGTTAAGCGCATAACTCAAGAACGCCTGGACCAATTTGTGGATTTTAAGTTTGGGGATGGTTCTTATGTAGAAAAAAAAACCACGGGCAAGTCAACGTCTGCGGGGCCCACCGGTGCAACGATAAAATGCTCAATTTCTGTTATATGTATTGTTTTGTAATCTTATTTATATAAGATTGGCAAAAAATAATATTTTATCTATCAATCTAATGATTAGATATTTTTTGGATATAGTCATTTCTATTTATGTATCGGAATGCGAACTAATAATAATTAATACTTTTTTTTTCTATTATCCACGGTAAAAAAAGAAATATATAATAAGATATAACTTTTTTTCTTGCAAATTGCAATTGCAAAAATGTGTTAGTTTTAACAATTGAACGCGCGGTAAATAAAAAAAAAGTTTTGTCAATTAAACGACCTGGCTGATATATTTTGACTGGCAACCCTGGGTGGGCTATTAGCCGGCTCGTGCCCACTGCGTGACATAGATCCTTATTTGCTCGCCTGAAAGAACAACGTTTTCAGCCTGAAGCCCTTTCAGATGTGTTCAGACTTAAGTGGTGTTATCTCACGTGAGTATGTCAGACTTGTTATTTTTGTGTAAGAAAACCTGAAAAAAGTTGGTTGTAATTTGTTTTGAAGCTTTAAAAGCTTAGGACGATAAACATACAAATATTCTAACATGTTTTTTGTAATTTAATTTTGACAAGCTCCATGGTCGCGTGGCCATTAATTTCTGAGGTCTTAGGTTCAATTCTCGGGCGGAGATTTTACAAAGACCTCAATTCGTCGTCACGAGTCTAGACTTTTAATTTGTTTTTGATAGAGGTGTAGGGTATGTCTACAGTTTGAGAGATAACGACTTGAGAGGGAAGTTATTGTAAGAAACAAACCCGTTGTATGCCGTTCTAATACTGACCTTTATTTTCATCGTACCAAACTTATTAACTTTACAAATCATATGCAAAAGTACAGAATTCAGTCGTGTGCATAAATAAAATACTTATTTTTACGTAATTAATGTAGAGGCGGTTTGAACCAAATTAAGGAGTCATTGACTTAACTAATTTATATCAATTGTGCGGTAACCCGTACAAGATGAGACATTTTTAGAGACTTGCAATTTCATAAAATGTTTTTAACTAATACAAACATGTTTTGTAGCAACAAATATTTTACATGTTACATTATCTATAATCAAAGCGAAGTCTTCAATGTAACAGCCTAACATCACAAGGCTCCAAGTTTGAAAAAGTTGAGACTAACCTCACTGTAGCTCTCAATAATCTGAGTAGCTACTACGAGGCGAACTCAGTGAAGCCAAACCCGAGTAAAACGGAGTCTTGCGCATTCCATCTGCGCAACAGAGAAGCGAGACGTAAATTTAATATTGTGTGGCAAGGGGTACCAATCTCGCACAACGACTACCCGAGATATCTTGGCGTTTCGCTAGACAGATCACTCACTTATAAGAAGACCTGCGATAACGCCAAGAAGAAAGTGCACTCGCGGAACAACTTACTGCGCCGCCTAACTACCACCAAATGGGGAGCCACGCCGCACGTGCTGCGGACGACAGGGCTAGCGCTTGCCTTCTCAGCTGGTGAGTACGCATCCCCTGTTTGGACCCGCTCCGCTCATGCCAAGTTGGTGGATGTAGCCCTGAATGAAACCTGCCGGGTCATCACTGGTTGTCTTAAACCTACCCCAGTGTCAATGCTATATCCACTGGCTGGTATAGCACTTCCGGAAGTCCGCAGGGCTGTGGCTGGCTTAACTGAAAGGGCAAACGCAGATCGCGACTCACGGCACCCTATGCACGGCTACGTCTCAGTGCCTCAAAGGCTAAAAAGTCGTCGTAGTTTTATTAAGTGTGTCGCCCCACTTTCTACCGAACCAGCAATCTTTGGCGCGAAAAAGCATCTTTGCCTACTCCCTTTGTCCCACTTGCCGAGAATCTCCCGCCTGGACATGATCCATGAACCATGGCCTATCTGGAAGTCCTTAAACAGGCTTCGGTCTCAGGTTGGTCGAAGTAAGGAGAACATGGCCAGGTGGAGATTTTCGGCAAGCTCCGATGTGGACTGTGTTTGCGGTGCAGTGCAAACTATGGCACACTTACATCGTGCCTGGCGTGCCCCAACACCTGTACGCCAGCGGATTTAATGAACTGCAGCCGATCCGCAATACAAGTGGCTGAATTCTGGGCTACCACGTACCACGTAATTCCTCGTGTTCCATCGACACGCTAAGGAGAAGAAGAATGTAACAGTTTAAATACGTATAGCGAATTCGTCAGCAAAGATGAAAACAAGTTGGTGAATAAAGTTTATGTTTTGAAAGAGCTCGCATTGACCTTTTGGGTTCATAAGTTATTTTTAGGTGACAAGCTTTGCTCTTAAAATAGTAGCTCATTTTAAAGTTACTTCTTTTTCGTTTACTTTTTGTAAGAATACTTGTATTCGTCTAACTAATGAAAGTTGACGTGTTTTGTTTAAAGAAAACATAATTAAGTATATGAATTGTAGATAAGGTAGGTGGAGAGATTTGGGGGAGGCCTTTGCCCAGCAGTGGGATGATATACGCTAAATAAAAAATAAAATAAAAAAAGTTTATTCCGAGCAACTTGTAGCTATTAGTATGGTTAGTAAGTGTCAGGACCTTAAAAGCTAATGTTAGTTATTCAATGCATCATTTTTTAATAAGGCGTATATTCTAGAACTTCCCGTTATAACTGTTCAACATTTTTATTAGTTTTGGGTATCGCTGCAGTTTCATGAAAAAATAAACCAAGTTATACATTTCATGCTTTCCAAAAACCTTAGACCTTAACCATAGACCCTTAAACCTTACTTAATGGTCAATATCTCCTCACTTTCCTTGTCATATCGCCAGCAAAATAGTAATATTCGGTGCGATGCACGTAGAAGAACCAAGTCTGGCACTTTGCACAGACATTGTAAAGGAAAAGGCTAACTTATTTTCTAGCTATATTTTCAGAACTTTCGTATAGTTAGTTGAGTGAGAAATAATTATTTTAAGTTTGTAAGTTAATTGCATTTGCCCCATGTAGTGCGATTAGGAATTATTTAATTTGAAATTATTGAAATGTTAATATTATATACTACGTTAATAGCTCCTAAACAGATGCACCGATTTAGATAAGATTAGATTATTCTTTACTGCACACCACAAAAAAATAATACAAAAAAAAATTGGTTGCCTGTAAAGTCGGTATACGGGCGAAAGTTTTACGTGACAACGACTTTGAGTGGTAAAATAATTTTAATGTGAATATTCATTCGTATAACATGAACCGGTGTGTATGCCTATCTCTCTCACTCTCTCTCTCTTGCTCTGTCTCTCTCGCTCTTAGGCGGGCTTACTGTGCTCGAGTGGAAGGGACGCGTGCCTTTCACTTTTTATGTCTGTCTCACTCGCTCTTAGGCGGGCTAACCATGCCCGAGTCGAAGGGACGCGTGCCTCTCACTCGCTCTCATTGTGAGCGCATAACGTGAGCGGAGCGTAACGCAGTTTCTTGAAGTGTCACCCGGCAAACCAATTTATAAGACGTTGTCACGTCAAAATGAACAATCACAGTAAAATGTACAGTTTAAGCTGCCACGATGTGGTTCTTAGCTATGGTTAGTCGAAATCCATCCAGTCGGTGAAGCTTAAATCATCTTAAATTTAAAAAAAAAAAATTGACTCTGCCACTGACATTTTTTGTTGCTTAACGAATTAAAATCTGTTCTTATTTTGATTAAGTAAATAATAAAAATAAAAATTAAAAATATAACATCACATACATTGATTTGTGTCACACTTGTGTTACAGATATCAGAATCAACAGTGTTATCACAAATAAACATAAATACATATAACACCCAGACCAGTACAAACAGACATGTTCATGCACACAAATGTTTGTACAGTGCGGAGATCGAACCCGCGACCTCTTGGTTAATAGTCAACTTCTTGACCATTCCACCAAAGTGGTCGTCCTTATGTGTCCTTAAATGTCTTTATAAATGAATAAAAGGTGTCGGGCTTCTATAATCTCAGCGTGACAATTAAACCCCCGAATTAATTCTCCGTTCCGGCTGCTAGTTTTGCATTCCATCTAGCATAAATAAATATTTTGCTTCAAGTTACTGACTGCGCTGTTTGCTGGATTAAAATTCAGTTAGTAGGTACCTCTAATACGGTAAACACACAACATTTAACAATGATTTCTAATGAAGCCATTAAAAAAATATAGTTTATCAACTTTGTCAATATGCTAGATGACACCACCAATTGTTGACATACTTTTTATCATCTGTCAAAACGATATACCTCCATAAATTTTGTATGGGAATACTATAATTTGATGTCATAATTTGGTATCAGAAATTGAAGTCAAATGACTGAATATTTATTGAATTCCATGTAAATAAAAATTAGTTTCTACAGATTTTTGAAAATAAATTGGTTTTTTCTAGCTTCATAGAGGTTATGTTTTCAAAACACCATGGTCTTGAAAATATTTACGATAGGTGTCATCATCCCTTTTGCTATAAGACATTGACGACAGGTTTGGTCTAGTGGTATAAGGTGCGGACCAAAACCGGCTGTTGCGGGGTCGAATCCTGCTAGAGGCAAATGTTTGTGTGATAAGCACAAGCATTTGTACCTGAGTCAAGGATGTTTATAAATGTGTTTTAGTATTTCTAACGTTACTGCCTCGTTGGTGTAGTGGCAAAGTTTCTGCCTTACATCCGAGAGGTCCTGGGTTCGAATCCCAGGTCGAGCCAAAATTTGTTTCTGAGATTTTCTGTCATGAATTTCTCAAAAACAGCTCGGAGTCGGGATGTTGGCGGTGTTACACCCCCGTGCCTCGGAAAGCACGTTAAGCCGTTGGTCCTGCGCCTGATCTCTCTCCGGGCATGTCGGATTGCCGTCTCACCGAACTTAGAGAGTGAAGGAACAGTGAGTGCACCTGTGTATTGCGCTCACACTTGTGCACTATAATATCTCCTGCGTAGTTGGCTGTCTTTGTTGAGACTGGCCGCCGTAGTCGAAATCGGCCGGGAGGACTATTACGTTATCCTATTCACCATAGCATATGCTATCTCTAAGTTTGAGGCTACGTTATTGGTGTGTTCGTAGAAACAGTTCATTTTATTTATTTATCAATGACTAACCTCGGAGTCAGATCAATGTATGTGATGTTGTTGTATATTTATTTATTTGTATTTATTTATTAATTGACCTTGCTAGATGATTATCTTAAAGTAGTGGTGTAGGGCCTTGAGTAAGGACAAAAAACATGTCGACCAATTTTTACACATTTTGGCAGACTGTTGTGCCATGTAATGTACTGCTTAATCTTTAATAAAAAAAAACATACTTAAAATGGACTACCACAGGCGGGACTCAAACCCGCACTTCTTGCAAGCCGGGCGATTGCTCTCCCAATCGAGCTACCGTGACACTTACTCATCCAGCAGCCAGCAATTCAGTTGCAAAACCCAGTAAATATGCTTATTCATTCACTGAAATCACCGTCGTGTTTTAGAGTAGGACCCTTATTTAAAATTATTTTGAGCTAAACATTTTGCTGAACAACAAAAACATGATTTAAAACTCTAATGAATAACGCAATGATCTAACAGAAAATACTTACGTTGCTGCTAGAGCACCGTGAAATTGACGCTGAAATAACTTGGCTTCAAAAATATTCAGCTACGCGAGGTGGGAAGTGAAATATGTAAATGAAATTACTTTGGCCAGTTTAACGTCATATCTCATACTGCTTAGCATAGAGAACACTGTCGGAAACTTTAAGTGAAATGTTCTTGATGATAAAAGTTATACTCGTTTTTCATGATATTTTTGAGGTATAATAATTGCATCTTTTCAGTCTAAAATGTGGTTTTTACACAGCTGACGATTCTAACAAGTTGATTTTTTAACTATCATGGTTAGTGATTTTGAATAAAATATTAAAGTGTATAGTTGCTGGAATCAGGCGTTACTTTGCGAAAATCCATGACAAAAGTTGAAAAGGAGAATTATTTTGCTTTAAATTTCCACTAAACGACGCCAGCGCAGGAACACAAATACATCAAACTGTAATCACCAGAAAAAACTAGAGCTGGAAGACGCAGGACTCACAATACAACTCAAAAAGTGTCACAAAAGATGTACCTGGATATACAACACTGACACAAACAAAACACTCGACGCGTGGCATCCTTAGGAGATGTTGTCGCTTCGACAAACTACGAGCGAGTGACGTCTGAATCTTAGTAATTTAATTAATTTAATCTTACCTGTTGCTTAGTTTTCAATTATTCTTTCGTTCTTAACACACATAGTGGAAGTCAAAACTTTAACATTTTATTTCTCAAAACACTTAAAGCCTTGTGTTATACACCAGTCAAACAGAATCACTACATAGTATAATTTTATTTGTTAAGTATTTTTCGCGTTTACAACGCTATTTTTTAATTTCGAAAAGACAACACTTAAAAAATTCTTTTCGGCTCCGCTCATCGGGGAGGAATCGAACCCCCGACCTTTAGAAGTCCGGTCCAATGCTCTGACCACTGAGCTACCGAGAACTTTAATGGAGTCGTTGAATTTTGTAAGTGCTTTTTTTAACGCTTTGTGCCAAAAAAAGCGTTAAAAAAAGCACTTACAAAATTCAACTTAAACGCGAAAAATACTTAACAAATAAAATTATAGCCTGTTTCATCTTAACCGATTGTTAAATATTTGTAAAAATATTTCTCTCGGGTGATTTGAGGGTGTCTCCCACAATCATTGATGAAACATACGCTGGCTCAAAGCGTTAAGTGTTGTCTTTTCGATACATAGTATAAAACAAAGTCGCTTTCTCTGTCCCCATATCCTTTTGTATGCTTAAATCTTTACAACTACGTAACGGAATTTGATGTGCTATTTTTAAAATAGATAGATTGATTCAAGAGGTCGGTTTAAATGTTAATAACAGCCATTACATAGTGGAGAAATACTGTTATTTTAGAGGTTTCTAATGTGATGTCGTTAACTTACAAATTTTTTTCCCTTACATTGCAAACGCAGGCTGAACCCTACGATATTTATTATGAGTGATCGACGACTTTAAAATAAAGACGGGCCATTTGTGATATTAACGATACTACATTATTTATATTGTTAGAAATCGCAGTTCATTCTTGCATTAATTTGATATTTATTATAACTTACCTACTTACAAAGCTTTCACGAGTTGCAAGCAAGACGCCGGCGGGCCACATGCGCAAAAATGTACAATAGTTACACCATATCAGAACAACACCTGATCCTGGATTGTGTTGATCCATCGGCCAGTTCGTTAATTACCCTTAAGACAGCGGGAGTCATTAGCGGTTGATTGGTCCTGATAGGAGGCAAAGTGCACTGGGCGCACACTGTGAAGTACACTTGCCAAGTTCGTCAATTTATAATAATAATAGTCCTCCTGCCCGATTTCGACCACGGCGGCCAATCTCAACAGAGATCAGCCAACTACGCAGGAGATATTATAGTGCACAAGTGTGAGCGCTATACACAGGTGCACTCACTGTTCCATCACTCTCAAAGTTCGGTGAGTCGGTAATCCGACATGACCGGAGAGAGATCAGGCGCAGGACCAACGTCTTAACGTGCTTTCCGAGGCACGGGGGTGTATCACCGCCAGCTTTCCCGACTACGAGCTGTTTTTGAGAAATTCAAGACAGAAAATCTCAGAAACAATTTTGGCTCGACCCAGGACCTCTCGGATGTAAGGCAGAAACTTTGCCACTACACCAACGAGGCGGTCAAAACAATTTATAACGTTGCATAGAAAATCATTAGTGATCAAGTTAAACCAGCAATCAACGTCAGTCATGGCGTGTATATACGAACGTGTATATAAACGAGTGAAACATTTATTTCCCTGTCAGGTATTTCAAATATTCCGTTCACTGGAAAGGCTTTATTGCCGAGTTCCTGCAGCGTAGCTTTGAACATTTTAAACCCGTAAGTTTAGAAAGGTTGCATTGGTTTGTGTATTTTGCTTTTCATTTTAAAAATGTTTTCGGAGATTATTTTTTTTACTTTGAGATTTTAAAAATTAAAGTGCTTTTTTACGTAATCTATTGCAAGATTTATATAGAACTAGCGGACCTTTAGACATTATTCTGGCGGTTGTTTTTTTTTAATTTACCTTTTAAACCTTCCCTAGACTTCCACGAATATTTTGAGACTAAAATGATTCAAATTCGTTCAGCCGTTTTCGAGTTTTAACGAGAATAACGAACAGCAATTATTTTTTCAGGGTGTCTCAAAAGTCGACGCCGAAAAAAAATTTTTTTTTGCTAACATTTTAAAAATACAAGATAAAATAAAATATTTTTATTTTCCTGATAACTGTTATGACCTTACCTAACATGCGATTTCGGCTTGATGTCGACTTTTTGGACCACCTGTTTAAGAGAAGAGATAATGCACCATTTACCTTAATTTATTGTAGGTATAGATAATATTTGTGTCAACTATTCATTTTAGATTTGTAGTAGGGTTGCTCGACGCCCCCCTCGAATAGAGCACGCCTTGCCGTGGCGAGGGGGCTCAGTAGCCTGTCGCAATCCAGCGACAGGTGAAGCCAAGATGCTCTGTAGAGAGTGCCTCTGCGTCTGTTCCCGTATCGGGCGGCAGAGACACTAGTGAGTCGCGTCTGTCTCGCATCGAGCGGCGACTCACCGAAGTGGTTGGGGCTCCCAGCACCCCTCTGGCTTATCAGAGGAGGCAGGGGATGTCCTTGGGACTCTGGTCCTCGTGGAGAAACGAGGGTCTTGGCCTAACCGCCCGGACCCTCCTGAGAGACGGCGCCAGTGTGCCGTCTGGAGTGGGATGAGATCTCCTCACCCCACTCCGTGGAGATCCGCCCTCCTGCTTAGAGGGCGGACGTTGCTGCTGGCAAGGGTCGCGGGACTGTTGAGACACCGCGGCCCCTGCTGTCACAGCCACACGCAGCGGGCTTCGTCAGGTTTTAGTGGGTATACCCGAAGACGGGGGAGTCCCACACACGCCCCTCCGGTCCCCGACGGAGGGGTACGGTGCGTAATTGACATTTCCTGACGTTAATAAAAAAAAAAAAGGGTTGCTCGACGCGATGGAAGGGATCTCTATTACTTCTAACCGTTTGAAAAATTGCTTAAAATATAGCTACTGATTTCTTGCACGGTATGATACAAAGTTACACTCACTTTAAATCAAGTTCAAAATAAGCGATCATAATAGCAAAATCAACATCAACAAAATGACACAGGCAAACAAACGGAGCGATAATGAACAAACCATCATGAACTCGTGAAATGCGCCAACACAATAATATGCTATAGTATTTACAGTTGGTATTACCACGTGCTTTTGTACACACACCGAAGTGCTAATGTTACAAATTGAAGGTTTGAAAAACTCGATTGTTCGGATAAGAAACACGATTTTGTTATATGTGTATATTTTGTTATTAGTGTATACAATACAGTATAGAAACAGAAATATATTTATTGACAACTAAAAACATACATGTATTTCATAAAAATTATAATATAAAGATAAACCGGTCAAGTGCGAGTTGGACTCGCGCACCGAGGGTTCCGTACAAACCTGTAGATAAGGAATAGTAACTTTGAAATTTTTAAAATTGTCAAAAATATTTTTTTTATATGATGAAACTGAAAATTTACGGTTTTCGTAATTTTTCCTATATCTGTACTATAAGACGTGACTTCGTATTAAATATCAAGATTCTAAGTTTACGGGAAGTACCCTGTAGGTTTTGATTCCCGTGCGAGTTTCGAAAATTTGCGGAAATTTGCGGCCTAAATGGCTGTATCTTTTGATTGCGTTGGCTTAGAAGGTTGATTTTTCTACAGCTTCCAGGGACAGTAGACCTAAGTATCATATAGAAATTTCAGTTTGATACCTCCACGCGTTCCTGAGAAAAACGGTCTTGACAGAAGGACGGACGGACGGACAACAAAGTGATCTTATAAGGGTTCCGTTTTTTTCTTTTGAAGTACGGAACCCTAAAAAAGCCATAAAATCTCAGAGTTACCAGAGGCTCTCAAACTAGTCTATGCCTGTATCTTGAGAGACTTAAGTTTAATAATCTGGGTTATGTGGCACTTTTATGATGAGAGTTTGTGTGGTGAGTTTATATGTGATGTATGTGTAAGCTAATAAGCGTGGTGTATGTGTGTGTGTGTGTGTGTGTGTGTGTGTGTGTGTGTGTGTGTGTGTGTGTGTGTGTGTTTGCGTGTGTGCGTGTGCATGTGTGTATGTGTGATAGAGTTAATGAATAAGTAAGATTAACTATTGCAAATCAGAGATTCAGTTTGTATTGTAAACTTCATCGCGCTAGACTATGTTAAATTGTTTTTATTATATTATAAGGATTTTTTATTTATTATAAGATATCAGTAGACTTCTTTTTTTTTCTTTTATTTTTGTCGGCCGTTTGGTGCAGTGGTCTACATGTCGGACTTCTAAAACCAAGGGTCGCGGGTTCGATCCCCGCACAGTACAAGCATATGTGTGCATGAACATTTGTGTTTGTAGTGGTCTGGGTGTTTTCTATGTATAACATGTATTTATTTACAAAAAAAAGTATTTAAGTATGTTCATCCGTTGTCTAGTACCCATAACACAAGCCTCGTAGCTAAATTTGGAACTGGAGAATTGGTGTGATTGTTGGGAAATATTTATATTATATTACCATATAAATATTTAAGGTCTCACAAATGGATCTCTTAGCTGTTAAAGGGAAGTTTATAAGAACAGGTGTTGTGAGCGAGAAGTTATTTCAGATATTTTAATCTGTGATGCCAAACAGAACCGTATTCACGCGTACTAAGACAGGGCAAGTTTTTTTTTTGTTTTAGCCGTAATTTTCTATCTAATGATCGGTCATAGAAAATTTTTAAACCACAAATGACTTGGCCAACACACAAATCGCGTGGATTTTTTTTTAATCATAAAAATAACAATTAAGTTATTTTACGTCAAACTTCAATTTTTTTTACAGATTCAGTTTTACATTTTGACTTCATACCAAAAATCGAAATCAATGTATTTTTGTAAATAGACTTACAAGTAGCACTTTTACACGTCCCAACATATAAATTAACCACCCTACCGCTTCGGGACAATTTGGGCCAGTGCTGAGAAGAAGCGGCGCAAGAAACTCAGTCACTATTGTCATTTTCGACGACCGCTTGGTGCAGTGGTCCGCATGTCGGACTTCTAAACCCAGGGTCGCGGGTTCGATTCCTGCACATTACAAGCATAAGTGTGCATGAACATGTGTGTTTGTACTGGTATGGGTGTTTTTTATTTATAATATGTATTTATTTACAAAAAAAAAGTATTTAAGTATGTATATCCGTTATCTAGTACCCATAACACAAACCTCGTATCTTACTTTGGGACTAGAGAATTGGTGTGATTGTTGAGAAATATTTATTATTATTTATTTATTGCCTCTTTTCAAATTTGATTTACAATAATTGAAATTGTTTACATTCAAACATTTCCATAAATAAAGCTGAAAAGAGGATTATTTTGCTTTAAATTTCCACTAAACGATGCTAGTGTTGGGACCCAAATACATCTAACTGTAACCACCTAAAAAAAAACTAGAGCTGGAAGTCGCAGGACTTACAATACAACTTACAACGCGACACAGAAGATGCACCTGGAATCACAACACTGACACCAACAAAACACTCGACGCGTTTTGCCACTACACGTGGCATCCTCAGGAGATGTTGTCGCTTCGACAGACTACGAGCGACTGCGATCCTCTTTCCAGCTTTAGTCATGCTAAGTAACGCCTGATTCCATTAACTATACTTCCCATATATTTTTGTCATTTATATAATCACCGTTTGCTGGACACCGTACTACTCCTGGATACGCTGTGTCAAACAAAGAGTCTGGAGAATTTGAAAGGTGACCCGTTTACAATTTCCGAGCGAACAAGACTATTAAATTTTTCTCGAGTTGAATCAAATCCTTGAAAGTTTTTTTTTTAAATTGGGCGATTGAAATGTTAGGTAAAATACTAAAAATAATGAAATGGCGACTAATATTTTCAGTGGGATAAAAAATATAATTTATGACTGTTAAAAAACTTCCATCAAAAAAACATTTTCTGGCTCTGATTTACGTGCAGCCGCAAGTACAAAATTATATATATATTAGAGAATCCTGTTTTGGACTTGGGAATCTTAAATAATTAAAACGGCATCAGGCGCAACAGCAAGAAAGAAGCGGAGCGCGGGTCGTGTTGCACAGGGTCAAAAGGTCCTATTTCTCTTATAAAGGATCTAGTGTGTAACAGATTTGCATAATGCTGAGAGCGACCTCTTCTAGGCAAACTTTAGATGTAGGAATATTCTTATCCCGAAGTTCCATACCCTGACAGCGACAAATCAAAAACTGGCCAAGTGCGTGTCGGACCACGCGTAAAGTAGGGTTCCGTAGTCAATTTTGGCACCGCGCTGTTTTGCATTTCTTGCATCATCATCATCTCCCTAGCCGTCAATGTCATCATTGTAAAGTATATATTTTTATATTATTTATATTTTCTAAAGTATTAATCACAGGATACCCGAAACAATTTTAAATAAGAGTTTCCGTGCCTGTTTCTTTACGTGAAATGGTAAAGCTGATAAAAAAGTGTTGTATGGAAACAGTATCGTATTTTCATAGTCCTCTTCAACAATATCCCCCCACACAAGGGGGTGCACGCAAAAAAATAATTCACCCCCCCCTTACATGTAAGGGAAGTACCCTTAAAGGGTAATTTTAATTTTTCGTATTTTAAAAATGAGATCTATGTATGAAGTATCCTCGAACCAAGTTACATGCAAATTAAACGTAGAAGATATTCTGCTGTGACAGAGTAGGACGGACTGAATGATCTTATAAGGGTTCCGCAGTTATCCATGGAATAATGGTTTCTTTTTATTAAAGGTTAGAAGTATTTTGTAAGCTTATGAACTTCTCGTGTATCAATGGTATTGAGTGCTACTCGGGTCGAGACGACTTCAGGAAATTCTCGATTGAAACACGAGGTGGTGTAACCGTCTCACAAAGCTTTTGTGATTTAAATGAAAAAGAGAGTGGTTGACTATCATTTTTTTTTGTATATGACCGTTTATTTTTGAGCCTTAGTCATTTCTTTAGACGACCACTTTGATGTAATGGTCACAAGAAGTTGACTATTAACCAAGACGTCGCGGGTTCGATCCCCGCACTGTACAAACATTTGTGTGCATGAACATGTCTGTTTGTACTGGTCTGGGTTTCATATGTATTTATTTAAGTTAATTTTAATACCACTGTTGATTCTGATATCTGTAACACAAGGGCGTCGGAGTCGGATCAATGTATGTGATGTTGTTGTATATTATATTTTTCGAGGCTTCTTTGTTTGTTTGGATTGCATCCCGCGGGAATCGTTCCAGAGTTTGTCTGGAGCTTTATTTTGTCTTGTTACATGAAGTAGATCTCGGAGTGCTTGGGTACATTCAAGAACAAGAAGAAAAATCGTGTTCTTGCACGATTCGTTTGGCATTTTTGACAAGATCCATGCTTTTCCATGCATACGCATATTTACACGCCTCACAAATCTTTAAAAAAAACCAGATACGTCCAAAATCTCGTATCTTTTTATAAAAATTACCAGTCTATTAAAAATCACGGACTGCCACCGTTGAAAAACACGAATGTGTACGTTTATCCGTCATGACGTATCGTATTTGTTTTTTGGGTTTACGCGAACAGTAGACATTGAAATGATACACTTTTTACGGATTATTTCGCGATTTATTTACATTTTGTTTTAACCTGACGTTTCGGACCCTTTTCAGCGTCCGTGGTCACAGGTAGACTAAGGTGTTAGTTGTCATTATATAGTTTGAATTTTTTTTAAAACTACCATCACTAAAAAATATTAAGTTACGTTCCTATCCACACAAAATGAGCTAACAGTATCTTGAGGTCTTGCAGTGCGGGGTCGAGCTTGAGTCTTGGCCAAAACAGGATCCCAAGCTGGTGGATAAAACAAACAGGTTAAAACAAAATGTAAATAAATCGCGAAATAATCTGCAAAAAGTGTATCATTTCAATGACGTATCGTGTTTTTGACGACCTGTCAATAGAACATTGCCTTTGCTATAATAGATAGGTATCATTAACAGAATCAATTCATATCTGGTTTGATATTTACATTACTGGATGAACATGTAAGTTAATTAATATTCACTAGAACAAAGGCTTCACACGGGTTAGTTAGGTAAATCCAGAATTTCATCAAATATTATTTGCTGGTAAATAGCACTCCTCGTATTGATGTTTGAATTTAATTGACTACCTAACTATCTTTGCTCAAGTACATCCATACTAATATTGTAAATGCGAAAGTATCTCTGTCTGTTCGTCTGTTACTAAATTACGCCAAAACTACTGAACCAATTTGCATGAAATTTGGAATGGAGATATTTTGATTACCCAAAAAAGGACATTGGCTACTTTTTATCGCGGGAAAATGATGCATTCTCATGGGAAAATTCAAGTGGGTCGAACGCTTTTTTATATATAAAAATTGATTGCTGATCGTTTGTCTCACTAAAACTCGAGAACGGCTGAACCGATTTCAATGATTTTAGCCTTGAAAAGTCCAGGGAGGTATAATCGATGAGAAAATATTGATGAACTGCGAAAACAGCGGGCAGGACAGCGTCTGCCGGGTGCTCTAGTAATAATAATAAATGTTGATGCTACTAGTGACAATGCTTGAGCGACGTAACGCGACAAGTGCGACGCGACGCGATGCGACAAAATTGCGACCGATAATCCAAACGCCTCGAGTCACGCGACATCACGTAGGGCACCATTGTATACGACGGCTGTTCGACACTTTCACGTCACGTCACATCACACCACTTTGTCACATTGTCACTAATAGGACGAGGGGTCACTTGAACAACGGGTAAGAGTCAAGGCACACCTGCGGTATATGGTAACCGCGACTCGTAACTGTCCGCGATTTAGTCAAGTTGATTAGTTAACTGGTCGCGTCGCCCTTGTCGCGTTGTGTTACTTATGTGGGACCTTTTCAATAAGGTTATCTTTGTTTTCATTTACTTTTTTAGTGTCATTTTTTGAGTTTATTTTTAAAACCACTGTTGATTCTGATATCTGCAACACAAGTGCTTAAGCAACTTACCGCGGAGTCAGATCAATGTTTGTGATGTTGTTGTATATTTATTTATTACTAGCCGTCGCGTCGCCTGA
This sequence comes from Pyrausta despicata, assembly GCA_963921415.1. Lineage (NCBI taxonomy): Eukaryota > Metazoa > Arthropoda > Insecta > Lepidoptera > Crambidae > Pyrausta > Pyrausta despicata. The sequence goes on along the minus strand of OY992865.1, from coordinate 14,038,292 downwards.
CAATGCTGGCGCGACGCGACAAATTGCGACCGATATATACTCTGAACGCCTCGTGTCACGCGACATCACGTAGGACACCATTGTAAACGAAAGCTGTTATACACTTTCACGTCACATTGCGTCGCGCCGCTTTGTCATGTCGTCGCTAAGACAAGGGGTCACCTGAACAACAAGTAAGAGTCAAGGCATACCTGCGGTATATTGTCGCCGCGAAACCTAACTGTCAGCGATTTAGTCACGGTGATTGGTGACGCGAAAAGTGCGACGCGATCAGTTGATCGCGTCGCACTTTTCGCGCTGCATCACTGACGTGAGACAACGGCTTAATTTTTAAATTGTTTCAACGAACACACCAATTACCTAGCCCCAAACTAAGCGTTAGCTTGTGCTATGGTGGCTAGAATAACGGATAGAAATACTTAAATACATTTATAAACACCCATGACTCAGGTTCAAATGCTCGTGCTCATCACACAAACATTTGCCCCTAGCAGGATTCGAACCCGCGACAGCCGGTTTTGTAGTCTGGACCTCAGACCAAAGCTGTCGTCAAAATGTGCGTCCACATTGAATGCGCGATGACTTAAACATAGGTCGGCGCGTAAAAACGTATGGCAGTAAGCTTCTTTAGTTAATATGTTTGAAACCCCTGGCGTAGCCATCGCGTTGGGCCCCTTATTAAATTAAAATTAAATTAAATTATATACAAAAACATCGCATACGAGTACATCTGGTTCGAATCCTCCTTGATGACCGGAGCCGAAAAGATTTTTTTAAGTGTCATGTCTTTTTAAAAACATCACATACATTGATCTGACTCCGTCGTAAGTAGCTTAAGCACTTGTGTTACAGATATCGGAATCAACAGTGGTATTACAAATAAACTTAAATAAATACATATAACACCCAGACCAGTACAAACAGACATGTTCATGCACACAAATGTTTGTACAGTGCGGGGATCGAATTAGATCAGATAATTCTTTATTGTTCACCAAAAATATACAAACAGAGAAGTTTTACATTGAAAGATGTACAATGTAGGCGGTGTTATCGCTATGAGCGATCTCTTCCAGACAATCTAGTGTGAGACACTTTGAGCCCTCACCTTGGTATGTCAGCGAGCCGCGGAGCTCTGGTCCTGCGCACGGCGCCGCCAATGGGCAGCATGCCCACCTGTGGACAAACAAATAATACTGTTTCAGCAATCGTCTTTAGAAAAAAATTGTAGGGAAAGCAATGAGGCCCAGACATTTTTAAGTTTCAGTTGAGAGGAAACATAGCTTTTTGCGTGAGCTGGTTTCTATGTAGATTGCGACTCTTGTCAATTGTCTATTGGGATAGCAATTCTATTGGGATTGCATGGGGAGCGGGTGCGAGTACCGCATGCGGCAGTCCATTTTTCTTCATGTGTGTTTAAATTTCACATTGTAAAGAAATTTGTATTGTTAATGCTAAAAATAAAGTAATTTAATAAATAAGCTAATTCATTTTAACCGATTGTTAAAGAGCTGAAAAAGTGTTCATTCGGTTGTTGTAGGTATCTTACCACAACAGTGATGAATCATGGCTGGCTGCAGCCTAAAGAGCGTGCGAGAGCTTAAACACTTGTGTTACAGATATCAAAATGAACAATTCTATTACAAATAAACTTAAATAAATACACATAACACCTAGACCAGTAAAAACAGACATGTTCATGCACACAAATGTTTGTACAGTGCGGGGATCGAACCCGCAACCTCTTGGTTAATAGTCAACTTCTTGACCATTACACCAAAGTGGTCGTCATGTAAATATATCATTTACATGAAAAAAATACATAAGGCCCCATCTGAAACAAATCGTATTCATCCGATCGGACACTCGCGCTCACAAAACACATGGCACCAATAAAAGGAACAGCTGGGCCGAAGTGTGAGAACGCATTTCTTGTGCCTTGTATTTACTAACGAAAGAATAGGCATGATGACACCCATCGTAAATATTTTCAAGACCATGGTGATTTAAAAACATCCCCTCTACGACCAAACTAATTTATTGCCAAAAATCTATAGAAACCAATTTTTAATTGCATAGAATTAAATACACATTTAGTCAATTGAATTTGATTTCTGATACTATATTATGACGTCAAATTATAGTATTTCCACACTAAATAAATAAATAAAATTACTTTATTAAGCGTTTGAGGAGGAGCCGACTCTCGTAGCACAGGGAAACCTTATACGAGAGCCGATCTAATATTGTGTAAAATTATATGTGTTTTTAAATAAATAACATATTCATTAAAAAAAAAACAATGGAGGCAGATCGTTTTGACAGATGATAAAGAGTATGTCAACGATTGGTGGTGTCATCTAGCCTATTGTCGTGACGCCACGTGTCGGAGATCCAAACGAGTTCGTTTATCAAAAAGATCACACAGCTATCAAGCTAAGGCGTTGTCCTACGTGATCAACGCAACGCGACGCGATGCGACCAGCACATGTGTCAATGTCAGTTGCGCTTCGTCACCTAGAACACGATCATAAACGTAAATACATTCGATTCTGTCGTGTCGCGTAGCATTTGTAACTTGTAGGACAATAGATATGATAGCTACACTTAATAATACAATACATACATACTTCTGGCCGATTTCGACCACGATGGCTAATCTCAACAGAGATCAGCCAACTGCGCAGGAGATATTATCTTCTCTTCTCTATATATATAAAATTCTCGTGTCACAATGTTTGTTCCCGTACTCCTCCGAAACGGCTTGAACGATTCTCATGAAATTTTGTGAGCATATTGAGTAGGTCTGAGAATCGGCTAACATCTCATTTTTATACCCCTTAGTGATAAGGGTAGTCCATACTTTACATTTATATGGCAAAACAACGTTTGCCGGGTCAGCTTGTAGTTCATAAAATAGTAATAATTGTAGTTTATTAAATTGGTTCAGTAGTTTAGGCGTGATCGAGTAACACAGACAGACAGAGTTACTTTCGCAAATATAATATTAGTATGGATATATGCAAAGGCACATATTCCCGGTAGTCTTGAGGTGTGTTTGCTACAAATAAACACAAGCTCTCCCTCTCTCTCTCAATATTACACGAAGTACATATAAGAGTCAGTCCCAGATTTGTATCAAAACCATAACGCGCACTCAAACACGAATCAACCAAAGGCAAACATTCAGTCAAGCGTGAGTCGGCAAACCAATGTGTTTCGTATGAATTTGAGATATTGGCAAAGATAAAGTAACACATGACCAGAAGCGCCACTCCACAGCAATGGCGGAGTTAAAAGTTTGGCTACCTACTTTAAAACAACTGACATTAATACATAACTGTGTGTGTGATAAACGTGCAGATTTCACTAAAATTTTAAAATGAGCTTCCACTGCGACACTAAAACATAAAAATTTGCCAATACCTGAGGCGTAGTAAAGTTTTAATTACTAAACTAAAAAAACTAAACGATTTATTACCGATTTCATATTTTAATCTGTCCCTTCGACTTATTGTATTTTAGTAGACGCTTATCCAAACTAGGTGATTGATGATTTCACCACACAAACATTATTGGAACAAATATAGAACCATAACCTTCATTAAAAAGCCTACCTGCGCTAACATTGTAATAGGGTGACACCACCAATCGTTGATGTACTTTTTATCAACTGTCAAAATGCTTTTATTCATATTATGGGAATCACAGTTTGACGTCATCTCGTGCAATATGCGGTATGAGTGCCGATTTATCGATTGAGTTTCAATTAAAAATCGAATTTTATGAACTGCATAAAATATTAATGAAAGGGGATCTGAAATTATGAATTATTTTGTAGAAAATCAGTTTTTGAATATTTTATTGATAGTGAAAACAAGCCTATTTTATTTTAATTTTTGCAAGTCAACGTATTATCTTCCACGACAGTTTATTTAATTTTCTGCAATCAAGCGTCGACTATATCTTTTACATATTATCTTAGCCGACTATACAAACGTAGTAAACGTAAAGGTGACCTTCCTACCCTCATTTTATTATTCAGCTGGAGTAAACTCGCTCGTTATGCCTGGCTTACTCCGCCTTACGCTGTACAGTTTACACCACGTCTACCTATGTAAAACCGTATTATTCAGTCAAGCTGTTTTCATCCTTATTTTAAAGTATACAAAGTCGATTTTAAATTGGAGATTATAAATATTTTATGATCGGTCGATGCGGGTGTAGGTATAAAGTATCTGTTTGAAATTCTTCGCAATGTTTGTTGTCTTTGCCGAGATGAGAAAATGTGGGATATCGTTCGAAAAAGCTGCTAAAGGAATTATTAGACTACTTACAAAAGGAGCGAGAATTGTTAAAACAAAGTTTACATTTTGTTCGGGGCATTCTTATTCTTATATTAGCTAGGCGAAGATGAAAACACAGGAAAGATAGAATCAGTACGAAAGCAAAGAATTAATGCTAGATATGACAAATGCATCAAGTTTTTAAGCATAGGTAATTATAAAAATACACAAGTTTTTATAAAAGCATAGTTAATTATAAAAATACACTTTTATAAACGCATTCGAGTGTAACATAATGCATGACAGTTTTTAGGCAGAAATACTAACTAAATTAAAACTAAAATTCTCTTAATAGACATAAGAGCTTTCAAAATGAATCGGCGAATTCAAAGTGAATGAGATGACAATTGTTTGTAGTCAGCCTATACGAATTAATAATACGTTGAAACCGTTGAAACGTTGAATAAAAAAGACTTTATATATAATATGAACCGGAAACAGCTGTAATTTGATGTTCCAATTCCGAAAACACGAGTGTTCACAAGCGGCGAGGCTTCGGACGTGACTCGCGAATAATTTCCCCACTTGCATTCCAATATATCAAACCACATCGCCATAGTCAACAAAGGTTTCAGCAGTAATTCTACTTTTTACGATGTTAAGTCGAATAGGAAGAAATTATTATATTTTGACGCTTATTCAATGCTTTATTGTAATTATGCAAGGTTTATTTTCACTTCAAACACTATGGTGTTCCGTAAGATAATATAAAATAACCCTTTGAAACACCTTGCCATATTAAAGTTAAACCCAGCTTGGTGATAATTTAATTAAAGAATTGAAAATAAATAAAAAAATATGCAATTCCGAATTAATTAAATAAATTCACTATCTCCAAGCTAATTGTTAGTATTCGCTATAGAGAAAAGGTTTTTAATAAATATACTTACTGAATTACGTTTCAACGTCCATAGTAAGATAGAATCCTCGTACTAATAGCAAAAAATATCATACACTTTTTCCGAGTTTTAATCCTCACATGCTAGCATTGGAGTTTGAAACAGTTTTTTTACAATATTTCTATCTAATTATTAAGAATGTGATCTGTTTGCTTGTGTTATTTATTTTCGTTTATTTCATACCACTTATGTAGAGGGCTGATTACCTAAAATTCAGGAACCAAGTCAAATCCTAGATCAGGAACTAGGTCAGGTATCAGTCCTCTTATGGATTATTTTTTACACCCTAGAGTTCCCTAAGCGAGAGACAACCGGCATGGACGGCTAGAAACATGGCGATCGTGTGGGCACCGAATCTATTGCGCAGTCCTAGACCCCAGCATGCGCTGCAGGGCGTCGCTGTTTAGGTAACCAGCCCCTAGCAAGTCCCTTACCCCTAAACATTCTAAATTATATCGCGATCTAGCCCCTAGAGTGCCCTAGGCAAGAGACGACCGGCATGACGGCTAGAAACATGGCGTTCGTGTGGGCACCGAATCTACTGCGCAGCCCGAGACCTCAGCATGCGCTGTAGGGCGTCCCTGTTTATGTAACTTGCCTATAGCAGGTCCCTAACCCCTAACCATCCTCAATCGTATCCCTATCTAGATAAACGCATTTTTCATTTGCTTAATATGCAGATTTTCTTGGTGATATGTAAATTATTAATATTATTATAATTACACTGAATTTCTAAGTTGAATTACTGTGTGCGACATATTTGTACTGTGTCAACAATCACACAATATCGAAGATTGCGTGTCAAATGCAGTGAATCATTGCACAGTGCATTAAGTCGAGAGCGCGACGAATAAGGGTGGGTTTCAGTGCTCCCACGAGGGTGCTTTATGCTACTGTGCTGGGTGACAAGGAACGATAGTTTTATACAGGTTTACTGGAGACATGTAGAAACAATTTTCTTTAAAGCTGTCTCATTTTGTAACCAGAATTGTAATTTTCCTATTAGAGACTGCCTCCTGATTAGAGGTCCTGGGTTCGATTCTTAGTTCCATTAGAGTCATGTCGGATTGCCGTCTCACCGAGCTTTGGGAGTAAAGGTGAACAGTGGTTGCACCTGGGTATTGTAAGGTGAGTGAGTGAACAGTGAGTGCACCTGTGTATTGTAAGGTGAGTGAGTGAACAGTGAGTTTACCTGTGTATTGTAAGGCGAGTGAGTGAGTGAACAGTGGGTGCACCTGTGAATTGTAAGGTGAGTGAGTGAACAGTGAGTGCACCTGTGTATAGTAAGGTGAGTAAGTGAACAGTGAGTGCACCTGTGTATTGTTAGGTCAGTGAGTGAACAGTAAGTGTGCACCTGTCTATTGTAAGGTGAGTAAGTTAACAGTAGGTGCACTCGTGTAGTGTAAGGTGAGTGAGTAAACAGTGAGTGCACCTGTGTATTTTAAGGTGAGTAAGTTAACAGTGAGTGCACCTGTGTATTGAGCTCAAACTTGTGTTCTATAATATCTCCTGCACAGTTGGCTGATCTCTGTTGAGATTGGCCGCTGTGGTCGAAATCGGCCTCCTGGACTATTATGACTATTTTGGGGGTCTTCTTCTTATTCCCATATACTCAGGCCCCTAAATTAAACGATTCCCTAATTTAAACAAAACTCTAAATTAAACTCTAATCTGTTAAATTCTGTTCTAAGCAGAAAAAAAATCAGAACCAATTCTTGATTAATCAAAACGGTTACAAATAGTCTTCCATTTGATGCTTGAGAAAATTCAGTGCCATAAATGAGCAAAATCCTTTTCAAAACTTTTATCTGAAAATTTCAAACCATTTCAGCACAATAGATTATAAATCAAATCAAATCAAATCAAACATTTATTTGCTAGAATACTCAAAAATATGCAAGTTACAAACTGCAGGTCTTAAAAATAGGTTGATGCTGTATTCAGCCTGCATGCAGGCGTGCAAATATTAATAGTAATTTTAACAATTCAATAAAAAAATAGGTCCGTTTAAATTGAATAATCAAATAATGTCAAAAATTGCAATAATAATGTCATAAAATTAAATTGTCAATGTCATTTTAAAGTCAGGTAAAAGCAATATAGTATAAAAAAAGAAAAATAATAATAACAATTCATAACACATTATTTGACAATTTTAAAATAATCTTTAATACTATAAAAATTCTTTTGTAACAACCAGTCAACCAACTTTTTCTTAAATACATTTCTTTCAAGTTTTTTGAGCTCCTCGGGTAAGTTGTTATATACTACAATACACATATTATAAACACTTTCCCTATATATTGCCTTCTTGGATCGGGTTTGATAAAGCAAATTCTTAAACTTTTCCCTCCCCTGACGGGGTATTACCTCATAGTACGAGAGCCCACGACCAAAACCATGTCTCATAGCAATACGGCAAAAACCCTATAAAATCGTTAGATTGTATGATTCTGAACCCGACTAGGTGTGTAGTAACGGTCGAAAGTGTAGCAACTGCCTGGGAGGCCATTTCTGCTGTGTCAAAAAAAAAAGACAGTCGGTATTATAGCAATACGTCTGATAGTGAAAATGTACATAGTTTTTATAATTGTATTACGAAAAAGTTTGTTTTCAGACATTTTGCGCGTAGCATATAGCCTGAGCGCATTTTTGAAAATGTCAACAAATTTAGCCGACCTGTATCATAGCAATACGGATAAAAAAAAATTCAACTTTTCGTATTGCTGCCATGATTACCAATAACCTGTTTTCAGACACTTTAAGTGTAGCATATACTCCCAAAAACGAAAATAACGTTTCGGAGTCGCCTGGCCGACGCCTCTGTTAAATGTTTTTTTTAAATTTACAGCCTTCATAGATATTCAAGAATCTCCCTTGTCTATTATATGTACTTTGACAGATGACAGATGTCATTACTTATTTCTTTTGTAAAAGTTACTCAAGTGTGCTTTAAATAAAACCAAAACTATCAAATCAATCAGTATTTAATTTCAACAGCCTCAGCGCTTGTTACGCTCCTGCCCCTTCCCTTCCCTTCATCCCAGTTTCCTTTTGTGCGATTTATTTCAGTCCTTCAACTGCAATGTTAAGGTTTCGGGTAAATTCTTTGTTAATTATCATCTAATAAATTCAGGGTCGCAACGTATTCATTGGTTTGTAACAGAAAATTCAAGATGCCTCAATACGATTTTTAAATGATATCTGAGTATCGAAAAGTTGTCTGATAGAGAAGGTGCTACACTTAATTTGTCTGATATAAATTTTTTGCACATGTGGACAACTTATTTTATCATGTCCAACAATTTTCAGACATATTGCTATGATACCGATCGGTAAAATTTGTTAACATTTTCAAAACGGTCTCAAAATTTAATGCGTTCACATTTCCGTCTGAAAATTGTTTTGTTCGCATCAAATAACCAAAATTTACTAATAAAAAAGATTTTCAGACGTATTGCTATGAGACATTTTTTTTGTCTCATTTTTAATTTTTTTAAGTGATTTTACGGGATTGCGCTACACCACTAACGTCTGAAAAATATGTTTTCGGTATCTCAGAACTATCATTCAACTACAGTCTGCAAATCAGACATATTGCTATGATGCAGTTCGGTAAAATTCTTTGACAATTTTGAAAATTCGGTCAGATCAAACGCTACGCGGAAAATGTCTGATATTGGTATTTTCGAGTTCAGGATAATCGTATCTATCGATTTGATGCAGTTTTGGCCGTATTGCTATGAGACAAAAATTTTGGTCGTGGGCTCTCGTACTATCACTGCGTTTTTTGAAGTAAGAAGGATGGGCTTTGACAAAAACACAGTTATATATATATCCAGTTAGTTATAGGTATATCCAGTTTCAAGGAACTTGTGAAACCTTGGAAAGCCGTAGAAACTTTAGCATTCCTGTGAAGTAATATTTTTCAAATGAAAACATAGTTTTCGGTTTAAAGCATAAATAGTTGAAAACTTTAAAGTTTTGTGGAACGGTGCCAAGTGCAGTAATAAGATATGATTTAACTGAGAACTGTGTTGGAAAAATGGTGGAGCTATTTGCAGGCTAACCACGATTGTAATAATAAAAACCACGGTTTAAAGATATCGGAAGGAAAAGTAACATTTCTAAAGACTGGCCAAGAGCAAGAGGTCTTGTGGACACAGTCTCATAAATGATAATGATAATAATAAATAAACAACAACATCAAATACATTGATCAGACTCCGTGGTAAGTAGCTGAAGCACTTGTGTTACAGATATCAGAATCAACAGTAGTATTACAAATAAATTAAATAAATACATATAACACCCAGACCAGTACAAACAGACATGTTCATGCACACAAATGTTTGTACAGTGCGGGGATCGAACCCGCGAACTCTTGGTTAACTGTCAACTTCTTGACCATTACACCAAAGTGGTCGTCCAATACAGTACAATTAGATTAATGAAAAGTGCCTTAGGTACAGTTTCAGCTTCTACATTGTTTTAATATTAGGTCCTTACCTATGAAATTGGCGTTTTGTATGGGAGGAACAAAAAGTCGAAATTTTTTTATATAGCATATTTATTTAATCAAAGTATGAGCCATTGTAATCTATGCACTTTTGCCATCTCATAGGTAGTTCATTGATCCCTTTACTAAAAAAACCATTCGAACGGGAATCAATAAAATCTTTGAAGGCGACTTGGACTGCCCCATCTGAGTTGAACTTTTTCCCTTGCAAGAAGTTATCAAAATTTCGAAAAAAATGGTAATCTGTTGGAGCAAGGTCCGGGGAATACGGTGGATGCCTTAGAGATTCCAATTGAAGTTCTTCTAATTTGCTAGCCGTCTGTTGTGCAGTGTGTGGTCTAGCGTTGTCGTGAAGCAGCAGTGGCGTAGAGCGATTGACCAGCCTTGGTTGTTTAGCAACTAGCTTTTCCATCATGGTTTGCAATTGCTGACAATAGATATCTGCCGTAATCGTCTGGCCAGATTTGAGAAAACTGTAATGAACGACACCGGCGCTAGTCCACCAAACGCTTACAAGTAACTTTTTATTGGTCAATTTTCGCTTGGAGCAGGCTTTGGCTGGCTTGCCAGGGTCCAGCCATTGCGATGAGCGCTTCCGATTATCGTAGAGAATCCACTTTTCATCACAGGTAATGATTCGATTTAAAATCCCTTCATTATTGTGCCGGTCAAGTAATGTAACGCAGCAGTTGACGCGCGTTTGCCGGTTTGCTTCACTCAATTCGTGAGGAACCCACCTTTCAAGTTTTTTAATCTTCCCAATTTGCTTCAAGTGGATTAAAACAGTTTTATCACTAACGCCAAAGCCTGCAGCTAACTCGGACGTGGTTTGCGATGGATCCGCTTCCACAATAGCCTTCAATTCTTCATTATCAACTTGGGTCTCCGGCCGTCCACGGGGCTTGTTTTGCAGGTCGAAATTTCCAGAACGAAAACGTTGGAACCAAAAACGCACTGTGTTTTCTTTTGCGACACAACCGCCATACACATCATTAACCCTTCGAGCCGTTTCCGCAGCACTGGTGCCACGGTGGAACTCGTACTCGTAAATAACGCGATATTTCAAATTTTCCATTTTGTAAATTGAGCGATGCAAACAGAAAAAAGATAAGTAAAAAAACAAATGAATGACGGTTTACGAAACACAACTACATGTGGAAATAGCTGTATAAATTTGAATTTCGAATTCCTAACCAAATAGGAAAAATTTGTGATCAAAGTGGCCAGTACGACAAAACGCCAATTTCATATGTAAGGACCTAATATTACTTTACAATGCGAGTGTGATATTTTTGCTATTGAGTATTTGACACCAATCAAAATAAATTCCAAATCTCTATTTGTCAAAATAGACACGTCCATAGGAAATTTCCTTATTATTCACAATATATTTTATTTATTGATAATACATTTTTTTGTAAAGTACACCGATCGTTGGTGACGTCACAATCTAGTATCGCTACAAAATCTATGGGAGACGTGCGTTTTGACAGTTAACAAAAAGTACGTCAACGATTGGTGGTGTCGAACACCCGATTGGCCGTTGTAACTCAATTTAAACTAAGACATATTCAGTGTTAGATACGTCGCTATCCGTTTCGTGCGTGCCCTAAAGTTGGCGCTACCAATTAATACGGTCGTAACTGAGTTACGCGATAGTTCCAGTTGGGGGAGAGGTTTAAATTCGTTACAACGAAACCCGGGCGTGTGAACAAACAAGTTTAAACTGAAATCTAGTTGTAGCTTAGTTTAGAAGCTGTGTGTGAAAAAAATAACGTTTTTTCTAAGCGAATACCAGAGAATCCATACTCCATCCATACTAATATTATTAATGCGGAAGTAACTCTGTCTGTCTGTCTGTTACTTAAATACGCCTTAACTACTGAACCGATTTGCATAAAATTTGGTATGAAGATATTTTGATACCTGAGAAAGGACATAGGCTACTTTTTACCGCGGAAAATTCACACATTCCTATGGGAAAATTCACGTTGGCCGATCGCTTTTACGCCTAAACTACTGAACAGATTTAAATGAAATTTGAGGAGATAGTTTAAGACTTAAGAAAGGACATGAGTTATTTTTGACCGCAGGAAAACAACGCATTCCCATAGGAAAAAAACCTTTAGGGTTATCTGATCGCTTTCACTCATAATTACCAAAGATTTGAATTATATTTGGACAAAATTGGTATTTAGGGAAAACAACGCATTCCATAAAAACTACCTAAGGCGGAAGAAGACGCGGCTTACAGCTCGTTAATAATAAGTGCGGACAAAACAATCTTTGAATTGGTTTTTTTTTTATCTTAAGTGGCAAGTTTTAAGTTATTTTACGTCAACACATTTCTCCCAAGCGTCTATCACCCTCTTTTTCAGCAGGAAGGGTTGCGCACAAACCAGCAATTTATACAGCAAACTCTAGTCTTCTAGTCTTTATTGAATGACATTGATTAACACTGGCGAGTCTAAGTAACTTTATTTTGAATGTTATCTGTTCGTTTAATGTTCAATGTACGTCTTTAAAATTCTGCGGTCATCTACAAGGTGTTACAAAAAAACCCCGTAATAACTGAAGGGTGTTGTTGTGCCCGGAAACACAACATTCCCAAAGATACCTAGCTTAAAATCTCAAAAAAAAAACGTTACAAAAAATTATACAAAATTGCCAATCAGCTGATCGATTTATTACGGGAGAGTTAAATTTTTTTTGTGATTTCGACCTAGGTTTCTTTGCGAAAGTTGTTCAGTTTTACGGGCACAATAACACCCTTCAGTTAATATGGGTTTTTTTTAACACCTTGTATACGTTTCCACTGATTTCCAAAAAATGGAAATATCCGCTATAACAGCTTTGCTTAAGCTTTCAAATGTGGCGCCACTAGTGGGAAATTAAGTGAACTTATTTATCTTACGCTCCCACTCGCTCGCAGTGTAGGTAGGTATAAGCAGTACGGAAGTCAAGAACAAATGCTTGAAAAGACTCACGCACACAAACTGACGCCTTAACAGGGTGCCTAAGCAGCCTCTACTCTCTTAGCCATTGTCCGTGATTTTGGTAACCTGTCACTCTTACAGGCTTAGCCGTGCGAGTTAGCGCTGGCTAGTGATAGTCCTCTTGCCCGTTTTCAACCACGGCGGCCAATCTCAACAGAGATCAGCCAACTACGCAGGAGATATAATAGTGCACAAGTGTGAGCGCAATACACAGGTGCACTCACTGTTCCATCACTCTCAAAGTTCGGTGAGTCGGTAATCCGACATGACCGGAGAGAGATCAGGCGCAGGACCAACGTCTTAACGTGCTTTCCGAGGCACGGGGGTGTATCACCGCCAGCTTTCCCGACTACGAGCTGTTTTTGAGAAATTCAAGACAGAAAATCTCAGAAACAATTTTTGGTTAGACGTGGGATTCGAACCCAGGACCTCTCGGATGTGAGGCAGAAACTTTGCCACTACACCAACGAGGCGCTGGCTAGTAACAAAAATACGAACAAAGAGCAAGGGAGGTGACGAAAGGTATTTGTAGTACGGATGGGTACTGCAAGACCAGCTTCGAAGTACAGATAGATACTGCAAAACCCGGGCCCTGTTGAGTCGTGAATTTGCTTTTTTTCCGTTCTGCCTACTAAAATACTGTGTCTGAGCTTTGCAGGTAAGCTCGGACTAAGCTTTGCGGGCTGCAAAGCTTTAAATAAAGGAATACTGAGAGAATAGGACTTAGGAAATAAGACAATGGACTTAGGAAACGAATGTTTTATCTTTTGTGTGTTTGCTATTCTTTTGTGTGGTGTTTGCTATAGGAAATGCATGGACTTTATGAATAACTGTAAGGGTTCTAGCCTAACTCTTTATATGCCAAAAAATTGTTGGGTTGCCTGTAACAAGATTAAGTTGTTTTTTATCTATGAATTATCGTTTTAGTGATAAACACGATGTTCCACTGCTACGAACCAAGCGCTTCTCATCTACATATCTGATGCGTACTGCAAAAGAGTGGAACTCACTACCTGCGTCAGTGTTTCCCTGCAATAACAACCTAAGAATCTTCAAATCTAGAGTGAACAGGCATCTTCTAGGTGAGCTCGCTCCATCGAAGATTCAGTTTTTGCCTGGTTGGGCTTAGTCTTGGGTCGAGAGCAAATCTATCCCAAATAATAATAAGAAACTAGCGGGGCGCCCGCGATCATTTGTGCTCATTCGTGATTATTTCCAATTATCTCATCTCATCAGCCTACATATGTCCCACTGCTGGGCACAGGCCTCACCTCAACTATGAGGTGGTCCGAACCCTACCCCACCACGCGGGTTCAGTGCGAGTTAGTGGAGGGATGTTTGTATGGTAAGTGACCAACCTTACTGTCAGATGTTATTAAGCCGCTCGAGGGCTTCTAACAAGGCTTAACGACTAATATCTATCGATATTAACCGGGACCAACAGCTTAACGTGCCTTCCGAAGCACGGAGATGCTTGTAAAAAGACGTCACTTAAATGGTCAGAATGGTCACCCATCCCAAACATGATCGCGCCGTAGGTTGCTTAACTGTTGGTATCACTACCAAAGCGCCGCAACCACTGCGCCACAAGCACCTCTGTAGAATAACTGGTCACTGTCATGCAATTAGTTGACACGCTGTCATTTGCGTGCGACTCGCGGCGATAGTATGTCACAGGCGTGCGCTGGCCGTTATAGCATATCGTAGATCTTTTTTAATACAGGTAAAATACGTGTTTGCGGTACGAAATATTTCTGAAACACGAACAAAGTTCTGAAAAGTGTTGTTTACAGGATCCATAAATATTAGCCCAAAAGTTCGTCCCTTCTGTTTGTTGAAAGTCGATTACTTCCGGCGGAAACCAAATAATAATACGGTATCCATTATGATGGATGATTTACATAATTAAATACCAAAGATGGCGGTTGGCGCGAAGGCGAAATATAATTACAGTGGACGCGTGACACAGCCTAAAAAGTTCAGCTAGTATTTAACTTTGTATCAGTTAAACGAATAGCTAATTTTGTCTACAAGTCATATATCATCTGATAACTGCGGTATTTTATTCTTCAGTAATGAGGGTGATTTTTCAACCAAAATGAGTAACTTGATGTGTACCTTACTGGGGTAAGTGCTACCCCGATGTTTGTAAAAAAAAAGGAATGTCAATGAAATTCAGTAGAGGCTGTTTTATCTGAACAATTCAGACGGTAACGCGTTTCATTGGGTACTTGGAAGGGAGACGGGGGTATAGTTACCTTCCAGTTGTTCGGTTGAGTAGGAAGTACTTGCAATAGACTAGATGACACCACCAATCGTTGACATACTTTTTATTATCTGTCAAAACGGTCTGCCTCCATAGATTTTGTATGGAAATACAAGAATGTGACGTCACAGTCATGTATCAGAAAGCGGAGTCAATTGACCGAATATTTATTGAGTTTTGTGTGCTAAAAATTTGTTTCTACAGCTTTTTGGAAATATACTGGTTGTATTAACGTCATAGGGGCTATGTTTTTGAATGCCATGTTCTTGAAAATTTTTAAGATAGGTGTCATCATGCCTATTACTTTACTGATGTGCGTCGAGTGAAAATGGAAAAACTGATATGAAAGGAGGTGTACGGTAAACGTTGAAAATTGTTGATGGTCTAGCAGGCATTTATAGATCAGAACAAATCAGTATATTTGATAGGTCGGTCGAGATTAGATAGAGATAAACAAAGATTTTTAAAAAGTTTTTTTTTTTATTTTTTTTTATTTAGATGTAAGCTGTAAGCATTTATATAACACCAAACTAAGCATGAGCTTGTGCTATGGTGGCTAGGAAAACAGATATAAATAAGTACTTAAATACGTATAATAATAAGTCCTGCTGGCCGATTTCGACAAGGCGACCAAACTCAACAGAGATCAGCCAACTACGCCGGAGATATATAGTGCACAAGTGTGAGCGCAATACTCGTACACAGGTG
The DNA here is from genome assembly GCA_963921415.1 of Pyrausta despicata. Taxonomy (NCBI): domain Eukaryota; kingdom Metazoa; phylum Arthropoda; class Insecta; order Lepidoptera; family Crambidae; genus Pyrausta; species Pyrausta despicata. The sequence goes on along the minus strand of OY992865.1, from coordinate 14,022,558 downwards.
CACTCACTGTTCCATCACTCTCAAAGTTCGGTGAGACGGCAATCCGACATGACTGGAGAGAAATCAGGCGCAGGACCAAACGGCTTAACGTGCTTTAATACATATAATATATGTCGGCGCGGCACCATCAGACGTGACGTATAACTTGACATTGAACGTCAACTGTCACTCTGACAGCTGTCACTGTGGCAAACGTCAAGCTAGGATCGGGCTACCTCCTTCCTCCGGCACGTGTGGGCACTTCCGTTTCCGGCAAGGACGAACACAAACTTTTTTTACAAAATAAAACCTAATCCAATTTCATTACGCTAAACGTGTGTCATTTTAATTGTTAAGTGAGTGTGATCGATTAAATCGATATCGAGAATACGTCGGCGTATTTATTTCGGAAATCCTATCGCATGGACGACGACACCGACTCTGCACCGGAACACGTAGCGAATATACTCGTACTACTCCTCCGATATATACTATAAACGCCATAAGTCACACAACAAAATCACACTTTTGAACCAAATAACAATGTCATCCATGTAAAATTTTCATTTTTAATTTCGCAGATTTTACGACCAGCGTCTCTCGGCATTGCTGATTCAGGGCACAACCTCCCATACGAATCTGAGCTCTAACTTTAGCTTAATTCAGTTGGTTTTACTTTGACTACATCTAACAAGTGATTTTCAGTTTCAGTCTTATTGGGTCGCAGTTGTGCAGGGAACGAAATGGCCATGTCTTACATTGTTTAGACTCCATTTTACTTATTAAAATGCTACGCTTATTAAGATTGGCTTGGCAATGGAGGTTGATACTTTCCGGAATGAAAAGAGAAGAAAGATATTTGTATGGTTTCGTACTCTTTGCTGATAGAATGATAGTAGAACGGAATGAAAGTACTCGATAGTGATTAACTGATTGATAGAAAGTCTCTTACGACTAAAATGAAAGATTTTTTTTTTCACAACAATCATTGAAAGAGTAACAAACATTACATAGTTACATCCATACCATGCGTTTCTAATATTAGTAGGATAAGTAGTACCGATTTGTTGTCAAGTTGAGAGAAAGAAATCTAGATTGGAAACCATTTGATTATGTCTTTTGAGGATATAATAAAACATCGTTTGTGTAGTCCCGGGTTCGAATCCCAGGTCGAGCCAAAATTGTTTCTGAGATTTTCTGTTATGAATATCTCAAAAACAGCTCGGAGTCGGGAAGTTGGCGGTGTTACACCCCCGTGCCTCGGAAAGCACGTTAAGCCGTTGGTCCTGCGCCTGATCTCTCTCCGGTCATGTCGGATTGCCGTCTCATCGAACTTTGAGAGTAATGGAACAGTGAGTGCACCTGTGTATTGCGCTCACACTTGTGCACTATAATATCTCCTGCGCAGTTGGCTTATCTCTGTTGAGATTGGCCGCCGTGGTCGAAATCGGCTAGGAGGACTATTATTATTAATAAAACACCGACTGCACTTCAATGTTTATTTTGTTCACCAACACAATTACGCTGTTTTTATTTGATGCGTGTCTAAAAAGATAGATAGCTTAAAACTATTTTAATAGTAATTAATGTGAGAGCGACATGATCCTTGGTTCGAAACCGAGACATACGAAACGAGAAGGACATACATTTAGTTTGGTAATACCACAGATTACTAAATAGTTACTACGTAACAGATAAATCACTCCATAGAAAAACTTCGATACCTACAGCGTTAAAAGACTACTTTTTCTGCCGCGTACAATAATGCACCTGCAGCTCTGAGTATAAAGTCACTATTGCTTTGCAGCTGCGCGAAACCACGTGACGTGAGACCGAGTGACAATCGAACTAGGGTTGACACTTTCGGTAAGAATATTTCAACCACATTTTTCTAAAATGGTATTTGATTGACTGTTGATGAAATAATATAACATTATTGAATAACAAATGTGAAATAAGAAATTTAGCCTGTATAAGGTATTACAAACGAATTATGAGCTACTTAATTGTGACTCTTGCTATCTCTTCCTAAATCGAATCTGTCATTTGTGGAATCTGTCGTTTGTAGATTACTAGTAGGTAGGTACACTTCGAGAATCGGTCAATTTTATTGTCAACTACGTAGGTACCTACCTACCTACCTAGTCATTTCGCTAATTAATTAGTCATTAGTCGACTAAACCACCACGTCGAGTAGGTAGGTAGGTAGGTACACACAGTTCGTAGGTGGTGCGCAGCCCATAAAAAGTAGACTAATAGGTATAATAGGTACTTAGGTATTATTTCGATAAAGTAACTGACCTATGTATCACTGTAGGTATTACATTTTAATTCAATAAAGCCGAACCCCAATTTACCTGAATTTATCCAATTTACCTACATAGGTACCACCTACTAATTTGTTTATTTTTATACTTTGTAAATAAATTACTAACTTACCGGGTAAAAATTACATTTTCTTCATTAGCTGTCAGACTAAAAAAAGAAAGCGTTTTATTTCTCTTAGTATTCGACCTACACCCATCAACAGCACATAAATTTCCACCACCAGAAGTCATTTTTCTTAAATAAAGCTAACGTTTGACAAGCACAGATTACTTATTTGGTTCGTATGAAAACTAGATTGATCGTAAGCGTAACACGAATAATTATAGTGCGTCGTGAGCGCGTCCGACGGTTGTTGGCAGCCCACTGAATTCGCACCTACGTCGGTGCGGGCGAGAGTAGGCTATTATCGCGCGCAAGTACATCGAGTGAGAGAGGCCTGGTAATACTAAACAATGTCCCAACTCCCATCATACGTCCTAATTTTAATGGATGGTAAAACAGCATGCCCCATTAGAACATTAGTTTATCAAGTTAGGCGGAATTCGGAGTCCTCCGGGAACGGTGGCCTCGAGGATCGGGGTATTCAGGGAATAAATCCGATTAATTCTTTTTTAGGGTTCCGAACCTCGAAAGAAAAAAACGGAACCCTTATAAGATTACTTTGTTGTCCGTCCGTCCGTCCGTCTGTCAAGACCGTTTTTCTCAGGAACGCATGGAGGTATCAAACTGAAATTTATATATGATACTTAGGTCTACTGTCCCTGGAAGCTGTAGAAAAATCAACCTTCTAAGCCAACGCAATCAAAAGATACAGCCATTGAGGCCGCAAATTTCCGCAAATTTTCGAAACTCGCACGGGAATCAAAACCTACAGGGTACTTCCCGTAAACTTAGAATCTTGATATTTAGTACGAAGTCACGTCTTATAGTACAGATATAGGAAAAATTACAAAAACCGTAAATTTTCAGTTTCATCATATAAATTTTTTTTTTGACCATTTGAAAATTTCAAAGTTACTACTCCTTATCTACAGGTTTGTACGGAACCCTCGGTGCGCGAGTCCAACTCGCACTTGACCGGTTTTTTTTTCTCTTTATTTGGGATGGAAAACAACTACATACTATATCGTGGTACAATATTTTAGGCTTATGTTATTATTAATAAATATGCAGTCAACACACTATCCACGTAACAACAAATACAATTTAAATCAACTAATCGGACGCGAAGCGAATAACATCCAACAAAAGTGGTAAGGTGCAGTCACAAGTAGTAAAATTTGTGAATCTACTATAAATATGCTCATATAAACTAATATACGTGCTACATAAAATAATAAGTGATAAATAGAGACCGGATAATATGCAACATAAAAAGCTTGAAATATGCATGCAAATATGCATGAAAAATGCCTAAAATATGCACGAAAACTGACAGAATATGCAACATTAAATGAGATTTATTGTTATTTAATATTTTTTGAAAGTGATTGAGAGTAGAATTTTTTAGTTTATAGAGAGGAATATTACTTGCAAGCAATGCTTCACATAAATCCATGCTAAACTGGTTCTTTTGTTTACATTTCAAGCTAGAAGCAGAAGCGGTTATAAGCTGTTTTCGTGGACCTTTTTTCTGCAATCCTGCGACGTGAACATTTGTCTTGACATGTTGGTCTATTTGAAACTTTTTAGTGCACGAAATGTTTTTCTCGCAAACTCGACAATATAAAACATTTCCGTCGTAAGTTAATGTTCCAGGAAATTCACTTATCCACAAAGACACACTTTTTTTTCGGGAGGCATTGTACACACACAAAAACTTTTAACTGCAGGTGAATTATCCGAGCACGAGCGTGTCAACAATCAAAGTAATAATGACATGCATAATAGGTGGGAGTAGCGCGGTAGGCGAGCGCGCGGCGGCGCGATCATTTGTCTCTTTCATTTTTTGAGTACCTACCAAAACAAAATACGCGCGGCTGCCGAGTGCGCTACGCTCGAAAAATACCTACTGTAAATTATAGCAATAATATGCATCCTCACTAGATATTAGTAAAAATATGCTATTAACCTTGAAAATCGCTTAAATATACAAATGCATATGCAAATATGCAAATGCATATTATCCGGTCTCTAGTGATAAATAACATTTTTCGGAAAAAGGAAGTAGTCAGGATTAACATTAACCGACAAGAAAAATAGGTTGTCTGTAAAGTCAGCTTACTGACGATAGTTGAACGTGACAACGTCTTTGTCACGTTGCCTCTTTGTCGCTCGTTCCGCGCTCTCGCTTGCACTTCAAGCCTTGAATGGAACGCCTCAGAGCGAGGTAACGCCGCATGCGTCATGTTTTTTGGTAGGTGCAGCCGGCTCCATCGAATTATAAGACGTTGTCATGTCAAAAAAAAAACAACAAATAATTATTGAGAAGTCGGCTAAGATTAGGTCACTAGATAGGGTTTAGCATACTTGAGATTGAATACTTGAGAACGCTTCAATTGACCTTAAGATAAATGAAATATGTCAGATTAATTCTATATTGTATTCAGTTGGTATACGTGAAACTTAGAGCTTCCCTGAATATCACGTTACCACTCGTATTCCCTTTGTACAATACGATATTCGTCTTAGTTGCGTTCCATTTCACTTGAGGGTTATATTATTAATCGTATTGTGATATTCCGATATGGCTTTGTGTATCGGAAATCATGTTGTGTATTAATGTGTGTGTAGTAATTAATATATTGAGACAAATAATATGTAGATATGAGTGTTTTATTAATATTATGATTTGAGTCGATAGGTAGGTAGTACGTTCTTTGTATCACATATTACGAGTTTAGGAGTAGGTCTAGGTAGGTGTTCCAGAGTTAGACAGTTTAAATACGTTTGACGACCGCTTGGTGCAGTGGTCCACACGTTGGATTTCTAAAACCACGGATCGCGGGTTCGATCCCCGCACAGTACAAGCATAAGTGTGCATGAACATGTGTGTTTGTACTGATCTGGGTATTTTCAATGTATAATATGTATTTATTTACAAAAAAAAAGTATTTAAGTATGTATATCAGTTGTCTTGTACCCATAACACAAGCCTCGTAGCTTAATTTGGGGCTAGAGAATTGGTGTGATTGTTGTAAAATATTTATTATATATATATCGGAGGGGCGTTCGCTACGTTCTTCGGTGCAGAGTCGGTGTCGTCATCCATGGCGATAGGATTTCCAAAATAAATACTCCAACGTCTTCTCGATATCGATTTAATCAATCACAGTCTCTTAACAATTAAAATAACACGCGTTTATCGCAATGGAATTGGATTAAGTTTTATTTCGTGAAAAAGTGTGTTTCGTCCTTGCCGGAAACGGAAGTGCCCCAGACGAGCCGGCGGAGGGAGGTAGGCCCGATCCTTGCTTGACGTTTGCCACTGTGACAGCTGTCAGAGTGACAGATGACGTTTAACGTTACGCTATACGTCACGTCTGATAGTGCCGCGCTGACACGGCCATTCTGACGGCTTACACGTCCTCGTGTTGTTCACCTGGAACGGAAACGATACCAAGAAAGTAACACATTCTCTCGGCCTTTCCTGCCCAAGTAGAAAGAATGATGGAGTTCCCAAATAAAATTATTTCCAACTTCATAACTTTCATTTTTATAGTCCATTATTATTTCAATCAAACGGATACTCATTGACATCAAATTGAGACAAAGATCTTTGTTAGAACTGAATTCATTAACCTATGCTCAGTCGCTTAACCAGCGGCTTCGCTTTACACAATCACTTAACCAGCGACGTATCGTCATAGCCACTTCACCAGCGACTTGACGTAATTATTTGGTTCGTCACTTCACCAGCAACGTATCGTCATAGCCACTTCACCAGCGACTTGACGTTACTATTTGGTTCGTCACTTACCCAGCGACAACCATTTTATAACACTTCACCAGCGTTAAAATTCACATCATTCACGAGTCAGATGCGCACGGCGCACTCTATACAGAAACTGCATGAGCTACGGCTACAACTCACAAGTGAGACTAAAGAGGTAATGAATCCAGTTACCAACGTTACTTTTAACACAAAATTAAAAAATGAAATCATTCAAAACTTTCTCCATCAAATCAAACAACAATGGCAGGTATAATTCACAAACATTTTAAATAAACTCTCTATTAAAACACAATCTAACACACGGTCTAAGAATCATTATTTTCTAAGTCATATTCATCGGGGATGCAACTTCGAGGCATTCTTTTTAGGCGATCATGAGCGTACTTATAAGTTCTGTTACTGGTCAATGATTTTAACGTGTGTTGATCACAATCAAGTACTTCTACAATTTTAAATGGACCCTTGTATTTAGGGTCAAGTTTGGTCTGGTTCCTCTCCTCATTTTGGATAAGGACCAAATCACCAAGTACAAAATTATCAAATCTAGCCTTATCTCTATCAAACGAGATTTTTCGTAAGAAGCACTAATTTCGATATTTTGGGCTGCTTGTTCTCTTGCTTTAGTAAGATCGATCTCGGTTTCAGTATTCATAACAGTCAAAAAAATAGAGGTCGTAACGACCGATCATAAGTTCAAGCGGGCTCGCTTTAGTCACGCGGATTTTTGTGTAATTAATCGCTAACTGAACTTCTTCAAGTGTGTCTTGCCACGGCCTATCTGAAGTCTCCAAGAGGGAAGCATTCAACGTGCTCATCACGCGCTTTACTTGACCATTCGCACGACTCGAATCTATCGCCATTAAATGCAACTAAATGCCGTGTGAATCACGTAATTCTTTAAAATCCTTACTCACAAAGCAATGACCTTGATCTGCTATGACGCGCGTAGGGGTACCAAAAAAGGAGATACTAGACTTTAAAGCTACAATGGCACTGGGAGTATCAATACGCATAGTGTGATACAAGAGCACGAGCTTTGGGAATGCGTCTATCAAAACTATCACGTACTCTTTTTGGTCATTTTTGCCACTCAATTTGCCGGTAATATCTACGTACACCGTGCCACGGGACAGCTAGTTTTGGTATTGAGTGAAGTTCGGCGGATACTTTCTCTGAATGAGACTTTGAAACTTTACAAGTGATACAATTGTCAATAAATTTGCAAACATACTTTGCTATTTTGTCAAACCAATCTAAACACGTTAAAAGAAATTCATACCACGCAAAGAAACTACTTGGTCATCAATTCGCGGCAGTGGGAAACGGTCGGAACCATATTTTCATTAAATTCGCGGTAATCGACCACCATACGCTTTGTTCCGTCACGCTTATCTATGAGTAGTATGGGACTCGCAAAAAGAGAACTTCTTGGTCTTTACTATGTTCGCATTCAATAATTCGTTTAGTATGCACTACATCTCGCTCTTGCGGACTCAGACGATAGGGACGGCGATATAATTAACCTGTTGTCACACGCGTTTGCGGTAAACCTTCAATAAAAGCAAACAAAAACTCTGATAGAAAATTTACAAGGTTATTTCGTAACGCAGGTAAGATATCGGTATTGATTGACCGAAAATCTATTTCTGTAATTGCACTAAAACAGACAGGTAATTGATAGCCGCGCACTTGATAGATTGACGGTCAGACCTAAGTTTACGATATCCGAACCTATTAAAATATCATACGGCATACTATCGTTAGGCAAGATAAGAAAAAAACAAATGTAAACAATGCCCGTCAATAACTACCGTGCACGAAAGCTATTCGGTACAATAAATGTGAGCGTTGCCGGACGCCTGAAAGACGCACGTTAGTTGCAATACGAACTTCAGAAAACCGGTTTGCTACACTTTGCTTTACAAGAGAACATTCAGCACCACTATCAAAATAAAAAGGGTACGACTCACCGGATTGTGTTAGTTCGCCGCGAACACCGCGCACCTCGCAGAAATTGACTCGTCACTCGAGTGAGGCTCCGCTGGCACCCCCGCCGCCGCTGCCGGCGCCGACGCCGTCGGTCGGCGTCGTCGTCGGTTCTTGCTTGATGCGCCGACTACGTTGCCGCGTTTCTTGACGCAGAGGGGAGCGGTGTGAAAGCCAGGTTGATGATGATCCTTTTAGGGCCTTACTCAGGGCAATGATTAGGGCTCCTAGTAGTGGATTATCCGAGAGGCACATGTCAGCAGTCACACGCCACGCTTGAGGATCCGCTTCTCGCTTGTCAGGGTCGAACTCAGGAAGGTGTACGACGTGGTTTGCAGCCGGGCCCTTCATGGCCTGTATTAGTCAGGAAGTTTTGATTTTATTGCTCCAATAACATTCGTCATTTGTCGTCAGGATAATTTGTCGTCACTTGTGTACGTGCGCAATCCCACTTCTGATATCGGAGGGGCGTTCGCTACGTTCTTCGGTGCAGAGTCGGTGTCGTCATCCATGGCGATAGGATTTCCAAAATAAATACTCCAACGTCTTCTCGATATCGATTTAATCAATCACAGTCTCTTAACAATTAAAATAACACGCGTTTATCGCAATGGAATTGGATTAAGTTTTATTTCGTGAAAAAGTGTGTTTCGTCCTTGCCGGAAACGGAAGTGCCCCAGACGAGCCGGCGGAGGGAGGTAGGCCCGATCCTTGCTTGACGTTTGCCACTGTGACAGCTGTCAGAGTGACAGATGACGTTTAACGTTACGCTATACGTCACGTCTGATAGTGCCGCGCTGACATATATTTATATATTTACATCTTGGTCATATTCTTACGGAAAACCCAAAGAAGGATATCGTTATGGAAGTGGAGCGCAGGGCGCTGTGTGTTACGACGAATATGTTGGCTCGCAGATTTTCTCGATATTCAATAGGTACCTGTTAAAATTACGCTTTCTAAAGTATACTGTACATATTTTTACTTGAGTAGTCTGTGGGTCAAATATAGCCAAAAATCTAATAGCGCTCTGCGAATAGAATATAATAATGCGTTAGGTCTGCCGCGATATTGTTGTGCCTCGAGTATGTTGGCGTACGCAGATGTCGACAGTTTCCCAGCTATACTGCGTAAGGAAGCTGGCTCACTTTAACGGCGAGTACGCGGCAGCCGCAACAATGTCCTGAAGGTCATCGCCGACAGCGGGGACTGTCCGCCTGTCGAGCATTTATGTCACGTAACTCGCTCACTTTTATTTATTAAGTACTAATCCCAGTTATCAGCTTTTTGATATATGTACTAACACCCAAATAGTGTTGTCCGAAATAAACTTTTTTTTTAAATCTAGGTAGGTTTGTAACAAATTGAGTAAACAGTCTGAATTCGGCTGGTGAAAATGATATTTTTGCCGTAGAAATGTGAATGCTTATATTACGATATAAAACTATGGTGAAAAGGAGTTTGTAAATTGTAATGTTTCTTAAAGCTTTGGAACGTCCAACGCACGTTTTTTTACATTTTGAAAAGCGGTAACTAATTCCTAATCCGGTCTGCGATGCTAAGTCGAAATCATTGATTCAAATTCAGCTTATTTTTTTCGGAGAACTTTAGATCCATATCGTAAATAATATTGTTCTTACGTCTAATATTAGTCATTTAGATTTTGAACCTTAAGCACAGTATAGTTCGATTTCCGAACAGAGATTATGATGGAAACCAATTTTCAATGTTGTCACGAGTCTGGGTGTTTGTGGTACCTTATTTGTTTCTAATTGACTGCCTCGTTGGTGTAGTGGCAAAGTTTCTGCCTTACATCCGAGATATCCTGGGTTCGACTCCCAGGTCGAGCCAAAATTGTTTTTGACATTTTCTGTCATTAATTTCTCAAAAACAGCTCTGAGTCGGGAAGTTGGCGGTGTTACACCCCCGTGCCTCGGAAAGCACGTTAAGTCGTTCGTCCTGCGCCTGATCTCTCACCGGTCATGTCGGATTGCGGTCACACCAAACTTTGAGAGTGATAGAACAGTGAATGCACCTGTGTATTGCGCTCACACTTGTGCACTATAATATTTCCTGCGTAGTTAGCTGATCTCTGTTGAGATTGACCCCCGTGGTCGAAATCGGCCATAAGAACTATTATTTGTTTCTAATACCCATTACACAAGCGCTTATGCAACTTACTTTGGAATGTTTTCCCAATTATCTATTTATTTATCTTGTACTTTCCTGCCATTCTATATTTAAAGTCGGTACATAGTCTCGGTCCAGCCTGAATGAGTGAAGCCTGAAATAGAGCACAATTACCGGAAAAAATGTCGGTCCGTACGTGAGATGTCAGCCGTTACTTTTCCGCTGGACCTGTGGACATATTGCCTGTCGGACTTTTCCTGGACGTGTCCTTAGATCAAACCAAATAGAGGAAGATACGGTGCGTCCTTACAATATACCTCTATGAATTTAAACTTTCGCGTTGCATTTTAACACTAACTACTGGTTATCGGGTCTAAATGCGATCTATTTTATCTCGACGTTTCGGCTGGATTGTACTACGCCGTGGTCACGAGGTGACTGGTGGCTTGCGGCGTTGTCTGCTCGGGGCGGCCGCAGTTTCCAGATCCACCCTCAAATTTTCCTTATTCAAAATGTTAGTACAGTACCTTATATTCATTAAAATAGATCGCGTTTAGACCCGATAAATAAATAAATATACAACAACATCACATACATTGATCTGACTCCGTGGTAAGTAGCTACAGCACTTTTGTTACAGATATCAGAATCAACAGTGGTATTACAAATAAATTTAAATAAATACATATAACACCCAGACCAGTACAAACAGACATGTTTATGCAACAGACATGTTTGTACAGTGCGGGGATCGAACCCGCGACCTCTTGGTTAATAGTCAACTTCTTGACCATTACACCAAAGTGGTCGTCAACAACAAGTAGTTAACGTCCTTACAATCTTCAAATTTAAAAATGGACCACAGTCGCACACACACGCACGTGTTAACACCACACAGTACTGGCGACGATTAGGATTTTGAAGCCGGTCCATTCGACTTTGTCGGAGGACCATGCGCAACTAGCTCATATTGTATCTACCTCTTTTTAGTTTGATCTAAGCGTGTCATGCCGTGAGTTTGTTCCTGCAATTTGGGAAAATCACAGATTTGGAGTCCACTTTTATGTGTTCCATCTTCAGTAAGCGTTTGATTAGAGGTAAAGATTTCAGAATTGAACTAGTGGCCTGCTAAACGAATTTCGTCAACACAATATTCGGGCTTTTTTGTACAGACCAAATCAAATTAAGCAACGAATTTGCCCAATAATGCCCTTTATCGAACCTTTTTGATTTCTGTTTAGCCCAAAGGTATGACTGGTATAGAATGCCTTATGGCGATCAGTCCATCACAAATTTTACTGTGTTATTTGCACAATAAAATTTGCACAAACGGTGGTGTTAATAAACAAATTAATAGTTAGCAGTTTTGTACAAGATGCAAACCACTTGTAGCCGCTCAATCTGGAAGTCCCATGATCAGCGCCGTAGACATTTTGTTCAGTTAATAGTGACGACGACGACGATGAAGTGACAATAATGTTTAAATACTTAAAAAAAAGCTATAACAATCAAATTGTGTGTTGTGAACTAATCATAACGTATTTAAACTATTTAGCTTGCAGGATTTGATTACAGACAACTGAAATTAAATAAAAGCCCTACTGTTCAAAAGTTTACGACCACTTTGCGTTCACTTAATACTTGACATTCTGCCGAGCTTTCACATTTTTTCCCAGTTAGTAAAAAGTATGTACTTTAAACATAAGCGATAGCGTAAAGCCTTTCCTGAAAGTAAAGCAATGTAGTAAACTAACCTGAAGCTGAGCTGAACAGTTTCAGCCTTAGCACCGCGACCCTGTTAAAGTTACAACAGCTTTTCTTAAACAGCTTATCCGCTTCGTGCGTGATAAGCTAACAATATTCTCAATATTTTTATTTTATTCAAGGCAACAAACAGTCATACAGAAAAAAAAAACTTATATATAAATATTGTTTACAAAAGACTTTACTAGTGCCTATTATCTTTGCAATAATGATTTCATAGAACAAACTTAATCAATTAAAATAAATATCCTGTTATTATTAACTTTAGATTCATTAAAAAAGACTGTTTTAGCTTAGGAAGGGAAATGTTGAATAAATCTATATCGGTGTATTTCTTATTATAAGTGCTAATGAAACGGAAAAAGAAATGATTACGCGTGTAGTTTTTATGAAAATTCGAGGGGACAAACAGTGGTCGAGAACGATAGGGGCGCACCGGAAGCCGCACACGAGACACAAAAGAAAACATGCTGGGTAGTGAATAAGAATCCACAAAATCATCCTTATCCTTATCTGCCTATAAACGTCCCACTGCTGGGCACAGGCCTCACCACAACTATGAGGTGGTCCGAGCCATACTCCACCACGCGGGCTCAGTGCGGATTGCTGGAGGGGTGTTTGTAAGGTAAGTGACCTACCCTACTGTCGATGCTATTAAGCCGCCCGAGGGCCTCTGACCAGGCTTAACGACTAATATATATCGATATTAACCGGGACCAACAGCTTAACGTGCCTTCCGAAGTACGGAGATACTTGTAAATAGACGTCACTTAAATGGTCAGAATGGTCACCCATCCCTATCATGACCGCGCCTTAGGTTGCTAAACTTTTGGTATCAGTACCAAAGCGCTGTAACCACTGCGCCACAAGCACCTCACAAAATGATAAGGTATTTTATATATACAATATCGAACATTTCACCTCTGTTGCTCAAGGACAGTAGTTTATGATCTTTAGTATTATATCTATCTAAAGTTTCGATATACGATTCGTCTGAATTGTAACAATGGTCACAATATCATAACAATACCATTGTCTCAATATTTGACAATCGGTTGGTGCAGTGGTCTACATGTCGCACTTCTAAAACCATGGGTAGCGGGTTCGATCCCCGCACAGTACAAGCATATGTGTGCATGAACATGTGTATTGGTCTGGATGTTTTATATGTATACTATGTATTTATTTACAAAAAAAGCATTTAAGTATGTTTATCCGTTGTCTAGTACCCATAACTCAAGCCGCGTAGCTTAATTTGGAACTAGAGAATAGGCGTGATGACGCCTATCTTAAATATTTTCATGACCATGGCGTTTAAAAAGCATAGCCCCTATGAAGTTAATACAACCATTATATTTCCAAAAAGCTGTAGAAAACAATTTTTAAATACACAAAATTAAATAAATATTCGGTCAATTGAATCCAATTTCTGGTACAAGACCGTGACGTCACGATCATGTATTCCCATACAAAATCAATGGAGGCAGATCGTTTTGACAGATAATAAAGAGTATGTCAACGATTGGTGGTGTCATCTAGCCTATTGGTGTGATTGTTGTGGAATATTTATTTATAATATTATATCTACCTTTGACTATAGATTAATAAACTGTCAGATTAAAATAAATAGCTGAAGCCTGGAATAACTAACTTTCATCGAAAGGCAGATAAAGTATAAAGACCGACCGGTCATGTAGAGTTAGTCTATGGATACTTTCAATTCTGAAAGTATTTTGAAAGAAGCTGAAGTGCTACAAATTTTTATCTTAATGGAAAAACAATAGATCGTACATGTTTTGGAAAAAAAGTGTAAAAGATTACTTAATAACAAAGTAATTATGTTATCGTGAAGATTATTTTGCATACTAATTCTACATAATGGACATGGATATGTCCCTACTAATATCCCAAACAAACAACAAAATCAGAGTCTCTACTTTATATGTAGATGTATGTTATTTCAAATTAGGCCATCTCTGTTACTCCAAATGACTTTACTTTGCGAGTGAACGGAATAGCTAGCAGATGACTGAGAGCTTAACGGTATAGCGTCTCAAAAGTTTTGGTAATGCTGACGCAGCGCACAGCTATAAAACTTTAACTTACACTATGTAATACGATAACAACCGCTGCTACGGTTGGCGCGCCCGAACTAACTCAGTCCCATGTACGGAGGTGTCCAGAACGCACACTTCAACATTTTTAATAAATGCCGTAAACAGCCTATCATCATATCAGCCTGTTGCAGTCCACTGCTGGACATAGGCCTCCCCCAAGGAGCGCCACAGCGCACGATCTCCCGCCCTTTGCATCCAGTCACTACCAGCTGCCTTCTTCAGGTCATTTGACCATCTAGCCGGGGGGCGTCCCACACTACGTTTAGCTAAGCGTGGTCTGGATTTGAGAACCTTCCTGCTTCACCTCTTGTCGGTTCTGCGACAGACATGGCCAGCCCACTGCCACTTTAGCTTGCTACATTTTTGGACAACATCAGTTATCTTAGTCTTATGTCGTATGACCTCGTTCCGGATCTTATCCCTCAAACAGCCAATCCATCTATCATTTCCACCCTTACACTAGCCAGCTAGGACACTCATGTTGACCCCCTACAGGGACTCAACGAAAGTTTTGATGAGGCTTCTCTCTCCACTCTATGGTCAAAGTAAGTTGGCAACTTGAAACGGTGTCATTAGGTATGCCGAGTTGCCTCTATTGTGTTAACTTCAATCAGAACTTTGATACTCGATCTAAAGTTCACTTACAAGATCGATTGTTACTCGACTTACGAAAGGTGAAGTGACGAGAGTGAATCAAAAAGTTCTTAGAAGTGCATATATATGAAACCTTTTTGGATCAAGTTCGATATTCAAATTAAAGAGTGTCTATCACACTATATTCATGCAGACTGTCACTTGTTTTTGTCAGTTCGTTCGCATGTAATAATTTTTTTTGTGCAACGAGTTGCTAAAAAGTCAAACTTATGGATAAAAGTGAGTTACGTGCGGTGATAAAATATCTCATTTGAAGAAAATGTCTACGAAGGAAATTTTTTTGGACATTCAGCAGACATTAGGGGGTGATGCTGTGCCCTATTCTACGGTTGCGTACTGGGTGGCTGAATTTAAAAGAGGTAGATCAAGCTGTAAAGATGACCCGCGTTCTGGGCGGCCTTCAACCTCCGTTACAGAAGAAAATGTCAAAAAGGTTGAGAATCTGGTTTCGGAAGACAGAAGAATGACTATAAAACATATAGCTGAGATCCTAAAGATATCTTTTGGTAGCGTTCAATCCATTTTAGTTCACTGGGGTTCAAAAAAGTGTCTGCAAGATGGGTGCCACGAATGTTAACCGACGAAAACAAAAAGCGACGTTTGGAAATTTCCAAGCGTAATCTCGAAATGTTCCAGCGTGATTCGGATATTTTTTGCCGTCGTCTTGTCACCATGGATGAAACGTGGGTCCACCATTTTGATCCTGAAACTAAAAGACATAGCATGTCTTGGAAACGACCATCCTCTCCATCCATTAAGAAATTTCGAGTTGCTCCTACCGCTGGCAAAGTTATGGCCTCTGTGTTCTGGGATAGTGAAGGAATCCTTTTTATTGATTACATGCCAAAAGGCCAGACGATTACTGGACCCTATTATGCAAATTTAATCCCGAAAGTGCGTGAAGCGATTAAAGAAAAACGTCGTGGAAAACTGTCGTTGGGCGTGTTGTTCCTTCAAGATAACGCTCCTGCTCATCGATCGGAAGTTGCGCTCAACGCAATCCGCTGTGCTGGCTTCAATCTCCTTGACAACCCACCATATTCTCCGGACTTAGCCCCAAGTGATTTTCACTTATTTCCAAAATTAAAAGAGGAAATTCGTGGAACAAAATTTCACGATAATGACGCGGTTATAGCTGCCGTAGAGGACTTTTTCGAGAGTCAAGAAAATAATTTTTTTTCACAAGGAATAAGGAAGTTAGAAACGCGTTATTCTAAATGCATTGCATTGGAGGGAGATTATGTAGAAAAATAAAATATTATTATTTAAATCTTTGCATTTTTTAATATTGATTCCAAGAATTTTTTGATTCACCCTCGTATGTATAAAATCATCTTATCAGCTTAAATCCGTCCCACTGCTGGGCAGTCTGATAGCCATACTCCAACACGCGGACTCAGTACGGATTGGTGAAAGGGGGTTGTTTGTAAGGTAAGTAAGTGGTCAACCTGACTGTCAGATGTCAATAAGCCCTATGGCCTCTGATTAGGCTTCACGACAGATAGCTATCTATAGATTTCACAAGCTTATAGTGCCTTCTGAAGCACAACAATCTAAGCGACAAAATCTCCTGAGGATGGTGTAGTGGCAAAACGCGTCGAGTGTTTTGTTGTGTTGTGTTGTGTTGTGATTCCAGGTGCATCTTCCGTGTCACATTGTGAGTTGTATTGTTAGTCCTGCGGCTTCCAGCTCTAGTTTTTAGGGTTCCGTACCTCAAAAGAAAAAAAACGGAACCCTTATAAGATCACTTTGTTGTCCATCCATCCGTCCGCCTGTCAAGACCGTTTTTCTCAGGAACGCGTGGAGGTATCAAACTGAAATTTCTATATGATACTTCGGTCTACTGTCCCTAAAAGCTGTAGAAAAATCAACCTTCTAAGCCAACGCAATGAAAAGATACAGCCATTTAGGCCGCAAATTTCCGCAAATTTTCGAAACTCGCACGGGAATCAAAACCTACAGGGTACTTCCCGTAAACTTAGAATCTTGAAATTTAGTACGAAGTCACGTCTTATAATAAAGATATAGGAAAAATTACGAAAACCATAAATTTTCAGTTTCATCATATATATTTTTTTAATAATATTTATATAAAATATTTTATTTAACTTTTACTTATATACATACCTACAGGTTTGTACGGAACCCTCGGTGTGCGAGTCCAACTCGCACTTGACCGGTTTTTTTAGGTGGTTACTGTACGAGCTAGCACGTACAATCGTCGCGTCAGCATTTCCCCGGAAGCGCATTATTTCATAATCCGCTTCACATTGCCATTTTTCATACTTGTTCATAATTCCATCAGTTCGTGTATAGCTATCATCCGCATCGCGCGCTCTCATATCATTCTATCATTTTAGTCGTAAGAGACCTTCTATCAATTTCAATACAACTATCAGTTAATCACTATCAAGGACTTTCATTCCGTTCTACTATCATTCTATCAGCAAAGAGTACGAAACCGTACAGTTACAGTTGGATGTATTTGGGTTTGTGGAAATTTAAAGCAAAGGAATTCTCTTTTTCAGCTTTTGTTTGCAGCTTGTTTGTGTGATAGTTACGACAATTTAAGTATTATTTATTTATCGAACAAATGTAAAACCCTTAAGACAAGAAGTTTACTGCTGATTTAAGACCTCCTTTGCATGTTTCAAGACTAACCGGTTAAAATAAAAGCTTTCTGCATCTCGTTAAAAAATTCTTTGATTTTGTTAGGATTTCCGGCAGTAATTTTTAATACAAGAAGGGGTCAGGGGAAAAACAACTTTTGTCACCTAATGAGCAAACTGAGATATTACTAATTGAAAGATAAAATCATAATAACATAGTGTAATTTATACCCATATAAATAAGAAAAGCTCTTTTTATTGAAAGCATGTTTATTGGTAATGTAATTATTTATTTATTTTATTTTGACTTTACATCTGCTAAAAGTTATAATAAAAAATTGTGACTAAGTCCAGTCAGAATAATCAGGTGAAAATCATCCTATGTCCACCAACATCAGGGGAAAAACAATTGATGTCACTGAGGCACTTTAACATTAATAGGTATAATGGCATAGGGAGGAGGCAGGTTAGGGCAAGGGGTAGGTATAGGGACTAATCAAATCTAATTATTGTATTTAAGGTTGGAAAAAAACTTTTTTGCTGTCGGTCCACAATATTTTGATAAAGACTGTATATCCAGGAATTTTGCTTTACTGATCGGTAAAATGTCCTTGTAAGCTTGTTCAGGAAGAGTAAATTCTCCTGAATTAGGGATGTCTTCACAGGATTTGGAACTCACTTAATTTGGAGCGCTCTTAGAAACGAAAGAAAATACTAAAAAATATAACCTAAAAGTCTTATGTCACTGTCATAGTCGACCATGGACAACGGTTGTTTTTTTCCTGAACGGTTCTGACATTGGATGTTTTTTCCCTGTACCCATATTTTAACAGCTTGAAATCGCAGAGACTATGGATGTTATTGCCCTGTTGTTTTTGACAGAGCATAGCGACAGATATAACCATTAAGACTGCATTGCCAGTTGAAAAAAATAAAAAATGTGACAAAAGTTGTTTTTCCCCTGACCCCTTCTGCATATTTTAATTCACGATTCACGAAGAATTAAAATATGCATGACATACTTCGCGATCGGATATGTAAAAGTTTTGAATAGTTCCAGATAATGGAGGTAGTGTGTAAGCCATGTACAAATATTTTTCTCACAGTCAATAAAATAAATCCATCGCTGACTTTCATCAAATAAAACTTGATGGGATAACGACAGTGTTCGTCACAAATTTTTGTCAGAACAACAAAACCATTGGCCTGAAATCCTGGATTTGTTCAGGAATTGTGTGGATCTCGGGCAAAAGTGAGGTCAGGCCACCTTTAGGAGTAAGGATCGAATCGAGTTTTTTTTATATGCCTTTTGAAAATAAAATGTCAAATAAATATTCGCACAGCCAATAATATTTAAGGCAATTATTTATTAATTTTTGGGAAACATATAGTTATAACATTACATAACAAAAAAGGTAATATTCTCCTTGTCAATGTGAAATCTGTCTTTTAACGTGTTAGTAAAGTCTCACTATATTTTTGTCGTTGACTTCTATAAAATTACAGAATGGCTGTTGTAACAAATTAAAGAAACACATTAAATACCTAAAGACATATTCTTGCAACGGCATCAAAAGTGTACACATCAATGAGCTTTGAAAAGACCGTGCCTCTTACGGGACTCGAACCCGCAATAGCTTGTTTTGTACTCCGGATCGTAAACCATTAGACCAAAGCTAGAGTGAACAGGCATCTTCTACGCGAGCTCGCTCCATCGTAGTCTCAGTCTTCGTCTCGTTGGGCTTAGTCTTGGGTCAAGAGCAAACCTATCCCAAATAATAAATATACAACAACATCACATACTTGATCTGACTCCGTGGTAAGTAGCTTAAACACCTGTGTTACAGAAATCAGAACCAACAGTGGTATTACAAATAAACTTAAATAAAAACATATATCACCCAGACCAGTACAAACAGACATGTTTAGCAAAAAAAAGCTGTTATAAGAAATAAAACAAAGCTGTTTAATCCCTGCTTTGGTGTAAAACAAGCCTTATCTTCAGGTTGTTGACTTCTGAACTTATCAAGATATCAAAGGACATTTATGCCAGTCTGTCACACGAACTTTATAAACAATCCTTATTTTCAACTCTATTTACAGTTAGACAGAGGACAGCTCAGCTTGATAACAGTGCAGAAATCTTATCCGATAACCTTTGTAGAAAATCGACTTGATCTTAGGGCTGGATGTAGATAATAGATAAAACTAGTGGAACCTCGAAACTTAGCGTTAATTCAACAGTTTTTCTTTTCTAAAAGTAAAAGTATTTTATGTAATAAATTTCAATTCGCATATCATACTTGAGTAATTATACTTTCTATTTATGAACAAATTAAAAAAAAAACCTAAATATTTCAAAAAAAAAACTTTTTTTAATCAAATTATGATTTTTATTATCAATATTGCAGTTCAACCGGTCATAGGGAAGGAAGTTGTTGAAATTTAGCTTGCAAGATTTATACAGACAAACAAACACCGAGATAGATGAAACTAAAAAAAAATATATAAAATTTTGTTTAGTTGTTGCTGAAAATAACTACCTACTTCAAAAATTCAAACGCTACATCAAGTTACCTCTTTATAAATCTAATATATAAAATTCTCGTGTCACAGTTTTCGTTGCCATACTCCTCCGAAAAGACTTGACCGATTCTCATGAAATTTTGTGAGCATATTGAGTAGGTCTGAGAATAGGCCAACATCTATTTTTCATACCTCTAAGTGATAAAAAAACTAACACGGGTTGCACTCCGGGAGTGCCGGCAGAAGTGAAAACTTAACAACCGTCTTACGGTTTTTCGATCAGCATCACGTGACCTGACGCGAGTTTCACAGTTTCTACCCATGCCACAAAAGTGCTCAACGCCGCTAAAGAAGTTTTCACTTCAAAAAAAACACGGGTTGCACTCCGGGAGTGCCGGCAGAAGTGAAAACTTGATTATTAACGTTGTGCATTTTTGATTTATTTTAACCGTCTTACGGTTTTTCGATCAGCATCACGTGACCTGACGCGAGTTTCACAGTTTCTACCCATGCCACAAAAGTGCTCAACGCCGCTAAAGAAGTTTTCACTTCAAAAAATTAAATGGCATAACAACGGTTGCCGGGTCAGCTAGTAAATTATAAAAGCCAAACTTTGCACGGTTAAATAAATGTTTTTTTTTTGTATTTAATATAGTCTATGTTCAAAAGTAATGATAATATAGGAATTATTCATTTATTTATAAACTTGTGTACAATGGTGAACTTAATGCCGGCCGGAGGCATTCTCTACCAGTCAACCACATGTCCAAGCACAAAACATACCGGCGGTGCACATACAGAGAGAACAAGAAAATGCACGTTAAATGGTTAACGACTTACTAAATAAATAAAAAATACAAATTAAATGGTATTGTTTTTTTTATCGATCCCTCGTTTTTGAGCTTGTGAAAACAAACAAAAACAAATGTCCTCTTTTTAATACTTTTTAGTGTAGATAGTACGAGTAATAATTATGTTTCGCGACTTTTATTTGAAGTTACCGTTTGATTTCGTAAACTCGATATCACACAGCAAACTATGTATTCTTAATATGTATTAACTTAATGTAAATAAAAATAAAATAAATAAATACTTCACAACAATCACACCAATTCTCTAGTCCCAAATCAAGCTACGAGGCTTGTGTTATGGGTACTAGACAACGGATAAACATACTTAAATACTTTTTTTTTGTAAATAAATACATATTATACATAGAAACACCCAGATCAGTACAAACACACATGTTCATGCACACATATGCTTGTACTGTGCGGGTTTCGAACCCGCGACCCTTGGTTTTAGAAGTCCGACATGTAGAACACTGCACCATGCGGTCGTCATATGTATGTATATAAGAAATTCCCACTTCGCAGTGGTCTCCAATTTCGGTTAATTCTTTAAAATCCAAGTTAAATTCAGTATCATTTAGTAAACGCATTTAGCTTCACTTGTTAAAAACTTAGCTTAGCTGTAAAAATTTTGTGACACGGCTATTTTACCTGATGCAACTGACTGACCCCCCGGTTATCTAACACAGAGGTGTCAAACTCAGGGCCTCAGAAGGGCGCCGTTTGTTTATCGACTAGGGCTCCGCATCGAGGGCGGGAAACGCTTAAAATATAACGATTAGGCGCCCTAAGGGCTGAACGCATGGAAAGGTTTTTTTAAATGCACCGAATAGAATTAGAATTAGAAGAATTAGAGCGAGATCCCTAGGACTGTGGATCTCCTCAATCATTTTACCCAAGCTGTCCAAGGTGTAGATCTTTTCGCTTATAATTTTAGTACTTTTGTTAATAGTTTAAGATTGTTGTTGTCAACTAACCACAATCTTTCTCTCTCTCTCTCTCTCTGACACACACACGCATAGTTAACGAAAATTTGTAAAAACAGTTTATTATCGTTTGTCGTTAGTCATTTTTCTATAACATGTCTCTCTGGGTTTCAAGTCATCTACGGGCGGGGCCTGGTGACCTGTAGCACCGGTTTATTGCGAACCTATTTTAGGCACCAGCCTCTCGCACCTCTGGTGCACATATTCTAAATTTATACATGTTTAAGGATTAATGTTCTGCTAATTCTGCTGAAGAAAATAAATAAATATATTATAATAATAATAAATAGTCTTAAGTTTACTAACATTATTTGTAAACTCAACTGGCAATACGAGTTTTTTGGATACACCGTAAGCTCAGTTCCGTTTCAATATGAAACGGAACTACCGTCTTATGAATTTCTAACGGCTGGTCACCCTACTGCCCTTGATCGGCGGAGGTCGGACTCTTCGGGACACGAAGTTGATTAGCGAGGCCGTCCTTTTATATCTAATCGAATTGTTTTGTCGTGTTGTTAACCTTCCCTGTTTTATGGGTCGTTTTGATCTCGATCTTTTCTCATCTGTTTTTTGAAAAACATTTGAAAAAACAATTATGCTGAGATCATTTTTCGTCGGCTAGGTGCTTTATTCAATAAACGAACCGTATAGGAGCTAATAAAGTCTAATAACAAAAAACACTTTTTATATTATTTGTGTATTGTGAGGTGCTTGGTAGCAGCAGTGGTAGCGACGCTTTTATTATTTTATATTTAGCAGTGATACCAAAATTTAAGCAACCTAACGCGCGGTCATGTTTGGGATGGGTGACCATTCTGACCATACAACTGACGTCTATTAAATAAATAAATAAATATTTCTCAACAAGCACACCAATTCTCTAGTCCCAAAGTAAGCTACGAGGCTTGTGTTATGGGTACTAGATAACGGATAGGTATACATACTTAAATACTTTTTTTTTGTAAATAAATACATATTATAAATAGAAAACACCCAGACCAGTACAAACACACATGTTCATGCACACTTATGCTTGTACTGTGCGGGAATCGAACCCGCGACCCTTGGTTTAGAAGTCCGACATGCGGACCACTGCACCAAGCGGTCGTCGTCTATTATACAAGCATCTCCGTGTTTCGGAAAGCACGTTAAGCTGTTGGTCCCGGTTAATAACATCTGACAGTAAGGTTGGTTACTTACCTTACACACTAAGCCGTACCACCTCATAATTGAGGTGAGGCCTGTGCCTTAATTTTTTTTGTAAATCGTTTAAACCTTCCCTAGACTTCCACAAATATTTCAAGACTAAAATTATTTAAATCGGTTCAGCCGTTCTCGAGTTTTTGCGAGACTAACGAACAGCAAGCAATTCATTTTTATACTCGTATGAAGATTATTTTTCACTATAACTCATCTCGGATCAAGATTGCAACATTCATTTTAAAAGCCGCAGGGACCGAACAAGGCCGGATCAATTTGTGCATAAACTCGATATTTATTAGTTCAGCTTTCGATTTAAAGCCAGGGCGGAGTGTGTCGGCTGGTAACTCGATTGGGGCGAGTCAAGTGGGTTGAAGGCTCGTAGCCGCGGGGTTAAAAGATTTAAGGGATTATCTCCCTTTTCTAAAGATAATAAATATATTTATAGTAAAAGAAAAACCTAATCAGCCCTAACAACAGCTGATGAGCTTCAAAGGTGAGCTTCAAACCAGCGCTTTTCGGGATCATATCCCAAGTCAGCACAAGCTGTGCCACCTCCAATTGCGCTGTAATGTGCTATGTTTGTTTGATTCATTGAATGTTAGTTATGTAAGCAATAAAGATTTTATTATTATTATTGGTATAATGGTTTGAAATTAGTATCTCCTTTCGGGAGCTACGATTTCACAAACACAATCACACACACAGATATAGGGGTTAAAGTTATTACACTCCTCTTTCTCGTCGAGGGTTAAAACGTAGGTAGGTATTCTAAAATATATTGCGCAGTTCTTTTGACTATCACCATGCAAGATACATGTGTTTCGTGTACCGTGGCGTAAAAACTTAGGATAAGTTTTTTTTAATCAGGTTACTTAACGACAAAGACGACTTATGCCAATTCTCGTAGATTGTAGGCACGGAACCCTTCGCGTACTAGTTCAATTTGCACTTGATCGGCTTTTAAAACCCTTTAACGCTACGGCAGTGATATTCAAGATTGGGTATCGTGTTTTATGATGTGATTAAAAGAGCTTACTAATAGAAACTAGAAATCCCTTAAAAACTAAGTTGTGTTTTAAAATTATTTTTTAAGCTTTTATTATTATCAGAGTGACGAACGGAGGCCTACTTTTAATTCAATAAGAAGTGTTACCAATAAGGTAAGACATTCTTATTTATTTCAAATCATGGCAAATGTATAATCATTATCATTCAAAAAAATTCTACTAATCCAAAACTTTGGTGCAATAGTTAGGATGTTGACTATTATATTAAGAACTAAATACTTGGAGGTAAAACGTGAAACGGCCAATGTGCTAACCGTTTGCCAACTTTATACTTTACTTTATATTTTACAGACAATTTTGGATGAGCACAAATCATTTTTACCTCTTGATATTGCAATTCTAGCCAAAAGAAGTAGAAGCTACAATTATCGCATGTAAACCTCATTTTGCTAAACGCCAATTTTCAGCTCATCCATCTTAACTATATGTATAACTTAGTAAATAAAAAAAAAATTGGTTGCCTGTAAAGTCGGTATACGCGCGAAAGTTTTACGTGACAACGACTCTGAGTGGTAAAATAATTTTAATGTGAATATTCATTCGTATAACATGAACCGGTGTGTATGCCTATCTCTCTCTCTCTCTCTCTCGCTCTGTCTCTCTCGCGCGAAACGTGAGCGGAGCAGCGTAACGCAGTTTCTTGAGGTGTCACCCGGCAAACCAATTTATAAGACGTTGTCACGTTAAAAACTTAATATCTCTATCAAAACAAAATTTCAATAAAAAAAGTGTGACACAATAGTTATATCATACAAACACACACGCGCGCGCGCATACACACACACACCTTTCCTGGCACAAATGTTTATACACTTAAAAGGAACAGGTCAGCCTCTGGTATTGTTACCCATTTATTAACAAATATTTTACATTTTTTTTTTCAAAATATATATCTGCGTTTAAATGACACCATTCAGATGCAGCCATAAACCTCCTGTTTAGCAAAAATAACGTTTTGTGCTTCGGTAGCGTTTTGAAATTCGAACACCGCAAAAAATCCTATTAAATCATCGCCGTACAGAATGAAATTAGACAACATTTCCTGAACGTTTCTGCCCGGAATGAGAATAAAGATGGCCCCGGACAATCGGGCGTTTAAAATTCACCCGGAGACACGTTTTAGACCCGAGGGAGTCAATTTGTATTGTTGGCGACGGATCGCCTGAGGAATGATAAGGGGACTATGTTTTGTGGGTTTGCAAGACCAACGGTACTTTCAGAGGTTATTTAATAGAGGAAAATATACACTTTTAATCAGGTATTATGCTTTAAATGATTTAAAAAACTCATCTTTAGGGATAGCCAATGTTTAGCAGAGGAGCTCTTGATTTGTCAAAGAGATAAATTAAAAAAAATATGATAATAATGAATATTAAAATTAATTAGAAACTCACGCTACATTTGTTATTTATTTATTTATTTAAGCTTTATTGCACAACAAAACTTTGTACAAAAGGTGGACTTAACGCCGTAGGGCATTCTCTACCAGTCATACCTTTGGGCTAAGCAGAAATGATTAGTGGGCGGTGCATCAAAATAAATAAAAGAGAAAACACAAAAATAATAATACCAATGAAAGACACATGAGATTACTCGTAAATATAAAATATACAAACTATTTATAAAGGATAACATATTTAAAAAAAAACATAATTTATACTAATATTCACTAAATAAATAAATAAATAACCTAAGGCAATCATAACCTTTATTGCATGCCACAATACAGTTCTTTAGGCTTCATAGCTCCTCTAGTAAAACTATTCAGTATCAAACCGATAAAATCCATGGCTGGTGGACTAATACTATATTACAAACTTATAGGAATATAGCTTTTAGGTTCTGAAATTGATCGTGTTTCGATTTCTTTTTTGACAACTTGAAACCAGTATAAACTTATTATAAGCCACTTTACTTTAACTTCCTAGATAGAAAGCATGTTAAATATCCGTGCGCACGTTAAGCCGTTGGTCCTGCGCCTGATCGCCGTACCGAACTGTACGAGTAAGAGTGAAGGAACAGAGAATGCACCTGTGTATTTCGCTCACACTTGTGCACAATAACATCTCCTGCGTTATTGGCTGATCCCTGTTGAGATTGGCCACCGTGATCAAATACAAATACAAATATTTTTATTGCCAACAAGATTATTGTTATTATACATATATAAGGTTGGTACAGAAAATATTTTACTATAGAATAAATTATTACACAATGCAAATCATGTTATGCCAATAACAATACATTTAGCAGTTAACTGTGGGCCCCACACTAGGAAATTCCTGTATCGTGGGCACCCGATGGATCGAAATCGGCCAGGTGGACTATTATAACGCATTTAGCTATTTACGCCTTAAAATGTGATACTCAGGCTGCATTTTATCACATTTGACAGTAGTTGATGTGTAATGTAACGTGACATCATTGCATTACTGCCACACAATATGAGTACTTAATGGAAAGAGCTTTTGCACCGAACGTCGATCTTTCAAATGAAGCTTATACACTAATGCATCCGAGACAAATGATTTTTATACTAGTAGTAAGAGATGGAGAGATCTTAACAGAAGAAATGCTCTGTTTGTCTAGTAAACTAGTAGTAGTAGTAGATGCTCGTGTCTTTTTTTAATGTAGCAAACCATTGATCAAACGAGAACTATTTATCAATACAAAGGTATTAAATATCTCGTGTGTGCATAAGTTTTGAGACGAAATAAATGTTGCATAACTTCTTTTATAATTAACATATATTTCTAAAATTTTCAGTAAACAATAAGTAGATAATAATAAACAAAAAATAATTATTATTATTAAAAATGACCACCCTTGTTTTTAAAACAGGCCCTTAGACGATTTGGCCAGTCATCAATGACGGCAGGAATCTTTTCCAGCGGGATTCGCTTTGCTTCTCGGACAAGAGCTCGCTTCAGTGACTCCAAGTTTGGTATCTCAGCCCATAAAGCATAATCCAGCGGGTTGAGGTCGGGGCTGGAAGAGGCCATTCGTTCGCCGCGATGAAGGCCGGCACATTTTCCCTCAACCACGCTTGGGTGGTTTTTGCTTTATGGGATGGCGCTGAGTCCTGTTGGAAAACCCAATCCTTGTTGTGAAACAAAGTAAGGGACAGGGGTTTACAACAGGCTCTAAGATGTCAGTTTGATAGTTCTTGGCTTTCACCTTGACGCCTTGTTGACAGAAATGGAGCGGAGTGACACCTTCATACGAAACTCCCCACCATACCATCACACTAGCCGGATGATGAGTACGCGAGACATTCCATGCTGAAGCTGGGACGTCCTGGCTACTTTTTGCATACACTTTATTGTTTTGTCGGTTGAACTTTTCTTCGACAGTAAATATTTTCTCATCGGTGAAGAGTATTTTCCTCGCATCGTGTCTCTTAAGCAGTATTGGACAACGTTCGCGTCGCAATTTACGAAGGCGATCGTTTAAAAAATGAACTTTCCTACGACTATACGCCTTCACCTTAAGATCATATTTCAGTATTCTGTTGACTGAAACGCGCAAAATATTAGTCTGCAGAGCTAGTTTTTCTGAGTTCGACATGGATTTCGGCGAAGTCGCTCTCGGATGATTTTGATGTTTGCAGGCGTCCTTACAGAGCGCAGCCGACCACTCCTTTGGCGATCTTGCAAATAACTTGTCTCCTTGTATCGTTTAATAGTGTAATACACGAAGTTACGGCTCACACCAAAAATTTTCACCTCACGGAAAATCTCCATTGGTTTTTTCCCCGCTTTTAATAGCGAAATCACGGTCGCACGCAATTCTTTTGTTCTCTCCATCACGAAAAAAATGAAAGAAATGAATTTGAAAATCAAAGGAATTAAAAGTTAACATTCGATATTCAAAATCAGAAAAAGAAATAAATAGCAGCCAGTATTTTTTTTTCCTTTTTTTTAGCACAAAGTTTGTCTCAAAACTTATAAACACACGAGGTATAATAATAATAGTCCTCCTGGCTGATTTCGACCACGGCGGCCAATCTCAACAGAGATCAGCCAACTACGCAGGAGATATTATAGTGCACAAGTGTGAGCGCAGTACACAGGTGCACTCACTGTTCCATCACTCTCAAAGTTCGGTGAGACGGCAATCCGACATGACCGGAGAGAGATCAGGCGCAGGACCAACGGCTTAACGTGCGCACCGAGGCACGGGGGTGTAACACCGCCAACTTCCCGACTCCGAGCTGTTTTTGAGAAATTCATGACAGAAAATCTCCGAAACAATTTTGGCTCGACCTGGGATTCGAACCCAGGACCTCTCGGATGTAAGGCAGAAACTTTGCCACTACACCAACGAGGCAGCCAAAGGTGTTAAATATAATAGGATGACAAATAATTGAGATTGGCACCGTGTTCGAAATCAGTTAGGAGGAAGTTTACTTTACTTTATCTAGGAAGCGTCCGTAAATATCAGAACACAAGGCCACGCCAGTTATTAACCTGCCTGTCGGCGCGTGCAAACAAATGGACAGGAACAGGGAATTAGTGGGAATCCCGAGACGGGCGAAACAACTGCTAATATCCGCGGACTAATCGCTGTTTGTACCTGCCATAGTAATTAGTTCAGTACGGATGTTATATTAGCTTAGGTACAGCTGTTTTAGATTTGATGATGTTGGTAATGGCTGTCCTACAGTTTTAAAAAAACACTAGTACAGTCTTTAACGTTCAACCGTATCTCATTATTGTGTCGCCAATACTTTGTTTGTACATACCTCTATTTTAAGATACAAGATAACAATTTGTACCAACAAACTTTTTTTTTGTTTGTGTAAAACGAGTATAAATCTTTATACTGCTGAATAAATCGATATAATCAATTTATTTTTGTAAATAGACTCGTAAGGAGCACTTTTACACGTCCCAAAATATATCAACCCAACCACCGCTTCGGGACAAGTTGGGCCAGTGATGAGAAAAAGCGGCGCAAGAAACTCAGTCACTAATTTTTTTTATTTATTTTTTTATATGAATAACCAGACATTTGGCCGCGGTCTTTGTCATTGCCTCTTTTCAAATTTGATTAACAATAATTGTTTACATTCAAACATTTCCATAAATCTTTTTCATTTAAATAATCATCAACTTTATAATATCCATGTGACATTAATACATATTTTACAACTGTTTAAAATTTATCTAAAGGCCATGAAATGAAATGTTCAAAAATTAATTCACATCTACCCATAAATGAGCGAGCAACTTTATGAAGCCTAAAAAGTGGAAAGGCAAGGCTATATTTTGTAAAGTGTTGAAGTTATGCTAATCGCTATTTTTAGGAAATAAGTATAAGTTTTGTCAGACGTATATTAAGTTTTTGACGTGACAACGTCTTATAAATTGGTTTGCCGGGTGACACTTCAAGAAACTGCGTTACGCTCCGCTCACGTTCCGCGCTCACAATGAGAGCGAGTGAGAGGCACGCGTCCCTTCGACTCGGGCATGGTTAGCCCGCCTAAGAGCGAGTGAGACAGACATAAAAAGTGAAAGGCACGCGTCCCTTCCACTCGAGCACAGTTAACCCGCCTAA
Organism: Pyrausta despicata; assembly: GCA_963921415.1. NCBI lineage: Eukaryota > Metazoa > Arthropoda > Insecta > Lepidoptera > Crambidae > Pyrausta > Pyrausta despicata. The sequence continues at coordinate 13,992,904 of OY992865.1, read as the reverse complement.
GAGCGAGAGAGACAGAGCGAGAGAGAGAGAGTGAGAGAGATAGGCATACACACCGGTTCATGTTATACGAATGAATATTCACATTAAAATTATTTTACCACTCAAAGTCGTTGTCACGTAAAACTTTCGCCCGTATACCGACTTTACAGGCAACCAATTTTTTATAAATGTATTTGCGAGTAAACTGTTAGTATTCTAGAACATGTCATGTAGTAAGGTTAAGGCACTTTTTAAGATATATGTTTTTAATAAGTGCAAACCGCGAGTTTTACCTAAATACACAAAGTGATACCAGTCAGTGTTGTTTGTCACGGTGAATAGACTAACATTGTTAATAATGAAAATGTGAGGGTGGATCCGGAAACTGCGGCCGCCCCGAGCAGACGACGCCGCACGCCACCAGTCAGCTCGTGACCACGGCTGTGTGCAATCCAGCCGAAACGTCGAGCAGTGAGTACCTAATACTTATACTATATTTATATTAGGCCGCCCGAGGATCTCTGATCAGGCTTAACGTCTAATATCTATCGATAAATAACAGCTTAGCGAACGGACTTCTTGCTTGTGAATGGACGCCACTGAAATGCTCAGAATGGTCATCCATTCAAAACACGACCGCGCCATAAGTTTCTTAACATTGGTATTACTTCTAAAGCGCCACCCCAGCTTAACGCAGTTAATAACACTACATAGTACGCGTATAAGCATCTTATTCTGTCTGAAGAGCATTCCTTTCCCACAAGCCTATGTCGCAATGCTAGGGCTTAAAAATATGTTTGAGGTATCGTACCGTTTTAAAGATCTTAGCGAGTAGACTGGGCCAATAGCATTGCTCGAACTTGAACGCGGAAAAAGTATCGGGCGGACGCTAGTTTATCACCTGTTTGTGTATATTGACCTCGGCCAGTCATCCGTCATTACTTTGGTACCAGTCTGGTTGTTTGCGAGTTGTTTTCCTCACAAAGCAAGTTTATGGGAACGCCATAACAAACCGGGTTTGGGGCCAAACATAAAATTTTATGTGTTGCCGTTGTTGATCTAGTTTGACAAGTTTCGACGATGCCAATAAAGTAGGATGAGATGGTTCGGACAACTTAGCAAGTTTGGTAATGAGATGGCGTAAGGCTCTGATCAGATGAAATGGGTTATCGCATATCTAGTTCTTTAAAGTCGTAGTCAAAAAATCTTATATTGAGTTAACCATGCCATAACTTTCCTTTAATACGAATCTAATAAATAATAATAAATATTTCACAACAATCACACCAATTCTCTAGTCCCAAATTAAGCTACGAGGCTTGAGTTATAGAGGCTTGTGGTACTAGACAACGTATAAACATACTTAAATACTTTTTTTTGTAAATAAATACATATTATACATAAAAAACACCCAGACCAGTACAAACACACATGTTCATGCACACTTATGCTTGTACTGTGCGGGGATCGAACCCGCGACCCTTGGTATTAGAAGTCCGACATGTGGACTACTGCACCAAGCGGTCTTCATATCAAATCTATTGAGTGCTTAAAGTTTTTTTTGACATTTATGACTTTAAAGAACTTGATGTGCGTTATGTTCTTTATGTATTTTTGTCAAATTAACGCCTGTTTTTGTGACTGCTAGCAGGTTTTTTGTGTATGAAATATTCTTAACGAGCGGCTCGCCCGCGACTTGTTTTGCATAAACGTGTTTATCCCAAGGAAGCATTTAATCGGGATAAAAAGTATACCATCACCTAAATCAGCTCATACCCTGTCTGTATACCGAATTTTATCAAAATCCGTTCAGTTATAGCAGCGTGATTGACGGACAAACATCCCAACAATCTGGGAAAAAAGTTTAAAGTGTGATTTATGGCTTTTGTGTTGAAATTATTATGTTATCTGTGAAAAATCCAGACGCTCTTACCGTAATTGTATTTTAACTAGGGTATAAGTGACTTTGTCTGGAATCAACAGCCTTATTATAAGATTCGTTCCCGCCCTGAAGAAATACAAACCAGTTTGAAGTGTCCCAATAAACTTTTGCGTTTAGAAAAAGCTTTAGCCTGATACTTAACTGTGACGCACTGATACATATAATTAAATTTTTCGTTCTTCGTTTAAGGAAATGTATGGTCTAAAGGTTACATTTTATTTTATTTGGGATCGGTTTGGTTCATGAGTCATGACTGATAAACTGCTAAATAAAACATTTACAATAACTACCTACGTTAGTCTGTTACCAGTACGAGTATTTGTTTGTTTTCCTCCTGAAAGTGCCAAATGTCATTTTATCTCTATATTTCATTTGTGTTAGAGCATTTCTTTACCACCAGCCTGCGTCGCGGTGCTAGGTCCTAAAAATATGATTGAGGTACCATTTTGAAGATCACGGCAGGTTGACTGGACCAAAACTCAAACATTATTGTAATTAAAATATTTGGTTGAGTTACAATTTAAGATTAGTTATGCAATTTATTCGGCAAAATAATTATCCGAAGCTAATGCATTTAGATGCAAAAACGCATGCCATATTATTCCACACAATGTGTTCACTGCATTTAATCTACCTATGTCCTTTAAAAGCTTTTCTCATACGCTATAAATTATGGACGATGCCCTGAAAGCCTGAAGCCTTCACCCAACGTAAGCTTGGACTCAGGCCAGAATATTTAATTGTCAGAAATATACGAGCATCAACTACATTTATTTGGAAACTCTTAAGGTAGTTCTTTCAAAATGAAATTTGGATAAAACTTTAAAATGGATTCTGGCTGTAATATCATATCATATCATATTATGTTTTTCTGAAACAATAAAATTTTGAATGTAAGTAAATGTTACATTTATCGATCCTTGTTGTTACTGTAGCAAATTAAAAAAAATAGCTAAAAAAATATATCTCTTATGACTAAGGCACACATGCTGCACGCTGTCGCCGAGTCTCGCTACTCAGCGATTTTGCAGCATTAATTTATTGACACGCTGTCAGTTGCTAATCGCGGCAATAGTTTTGCTGAAGGTGTGCGCCGGGGAATAGGTAATTGAGAAATTAAGCTTTGTTTTTATCAAAAATATCTCGCAAAGAATTAAAAATATGATTGAAAATTATTGTGAAATTGTGTTTCACACGTGCTGTTACATACTTTTAAAATAAGAATAATAATAAGTGTTTATTGCCAAAAGAAACCCTTAAATGTATAACATTTTTGCAGCGGTCTTCGCACTAAGCTTAATAGCTTGTGTTGCAGTGGCGAAGAAGATTTGACAGGTGAAGAGTTTATATGGTAGCACGGGATTGTTGCACGACGATGACATATAACAATACATATTAATATATATTATGTAAGGATTAACAACCGTTGGCCAAAAAGAGTCCTGGAATGGAATGGAGACCTCGTAACAACACGAGAGGAAAAGGACGACCGCCCCAGAGATGGTCTGATGATATCCGACGAAACGCAGGACATGGCTGGATGACACGGGCACAAGACCGCCAGTCATGGCAGAAAATGGAGGAGGCTTACGTCCAAGACTGGACAAAATTGGGCTGATGATGATGATGATGATGATGAAGGATTAACAATAAATCCCAAAACTGACTGGTGTGCTAGTAATTAGTAGATGTATAAAAATCATCTATGAATATTATTTATATATTCTTGTAAATACCCTACCATGATCCCCTTGTCCCAATTTAAAACAATTTGACTAAGTAGCCAACAGAGCCCAAGTTAATAGATTCATTTGGAGTTAGCTAATCCGGATTACCAACCGCTAAATTAATGTGGCTTACAGAGTAAACATTGTTAAGTACTGACACGTATTTCAGGCTGAAAACGCAAAACAAACGAGGTCTAAACGTTATTTCTTTAAGTGCTCCATCCATCATCAGGCTGCAGCCATCAAATTTGCATTGTAAATGCTTAAAATATTGAATCTTACTAAACGGTCTCTTACCTTTCATTTGTGAATATATTATTTTGTGTTCTAGCTGTGAATAGATCTTTAAATATCAGGCTAAATAAGCAACTTTCTATCGCTGCGACTGGCTATTGAAAACGTGTCAATCCGTAGGTGAGCCCGGATACTTAAAGCAGTCTAAGACCTCATTATTTCCAGTCCATGTAGCAACTGTTAAAGAATGGCATATTTCATTTCGTGTATTGCTCGATTGTAGGTTCCTATGCGGTAGGTATGCGTAAAGCATTTCCTCCGGGAAAAAAGGGAAAAAAGGTATGCTCTGTTAGTGAATGATTTCATTTATTTTGTATTATTTGGGATAGGTTTTCTTTTGACCCAAGACTAAGCCCAACGAGGCAAACGCTGAGTCTACGATGGAGCGAGCTTACCTAGAAGATGCCTGTTCACTCTAGCTTTGAAAATTCATAGGTTGTAATTGAGGGAAACACTGACGCAGTTAGTGAGTTCCACTCTTTTGCAGTGCGCATCAGGAATGTAGATGAGAAGCGCTTGGTTCGTATCAGTGGAACATCGACACGGTACAGATGGTATCCCGCGGTAAGTCTGTAGGTTCGATGGTAACAGGGGGCCGGCGGAATAAATTGGTGTAGTTCATGACACACTCGCCGAAGTAAAGCCTGCGACAAGCAGGCGACTTGTTTATTTGATTTTATAGAAAGGAATATTATATTCATCCGTGCCTTGAATCTACAGTGACCCGACCCGACTGTCAGCGACTTAGCCGTGGCCACGTGTCCACCTTTATTACAAATTTGATAAAAAATTAAATTAATCAATTGGTTGCTACTATGTACCCTGGCGGTAACAGGATATCGGCTCGTGCGTTCTAAGCCAAAGCCAATCCAACCCTTTTTTTATTATTTTTAGTCGCAGGAAAACCCTTTTAACAGCCATAACAGACGCCAGGGGGCCTCAGCCGTATGTAGGACTCCCAGCGTCCTAAAAAAGACGTGGCTCCGCTCCGGGGAAAACCCGGATAGGGGACTACCCACCAAAAACATGCGGTATCCCTTCCTTGTCTAGAAGGTGTAGAGTATGACGTATGAGAGATCTACTTACACTATATATTGGATTGTTTCTTTATTAATAAACCAGTATTGTACACGCATTGGACTCTATTATTTCATCTCCCGAGCACCCAACCTTACATGGCGACCCTGCCTTGTTCGGATTGTGGACGGCTCCGCGACACAGCGGCTCGCGTTACATATTCGATAGTCACGCAGTAAATCGTCTTTAAAAGTATTGAGTGAAAAAACCAGTAATTATGGGGAAATCATACAGCAAGCCCAACAACCCTCAAGAAATATTGGCGCAAATTGAGAAACACAATGAGTCCCAAAGAAATAACGGCAAAATCGTGGAACACATAGGACAGATTTCCTGGTACATGTACGTGATTATTATCATCGTGGTTGTGGTGCTCATTGCCCTCGTCATCAGATACGCAAACAGATGCCTGAACAAGAGAATAGAGAGAAGAGCACGAGCCAACGCCTTCAGACTTAAGAAGATCGAATCATCCGAGCAGCCCCCTGTTTAGTCCCCCCTACCCATGTGTTGTGTCCAGTGAAGTGCGCGAGTGTTATCAAAAAAAAGTTAATATTAAACGTCAACTTTAATTGCATAAGTAAAAGTACGCGATAAAAATAACTTTTACGTTTAACCCGTGTTGTTTAAATGAACACTATTAGAGACTTTAAAATAATTATGTTTTAGTGATCCGATAAGTATTATCCTATGATAATCAATCCCAAAAAGGTATGTAATTTAACTATGTTATTAAGGCGAAGTTATTTTCAATGATTTTTAGGACATGTTATGGCTAAGTATGTGGAACAATTATATGAGGAATTACATAAAATAAGGACTTATCTAATCAAAATAGGCCCTAGTAGACGCGAAGGTAGTATTTTAGTAAGGAAACTTGAGGAGGCAAACGTAATACGAGATCAATATAATTTGTTTCTAGATGAAATAAGTCGAGTACGACCATTAAAAGATGTTGAAGAAAATGATTTAATAGAGGCATTGTGTACTAAGTTTAATAACTTGTATAAGGAAATTGTGAATTTGACCTATTCTCCTGTTGTTAGTGACACAAGTTATTCATCCAAAATGGAGTCGTTTGACCTTAAGGTCGCGTTGAGTTTATTGCCAGTTTTAGACGATAGTGTGTCGGTTACGAAGCAGCTCATAGACGGTATAGAATACTATAATTCCGTCCTTGATACAGCATCCAAGCCCAAATTGATTTCATTTGTTCTTAAAAATAGACTTTCTCAGTCAGCTAAATTAAGGCTGTCATCTGATTACTCTAATGTAGATTCTTTAATTAATGATTTAAAACGGGTATTATTGCCTAAAAAATCCGCAGTTTCAATTCAAAATCAAATGCAACGAGCTAGACAAAATGATATGTCAGTGAATGATTTTGGTAAACAACTGTCAGAATTATTTGTTGACCTCACGATTGCGCAAGCCGACGGTGACAATTCAAAATTTTCAGTCGTTAAGCCTATTAACGAGAAGCAGGCGATAAAACGCTTTGCCGATGGATTGCGTAATCGAAGGTTAAGCACCATCATCGCCGCTCGCAATTTTGAAAATTTAACTGATGCTATACAAGCAGCGGTGGATGAAGAGCTTTCAGTACCGTCATCTTCTAACGATATGATGACCATGATCCGCTCTAATAACAATAACAATTTCAGGAGAGGCTATTCCTACAGAAATCGCAGTTTTCACGGCAGAGGAGGTAAGTTCTTCCAGCAGCAAAGCCGTGGCCGTGGCGGCTATGAAGGCCCTGGCGCGTTCCGGTCCGCTGATCGTGGACGCCGTCAAAACAACTACCGAAGAGGAAACCCGGGGCAGCGAAACCTTAACAGAGGTAGGTCCAATTATTATCATAATCGCGGCTATGTTTCGTATCCCTCGCGCAACGAAAACTTGCAACTTTTAACAGAGACCTCTAACCCTGTTCCAGAAAAACAAGAACCCGAAAACAAGTTTTTTCGTGAATAATGAGTCAATTTTATCTTGTAATAATAAATCACTTCTAGTACAATTTAGCTTAGAAAGTACAAGTAACTCATTATTATTTTTACTTGATACCGGTGCATCGATCTCGGCCATAAAGAGAGCGCATGTTCCAAATACGGCGCGAATAATTAAGGAGAGGATTATTATAAATGGAATAGGTGGTAGTATTGAAACAATCGGACACGTGTACCTTAAATTGGGAGTGTATAATGACACGTCCCTGAATCATAAGTTCTATGTTTTCGATTCATTACCCTGTACGGCAAACGGTATCTTGGGTGATGACTTTTTTAGAACGTTCTCGGCGCAGATATGTTACGAATCAAATACTTTCTCATTACGAAATGCAAATAATAACCGGATTTGTTTACCTATTTATAGAAATCATAACAGTTTTATTATACCATCACGTTCAGAGTCAATTCACTACATACCAACTTCATTATCAGAAGATATGGTAGTTTGCACTAAAGAATTATGCGAAGGTGTGTTTTTGGCAAGTTCCATCGTTACTCCTATCAATGGAAAAATTCCGGTACAAATATTAAATACGACTGAAAAGGACGTCGCCTTAAGTAATATTGTTCCAACCTTGCACAAGTTAAGTGATTATGACATATGTGCATTTAGTAAAAACAATATAGATTCAGATAGAGTTAAGAAAATATTTTCGTTATTACAGTTAAAACATCTAAACGAAGAGGAACAGACATCTATTGAGAATTTGTGTGCTAAATTTCCCGATATCTTTTATTTATCAGGCGACAAATTAACGACTACAAGTGTCTTTGAGCAAACAATTAACTTAAAACCTAACTCGGAACCTGTCTATATTAAACCATATAGGCTTCCCTACTCACAAAAAGGAGAGATTCAAAAGCAATTAGATAAAATGTTAAGAGAGGGTATAATTGAACCATCTAAAAGCGAGTGGTCAAGTCCAATTTTACTCGTTCCTAAAAAGTCGGATAATAACTCTGAGAAAAAGTGGAGATTAGTTGTGGATTATAGAAAATTAAATAATGCCATTCAAAACGATAAATATCCACTACCTAACATAACTGAGATTATCGATTCTTTATCTGGTTCAGTATACTTCAGTCACCTCGATTTGTATTCAGGTTTTTATCAAGTCAATTTAGACACCAATAGTAGAAAATACACAGCATTTAATTCAGGACAATATCAAATGACCAGAATGCCTATGGGTCTCAAAACAAGTCCGAGCGCATTTTCCAGGATGATGAATATAGCTATGTCCGGTCTAACTCAAGAAAAATGTTTAATTTATTTAGACGACTTAATAGTTTTTGGGAAAAATTTATATTCCCATAATAAAAACCTTTTAGACGTGTTTTCTCGTTTAAGAAAATGTAACTTGAAACTTAACCCTGGAAAATGCGATTTCCTAAAGAAAGAATTACTTTATTTAGGCCATATCGTTTCGGGAAACGGAGTATTACCCGATCCTGAAAAATCTAAAGTTTTAGAAAATTATCCAATTCCGAATAATGTCGATGAAGTGAAACGCTTTGTGGCCTTCGCTAACTATTATCGAAAGTTTATCCCCAATTTCGCCGAAAAGGCTCACCCCTTCAATAATTTATGTCGCAAAAATGTACCTTTCGAATGGGATCAACTATGTCAAAAATCTTTTCAGACCTTAAAGGACAGTCTTATATCACCACCTGTACTTCAGTACCCAGATTTTTCAGACCAAAACACTTTTGTAGTTCAAACTGACGCATCTGGATATGCGATCGGTGCGGTCTTATCAAACAAAGATGGCAAGCCCGTAGCTTACGCTAGCCGAAGCCTAAATAAGGCAGAGAAACGATATCCCACGATCGAAAAAGAATTGCTCGCTATTGTGTGGGCTGTAAAACACTTTAGACCGTATTTGTATGGACGAACGTTTAAAATTCGGACTGACCACAAGCCTCTAATTTATTTATTTAATATGAAGGACCCAGCGAGTAGATTACTAAAGTTCCGCCTAATTTTAGAGGAATACGACTTTGACGTAGAGTATGTGAAAGGTTCTGACAACGCAGCTGCAGATGCATTGTCACGAATGGTTATAAGTTTGAATGATTTGAAAGAGATGAATGAGCATATTGTGAATGTCATGACTAGAAAACAGACACGACAACTAGACACGAATCTTCCGGTAAATATGGTACCTTCTGACTCTCGGCCTGATCAACCGATGGTCGTAGATACTCATATTAAACCGAAAGAGTCCATGGAATTACGATTTATAACTGAAACTGACCTGAAGAAATTACGAGAGAATAAAGAAATATCGAAAGAAAGTAAAACTTTTAGTTATGTGTTATCTAAAAATACTATATTTATTAATCCAGCTTCTCGATCGCAACTGACGCCAGGCGCATTTGCGAGAGAGCTCGGAGATTTTTGTAAATCAATGAACGTCGACGAAATATATTTCGTAATGAATAATAATAATGATATTTTTGTGAAAAAGCTAGCTAGTGAAATAAAAAGTGATAAAACATGGACCGGTCCTCGACTATGTGTATTGAAAGATATTAAGAGAATAGATAATATAGACGATCGTAAAGTTATACTCAATGATTTTCATCTCTTGCCCACGAGTGGCCACGCGGGCATTAGACGAATGGCCAAAACTATTAAAAGATATTATTTTTGGCCCGGTTTAGATACCGACGTTAAAAACTTTATAAAAAATTGTGAAAAATGCCAAAAACAAAAGCATTCTGTTCACACGAAAGAACCCATGTCAGTCACGACAACCGCAGGTTCTGCGTTCCAGAAAATATTTTTAGATACGGTAGGACCTTTAGATAGGGATATAAATAATTATAGTTATATACTCACGATACAATGTGAACTTAGTAAGTACGTCGAAGCTTATCCCTTAGTTACTAAAAGTTCTTTAGAAATAGCACAATGTTTTGTAAATAATTTTATACTTAGATACGGCGTGCCCCAGGAAGTAGCCACAGACCGGGGAACCGAATTCCTATCCTCAACATTCCAAGAGGTATGTAAGTTATTGCATATAGACCAATTAAACTCCACAGCTTACCACCATCAAAGCATCGGAGCATTGGAAAATTCCCACAAGCATTTAGGCGCATATCTGAGGATCCAGACAGATAATCACCCAGATGCTTGGAGTAAGTGGTTACCCTATTGGTGTTTTTCTTTTAACACCTCGGTGCATTCCGAAACTCAATTTACACCGTTCGAATTAGTTTATGGTAAAAGGTGTATTTTGCCTAGTAACTTATGTAATCAAACAGTTGACCCGCTATACAATTATGATTCATACCCCGCTGAGTTACGGTATAGAATCCAGACTTCTCAAAAGGAAGCATACAATAATTTAGTTAAAAGTAAATTAAATAGGAAATCTAAGTACGATCAAGTGTTGAACCCTGTTACTTATAAGCCAAACGATATGATACTCGTGAAAAATGAAACCGGCAATAAGCTCGACAGCATTTACTTAGGCCCTTATATTGTTATTAGAGATATATCACCGAATGTTGAAATTATGAAAAATGGTAAATTGGATATTGTACATAAAAATAGAACCAAATTGTATAAGACTTAATTTTAATACGATATAGTGAAATAATAATGTACCTACTAAAAATAATGTTTATACTAGATACTGGTACTTATTGGATAACATATAATATCATATAACATTTGTTTAAAAACCAACTGTAATACTAACAAATCTAATGTTATGTAAAATAAAATAAACTTACATTATTTTATTTTTTCCTTTCGGGGAAGGTGTAGAGTATGACGTATGAGAGATCTACTTACACTATATATTGGATTGTTTCTTTATTAATAAACCAGTATTGTACACGCATTGGACTCTATTATTTCATCTCCCGAGCACCCAACCTTACAAAGGTGACATGGGTGCCGGCTAATGTTTTACGTCCATGACAACCTCCGAACAGCCAATCCAGCCCTAGATGGACCAGATAACCAGGATTGCATGTAATTGAACAAGCTAACGTCAGCTGGGAAACCATTAATTCAATTCCCACATGCAAATGTTAGTCGAAGCTGCAATACGGATGAAGCAAGTAAATAATGGTATACTGATTGTATTGGGTTACATAATGCTGGTGTATTAAATGTTTGCATTAGAATATAATGACGACCTCTTGTTGCAGTGGTCCACATGTCGGACTTCTAAAACCAAGGGTCGCGGGTTCAATCCCCGCACAGTACAAGCATAAGTTTGCATGAACATGTGTGTTTGTACTGGTCTAGGTGTTTTCTTTGTATAATATGTATTTATTTAAAAAAAAAGTATTTAAGTATGTTTATCCGTTGTCTAGTATTACCCATAACACAAGCCTTGTAGCTAAATTTGGAACTAGAGAAATGATGTGATTGTTGTGAAATATTTATTTATTTTATTTATTTACATAGAGTTACAACGGCATAATTTAGTCTACGGCGATCAATGATTAAGTAAAGTATACCCATAAGTTGGCGAACGAATGCAATTTTAATGCATGACTGGATAAAGTTTGGCCGAAGTATGAATATCTTAAAGTACTTATTTCTATACCTAAGTGTTATCCTTTTAGCTCTGCGATAGGAACATTGCGGCAAAATTAACTTAGTACCACCATAAGATGGAATAGCATTAATATTTTATTATTAATATTTACTTTATTTATGGTTCTCGCGCACGCAGCGAACGGCGAACACACAAAAGATATACTTACTAGGCGCGTAACATATAAGTTATTTTAGGTCTGTGTATTACTGTGTAAACTCCAAATTGAGAAACAATATATCCGGACATTCGTGATCTAAATCTGAGATTTCCGTTAATTCCCTAAATCCCTTTGATAGTCTCGGAGTGTAGTTGTCACACACACACACACACATGTAGTGTGGCCACAGACATATTTTCATTCAGCAATAGGCTGGATGACACCACCAATCGTTTACGAACTTTTTATTATCGGCAAACGGTCTGCCTCCATAGATTTTGTATGGGAATACAAGAACGTGACGCCACGGTCATGTATCAGTAATCGGAGTCAATTGACCGAGTATTTATTGAGTTTTGTGTGTTCAAAAATTGCTTTCTACAGCTTTTTGAAAATATATTGGTTGTATTAACTTCTAGGGGCTATGTTTTTTAAACGCCATGGTCTTGTAAATGTTTAAAATAGGTGGATAGGTGTCATCATGCCAATTGAAAGCTGAACCCTAAAATACTTTCAAGTTATAATTTTCTAGAATCAAGTGACCTTTGTCTGAAGAATTTGAAGATATGCACATCCCTTTGTAGAAGCGGGTCTTTGATCGCGCCTTGTGTTTAAAAACTAAAAACTGGCAAATATAGTTCAAATTGTAACCATCCCTTTCACTCATGCTAGATTGGTCATGCGAGTGAATGGGATAGAAAGAATTCACAAAATGGATAAAACTTTACTGACTAGTTACTTCTGGCTTTAAGCCAAATGTGAGTTTAAGAGCCTATTAAATGGAAATATTTCAGTTTTTCAGACGATGTATTGTCTAATAAGTTTCTAGGTGAAGAATGATGTTGTTTACTTGGTCTTGGCCGTGGAAAAATCGCTGATCGTCACAAGTGGAACCGATGGTATACTGCAAGTGTGTCGTGGGCATTAGTGTGAAAGGTAGGTATGCTTTGTTCTTGCCTGGTATTTGACAAAAGAATGAATGAATTATTTCTCATAAGAATTTACAATTCACTTACTGAGAAACATAGTTGGACATAAATGTAAATAGCCATCGCTTAAGATGAGCAAACTTAAGATAATGCTTAAACTGGGGGTACATAGACAATTTCCTTAGTCGGCACTCAGTCGCGGGCCAGCTGATAAGAATTTAGAAGCGAACTAGTAAGTACAAGGAAATGTAGATGTAAGTACAATGTCGAAAATTGAAACTCATGAAAATCATGAAAAATGTCTAAAAGGATTTAAAAAAACACATAACTATTGCAAATAACAAAGTTGTATACTATTTGCAAAAGTGGGTCAAATAAATTCTTGCATTTATTAATTTATGACTTGTGCATTAAATTTCGTCTTACGAAGCCTATTTACGTAAAGCAAATATACAACAACTTCATCACATACATTGATCTGACTCCGTGGTAAGTAGCTTATGCACTTGTGTTACAGATATCAGAATCAACAGTAGCATTACAAATAAACTGAAATAATTTAATTAATTAACACCCAGACCACTACAAACAGATATGTTCATGCACACAAATGTTTTTTTCAGTGCGGAGATCGAATTCGCGACCTCTTCGTTAATAGTCAACTTATTGACCATTACGCCAAAGTGGTCGTCAATACTTAATTATTTCACTTTAAAACGAAAGCTCACTTGGTACGGCATTTGCCACAGATGTCGGGAAAGAGCTGTTTTTCTTTTTTTAAACGGGAACATTGCCAAAAAGCTCGGGGCTCAGGGCAAAAGCCGATATTATTCAGATCTGGGTTAAATTGAATACATTTTTTTGTTTCCCGGGGCCTTTTGGTAACCACCCGATGTGACTGAAGCGAGAAAGAATAGCCTTTTGACCGCAAATAAACTGAATTTACATTCTGATGAATGTTTGGATGGTCAATCCAAACCGTTTTTGTTTGTAACTTAATTACGTTATTTTTTATTTCTTTTTCGTAAATGAAGTAGGGTTTGATTGACGTTGGATGTGTTGGAATTAAATTTGAATTCGATCGAAGGTACAGAGTTTATTTATTTACTATTTCAACTTAAAAAAATTGTATTAAAACTAAATAAAGTCACGTTTTTGTAATAATTAACAATGATAAAGGTTATCAAATTTTAACTTTTTAAGCTAATATAAAAGAATACAATACAGCCAGTTTCAAAAATCACTATAAAGTAAATTTTGAAGAAACGGGATAGGTACGGTTCCCAGTCTACATTAAAAGATGCTAAAACCTGTTAAATGTGTTATTTAACTACTTAAAAGCAACAACAACTTTAATTCGTTGACCCTAAGACTGAAAAAAAGCTTTTTAAGGCATCAAATAAAACGTATCTCCTTTACTAATTCTTTACTTTTATTTCTCGTAGCGTCTCGTAGCTCGTAGCACGGTGCTACGAGAATGGCTTCGTAGTATTGGACTTTTCACACCTCTTTGTTTCTGCTATTAAAGCTACGGATTGTACCGACGAACTTATAAAGCTAAACACTTTTGTACAATTGTAATAGAGGACTTAGTGAGTACATTGCTGGATTACGTTCGCTTAGTAGTACGAGATTTTTACAACACCCACGGTTTTTACGAATGCAGCTATGGATTTTACCCACGACGTACAAAGGTACATAAGTCTGTAAATAGAGGCGATTTAAAGGTATTATGTTTATTACACACACTCACACAGACTCTCACTCTCTCACACACACACACACACACACACACACACACACACACACACACACACACACACACACACACACACAGAGAGAGAGACACACACACACACACAGAGAGAGAGACACACAGACACACTAAAACTTATTGTTACTCACAATAGACCTCAGAGGAAATCAGCGCTGTCATACTCGTATGTCAGCAATAGCTGAGCCGCATCCAATTGCTTCCATGTTCTATTTTTATTGTATTTATTATTAAGTCTTGCACTATTTATTTGTTGGAAGTAATAAACTCAATTTTTATTTATTTATTTATTATGCCGAATCTACTCGTAAGAGGATTGGGATTAGAATCTTATCTGCTCTCTCTGCTGTTGTAAGGGTAGTGATTGAAGGTACTGGGTTCGATTTCCAGAAAATCACAAAATGTTAGAAATCTAAGGACAACAGTATCTTGTATGGCAAGAGCTTGTGCTGTAATTTGTAATTAACGTACCTTTTTTAGATCATCATAAGCTTCTTAAGCATTAGTTTGTCATCGTTAATTAATAAAAAAATGTCCACGTCGTGCATTTTTTGTTTTAACTAATTTTTGGTCACTTCCGGAAACGAACTTTTGAATGGAAGAAACCACTTCCACCTAACTCAATTTATTTCAATTTTCAATTTATTTATTAAAAACACGTGTAAGCTTACAGAACAAGTCCAAAACGCTTACAGTTCAATTATAACATTACAAATCATTAAATAACATACGAGTAAGTATGTGTCAAATTGGTTACATATTTGTGTCTTCGGTTTACGCGAACAGTAGACATTGAAATGATACACATTTTCAAGGATTATTTCGCGATTTATTTACATTTGTAACGCGGCAACGTAAATTTCATTCCCGCGCAACGCTTTACCGTTGCGTTACCTTTTATTACCTGTGGTGTCGCGTGTCCGTCCGACCAATCGGCGTGCGTGATCGTCCCTCCCCGCGACCCCGCAACGGAAGTTTCTAGACTCGGGCGTGCCGATCAAAACCGGTTATGCATGTGCTCTCCAAAAACTTCGAAAAGTGAACTGTTTAGATTACCTAAACCTTTTTGTGTAACAGCATGTAATCTTATGTTTAAATAAAGCATTTTGATGACAAAAAACTGTTAAACATTTTATTTTAACTTGACGTTTCGGATCCTTTCCAAGGCCTCAAGATACTGTTAGCTCTTTTTGCGTAACTTAATATTGTTTAGTAATGAAGTTTACAATTATTATAATCTATGTAATAACAACTTAATCAACCTGTGACCACAGACGCTGAAAAGTGTCCGTAACGTTTAGTATGTAAATAATTTGAGAAATAATCCTTTATAAAGTGTAACTAAAACCACGAGTTTGTGTATCATTATTTACGTGCATCGCACCTCACACAATATGCCTTTATACCTCTAGATGCATTGTATAGCCTTTAATACCTCTATATGTTTTCACAACAATACGCCTGTCCGTTACTTGATAACTCGGCTTATCTACAGGTGTCTGTTTGCATGTCGTTGTGTACTTTGACGTGAAACACGTTTGAAACGAGTAGAGAAATGGGACACGATATGTTTCAGGCTGTAAAACTGTAGAGGAAGATTTGTATGATGAAAATGAAATTGCAACTGGGGAATTTTATTTATTTTTATTTATTCAAGCTTTATTGCACAACAAAACTTTGTAGAAAAGGTGGACTTGACGCCGTAGGGCATTCTCTACCAGTCATACCTTTTTTTAATACAGAAAACCGAATTTAAGAGGTGAAAACAAAGCAGAAAATAGAGTCTTAGTTTATCTACTTTAATGTGAAATTAAAACACACTTAAAGAAAAACGGACTGTCATAGGCGAGACTCGAACCCACACCTCTTGCAAGCCGGTCGATTGCTCTCCCAAGTGAGCTACCGCAACGCTTTCTGATCGGTCCGAAATTCTTGAGGCTGCAGCTAGCTAGTGTTTTAATTTAACATTGTAAGAAAATTTGCATCGTTAATGCTAAAAAATAATTTAATACATTTTTTTTTCAACATCAGGGAAATGCTCGTACCCGCCAGCTGCGGGGGCAGCTGGGGGTTTTGTGGGACTCCAGGCCTCAGAGAGAACCCACCTACCCACTAAATACCTTAATACCTACTGTTTTTATTTTTTTTCCTCTAAACTTTGAAGACGTTTGTATTGAATACAGAAAATGTTATGTTTTGATTCTAAACGACTATCTACTTTTATGACCTCTTTGGGGTATGTTTTGGTTCATAGTCCTACACACGATCTTGTTTATCGTTAATATTAAGCAAGTAAAGAACGTGTAAATCCTCACAATATTTATAAATCTATTTTTATTATTATCTTACACTAGCAGATGCAACGCCCGAAGTCGGTCATTTGGAAAACATTGCTCATCATTGTGGTAAAAATTGTTTAGTCAAATATATACGATTTAAGCCGTATGAGGGTAGTAGGAAGCGAGGAGAGAAACGAAACGAAATGTTATTTAATTTTTGCTATGAAAAGTGTAATATGTGATTACTTGGTATAGGAAAAAATACACTAGGTTTTGAATCTTATCTAACCACTCTACTGACTGACTGCCTCGTTGTTGTAGTGGCAAAGTTTCTGCCTTACATCCGAGAGATCCTGGGTTCGAATTTAACATTTTTTCAAAAGGTGGACTTAACGCCTTAGGGCATTCTCTACCTGTCATACATTTGGGCTAAGCAGATTAAAATTAAAATTAAATAAAAGTGCAGACAAACTTTTTCCTTGATTCTCCGCTACTGTTCTTAGAATGCTGTTGTGACTATCTCTCACTCTTCTGAGCAACGAAGCTGTTTTCTTGCGAAAAATTGCATGGAAGCCGTCAGTGTGGGCCTGCGCATCTTCGATGCATTACAATAAAAATCAAGGCTATATAATATACGAGTATATATATAAAAGAAAGTCGTGTTAGTTACATTATTTATAACTCAAGAACGGATGAACCGATTAGGCTGAAAATTGACGGAGAAGTAGATTAGAACCAGGCGAAGGACATAGGATTATTATCCTGTTCGAAAAAAAAATTAATTGAATAAAATCCAAAGTCTGCTTTTTTATGGCCTCTAAGGCGGAACAGAGTTTGCCGGGCTAGCTAGTAATATATATAAGTAATATATAATAAAAATCAAGGCTCAGTTTTGGCCTTCAAAAACATAAGTCTGGAGCTGGCGGTAAGAAACACATTCACACATTAAGAAAAAAAAATAACTTTCAAAGCGATCCCTACAAGTTTTGAAGTGCGTTAAAGAGGGTTCAGGGTTACGAGTATAAAACTTTTTGCGGACGTGCGATAGCGCGTAACTGCCGAAAAGAGATCGTTTCAAACCTATTTCAGGTGAATATACTTACTTAGATACTACTATAAGATGTGAAGAACTGTAAAAATTCTACTAATATTAGTGTGTATGGAACTAAGGATATTTGTTACTCTTTAACGCCAAAACTTCTTCTTGATCTGACTCTGTGCTAGATAAGTAGCTTTAGCACTTATGTTACAAATATCAGAATCAACAGTGGCATTACGAGTAAACTTAAATAAATACATATTACACCCATATTAGTAAAAACAGACATGTTCATGCACACAAATGATTGAACAGTGCGGGGATCGAACCCGCGACCTCTTGATTAATAGTCAACTTCTTGACCATTACACCAAAGTAGTCGTCAAAATTACTGAACCGCAGAGCACTGCTAGTTATAGATAAAAAAATGCAAGAGCTTTGCTTTGGTGTACAGCTATCGCTGGCGCTAGCGGGGCGTGTTTTAAATTTGAGACTGTTTTGTAATACCCTTTTCACAAATTTCCTGTAAAATTTTACAAATCATTTGAATGAATGAATGAATGAAAGAGGTATTTATTTGCACAAAACATGGTAACAATAACAATCACAATGACATCACAAATAGGTATAAGCTCAGTTGTTGTTTTGTCTTGTCAGACATGCAAATATATGTGGTTTACAATTATATAAGTTTTCGGTAAATTACAATTTATATTTAAAATTCAATTAAATTTCAATCTCTAATTACAATAATAATAAATTCAGTAGTTTAAAAATAATGTCGAACAAATTACAAACTAACAAATTCATTAATTGAATAAAAACATTTATCTACAAGCCATTGGTACATTTTTTTCTTAAATTGATTTAAAGGTAGATCTGTTATCAAAGTTGTAAAACTATTATAAATTCTTATGGCCTTGGCAACAATTCTTTCTAAACAATTCCGTTTTCATAATCGGAAATTTAATTATTTCAGGATGTCGAAATTTAATTTTTTCAGGATGATGAAATTTAATTATTTTACTTTAAAACTGATTGTCTTTAAACTTTGTAAAGAAATGAGGATGTTTTTAACAAACAATGCAACTTCGTTAATGTATAGGCATGGTAGTGTCAATAAATTCAATTTAACAAACAGTGGTTTATATGAGTCTAAAGGGTGTGCGTTGCACATAGCTCTGATGCATTTCTTTTGTATTTTAAATAAAGCCTCAATATCGCTTGAGTTCCCCCAGATTACTATTCCGTATCTTAGAATAGACGCGACGTAGCCATGATACACGCAAGAAGAGAAAGTTTTAAATTATTCGTCTTTTGAATTCGATATAATACAAACACAAAACGGTTAAGCTTATTACATAAATTATTGATTTGTTATTTCCACGAACAATTTGAATCTAAAGTCAGTCCCAAAAATAGAGCATTTGAAGAATTCTCTATTTTTTCGTCATTGCAAATAACATCAATTTTTGGTGGTTGCATTTTTATGTTATAAAACTGTGTTAATTTTGTCTTTGACACATTAATATATAAATTATTACCCTTAAGCCATTTTGCAATTAGGTCTACTACAGTATTTATGTCATCTTCATATGTCATTTTATCCTTACTAGCTACAGTTATCAAGATGTCATCTGCAAATAATATAGAATCAGCTTTGGCTAGTTTAGGAAAGTCATTTATATATATTAAAAATAATAGCGGTCCCAAAATACTCCCCTGGGGTACACCAAATGAATTACTTTTAGTTTCAGACTTGAAACTCTAAGTAAGCTCCTTGGAATTATCCTCAGTATTAGCTATCTCCACATATTGCGTACGGTTCTCCAAATAACTAGTAAGGCATTGCAACGCGTAGCCTCTTATGCCATATGATTCACATTTACGCAATAGTCTGTTATGATTGACATAATCGAAGGCTTTGGTCATATCGAAAAATACAACTGCTACGTGATCTCCTTTGTCTATAGTTTCAGTTACAGTCAATAAAGGCGTCATTAAATAAATTTGTAATTTTTTTAGGGTCATTGATAATTTCATTTTTATGTCTTATTTCATTGATAGAATTATGCGATATATTTTGGTCACGTTTAATTTTGATGATTTCCCACGCTGCTTTACATTTATTTTTAGACCGACTCAGATACTTCTTATTACAGACTTGGTGTGAGTAGATAATGCATTTTTTCAATGTACGATTGTATTTTAAGAATGCAGATTTGCAACTAATACTTCTTGTGCGATAATATTTATACATATCTAAGAAGTCTGTTTATTCTGCAAGATTTTTTTAGTCCTTTGGTTATCCACAATGAAGATTTTTTTCACTGAATTAAATTTAACCTTTATTTTTGGAAAACATAGCTCATAAAACATAGCTACCAAATTTATAGAAATTCACGATATGCATCATTTATCGTGATTGCGTCAAAAACGGAGGTCCAGCACAACGATGCTAAGCATTCTCGAAATTTATTTTTATTGTCCAGGCAAAAATCTCTTTTTATTATATAATGAAGTTTTAATTCAAAAGGCTTTATATCCAATGCAAAGGTAAGTGATTGAGATTTATGGTCTGAAATACCTATATAATAAACTTCTCCTTTTGCACCTATTATATTGCTCGCAATATTATCGATACAGTTATTCAGTCTTGTAGGCTTTTCGATATGTAATTTTAGGTTATAAGTTTCCAGTATACGTTGGAAATATTCAGAGTATTTGCATTGATTTATTTAAAACTTTATTGCACAAGAAATGTACAAAGGGTGTACAAATCATGTCGTCCAGTAGCAAGTGAATATTGAACTCCATTCCAGAAGCTTATTCAAAGTAAAATTCCACTTTTATTTTAAAATTCGGGACGATTAAAGGATTAGTATTATCTTAATTTGTCTAATTTATTCAAAGGACTAAACGTTTAACTTCAGCACAACAATCTGAGCCCTCGGGAAATTATAACCGACCGTAAGCTGCAAATTTTTTTACACGACACGCCTCAGGGTAAATATAAATATAAATATTTCACAACAATTTCACCAATTCTCTAGCCCCAAATTAAGCTACGAGGCTTGTGTTATGGGTACTGGACAACGGATAAACATACTTTAATACTTTTTTTGTAAATCAATACATATTATACATAGAAAACACCCAGACCAGTACAAACACACATGTTCATGCACACATATGCTTGTTCTGTGCGGGGATCGAACCCGCAACCCTTGGTTTTAGAAGTCCGACATGTAGACCACTGCACCAAACGGCCTTCAAATATGAATACATAAAGGTGAATTATTACAAAGTATGCAATTTAATTACATTTTCGTGTTAAGTTACTTTGTTTTTTGATACCTGTACAATGTGAAATTAAACTTAATAAATTAGCTGATTCATTTTGACCGATAGTGAAACAGCTGAAAAGGTGTTTCTTTCGGATGTTGTAGGTATCTTACCACAACATAGATTAATCATGGCTAGCTGCAGACTTGAGAGCGCTTAAAGAAATTCGGACCGATAAGTAAGTGTCACGGTAGCTCAGTTGATAGGGCAACCGCCCGGCTTGTGAGAGGTGCGGGTTCGATTCCCGCCTGTGGAAGTCCATTTTTCTGAAGGTGTGTTTTAATTTAATGTTATGTTTTAAGAACGTTGCCTCTTAGGAGTTTTGAACCCAAAAACATTTACCAGATTTTTTACACTTAAGCAGGATATGAAGAGCATAGTACTAATTTCAGCAAGTATGCTTAAATATACTATTGTCTAAAGTGCACCTAATATAGTAAATTAAATGCAAGTTATAAACTGCTTATTACTTGACTCTAATAAGGCCTTCAGGCCTACGGTGAACCCGCCACGCCCCCGACTCACACGGCACCGGTGGGCACCGTCAGGTTTTTAGCGGGTAGGCGGGTTCTCTCTCTGAGGTCTGGAGTCCCACATAACCCCTAGCTGCCCCCGCGGCTGGTAGGTATGCGTAACAGCATTTCACTGACGATAAAAAAATCTTGAAAAGTGATAATAAAAATAACTAAATCAAAATCCATCAGTCCTCCCCTATTTTAGACTTCTCTAAAAACACGACGTTATCCCGTTAGTTAGTGTGACAACCATTAAAAACCCCCAAAAAAAGCGTTCACCTCTTAACCTGACGAGACTACCACCCCTCCCCCCTCCTTGGCCTAAATTAAAAACCGTCGGAGACGTTTTTAAGCTTGTAATCTACTTCACTTTTTATGCGAACCATTTTACCGGGCCCTTGAGTTGTTCAAGAATTTGTAGATTAATAAAATATGTTGTAACTGGAGGCTCCATTAAACGTAGTCCATGAGCAATTAATATAAATTGTTTCTGAGATTTTCTGTCATGAATTTCTCAAAAACAGCTCAGAGTCAAGAAGTTGGCGGTGTTACACCCATGTTCCTCGGAAAGCACGTTAAGCTGTTGGTCCTGCGCCCGATCTCTCTCCGGTCATGTCGGATTGCCGTCTCACCGAACTTTGAGAGTGGTGGATCAGTGAGTGCACCTGTGTATTGCGCTCACACTTGTGCACTATAATATCTCCTGCGCAGTTGGCTGATCTCTATTGAGATTGGCCGCCGTGGTCGAAAACGGCCAGGAGGACCAATAATAAATATAAATAAATCAACAATAAATTAATATAGAAAAATATTCAAATTAACTGTAATATTATTTTTTTTATAACTGCACTTACTTGTTATAAAATTTTGCATATTGACAAGATCAATGAAATGTGCTAACTTATTCATCATCATATACATCAATTCTTCTTCTTCTTTCGTGTCGGCAAGACGGGCTAAATCTTACTGGCCCAGAAAGCGGCTACCGTGGTAGCCTTCTGGTTACTGACAAGTAAGTCCTCACACGAGCAGGTGGTCGGGCACGCGGGCCAGTTGATGAGGTGGGCCATGATTTGCAGGGGTTCTCCACATTCACAGCTGACGTCTGCGTTGTTTAAGTACCCATTACTCAATAATACAGACTCAATTGTAACACCACTTATGTACAGTGTTCTAGCCAAAATAAAGATTTGATTTGATTAAATCTATATACATATAATAAGACTGTAAAAGATCGTAAGACTGTAAAAGATCGATTTCTGTACATTGAAGATTTTTATGAAAAATTGTTACAGGGGGTCTTAATTACCGTAATAGAAGCCAAAACAACAATTTTTAAAAATTTTGTCCGTCTGTCTGTCTGTCTGTCTGTCTGTTTGTCCGGGCTAATCTCAGAATCTACTGGACCGATTTTGACGGGACTTTTTTTATTTGACTCAGTATCACCTGGAGAGTAAACTGGGATATAAATAATCACGCCGATGAACTTAGGGGGCAGGCAGGAAATTGAATCTCAGAATCTACTAAACCGATTTTAATGAGACTTTTTTTTATTTGACTCAACATTACTTGGAAGGTAAAGAAGGATAGAAATAATATTACATATGATAAATTCTGCCCCAAAGGGATAAAATAGGGGTTGCGAATTTGTATGAAGCCCGGTCGCAAAAAACTAACATCCACGCGGACGAAGTCGCGGGCGGCCGCTAGTATTAAAATATAAATATTTCACAACCATCACACCAATTCTCTAGTCCCAAAGTAAGCTACGAGGCTTGTGTTATGGTACTAGACAACGGATAAACATACTCAAAATACTTTTTTTTTTGTTAATAAATACATATTATACATAGAAAACACCCAGACCAGTACAAACACACATGTTCATGAACACTTATGCTTGTACTGTGCGGGGATCGAACCCGCGACCCTTGGTTTTTTAGAAGTCCGACATGTAGACCACTGCACCAAGTGGTCGTCAAAGTGAAACACTTTTGATGCTGTTATTACCCGATTACGGCGCAGCAAAAAGAAGGGTTGTTTAGCTGATATCCATGGTGTGGGATACGATTCTCATGCATTCGTACTTTTTCTGCACGGTGATTTGTATGAAGCCAATTAAACCTAGGTGTAAAATAATAACTTCAAGTTCATGTTGATGCTGCATTTCCTGATTCAAGATATTTCATATACGAATTTCATACTTCGACTTTTCAGCACCACACGTTGCGTTCGAGTGTTTATCGAAATTAATTGCATTGAAATTGTATATTAATAATACTAGTTTTAAGACACACACATTTGCATTCTGTAGTGTTATGGCTAAATAGGCATAAGTGACTCTATGTAAAATCTATTTATTGCAAATAAATATGATTTTGATTGTTATTATAATGAATGAACTATTAACGAATGTGATTTTTTTCTATTGCACGAGAATTGGCTTCCCGGTCGTATGCCAAATTTTCTGTCAAAACATACTTTAGCACTAATGTAAATGGAAAAGTGGCAAACGACCACGGCTATTTTCTGAACATCAATAACAATCCTATTATATGTAATCACTTTTCGTTTACGAACTTCTCTAAATTAGGTAGCAAGGCAAGTTACTTAATTGAATAAATTTTTCTATGTATGAAATTGTTTTTTAAGTGACGAGGCCTTTGATCAAAGCCTTGTCCACTCCCCAAGTTAGAACTACAATTTTTGTGAGTACATATTTGAAAAGATTCTTACATATTTTATTACAAGAAGCAGCTCACTCGTTTCATATTTGATTGATAAGAACTCGAATCCTATAATTTAACGGTCCAAATATTTCATAAAGAGAAAAAAACAGTACCTAGTCAACATGGTAATATTTCACAAAATTTGGTCCTGCGCCTGATCTCTCTCCGGTCATGTCGGATTGCCGTCTTACCGAACTTTGAAAGTGATGAAACAGTGAGTGCACCTGTGTATTGCGCTCATACTTGTGGTCGAAATCGGCCAGAAGGGCTACATATTATTATTTCACAAAAGTGTTAAATAAAATTCGGTGATAGACATCTGGGTACATATTCTACGGTTCAAATTTAACGAATGAAACCGTAACCACTTTATATTCATGAGTTACGCAAGTGAAGTACATCGATAGCCCCCTATCGATGTCGATATGTTTATCGATAAGAATCGATGTGGGATGTTTGAAATAATTTCCTTTTTTACTTTGAGTCTTTCTTCTATAAAATCTCATTTATAAAGCATCACACTAACTTTTAGCAAAGTAACAAGCTTTTTTTTTATCTCACCATCCGTCCGTCTGCTTTCAATTTGAAATATTTTCTTTTTCACTTACTACAACAAAATATTTTTCAGTGATAGGTTGTACTTATTTACTTATCTAAAACGTTATAACAAAAGCGTATGTATTGTATGGAAAGCTGTGACGTTTATGATTTTTAACGTTTCGTTTCTTTTTTTCGGAGCTAATTTCGCGTTTGCTTGCGTGCAAGCTTGTTCGGATGACAGGGATCGATACATAAGAAACTACGGACAACCGCTTATTGAGAAGGGACTACGGAAAACAGCTTATTGATTAGAGCGGCTGATAACAAACCTTCTGACAACACTTAACCTCGATAGTATTAATTTCACTTGACGGCTTCGTTGGTGTAGTGGCAAAGTTTCTGCCTTACATCCGAGAGGACCTGGCTTCGAATCCCAGGTCGAGCCAAAATTGTTTCTGAGATTTTCTGTTATGAATTTCTCAAAAACAACTCTGAATCGGGAAGTTGGCGGTGTTACAAGTGTAAATAAATGGAATTGAATTGAATACACCCCCGTGCCTCGGTGTGCACGTTAAGCCGTTGGTCCTGTGCCTGATCTCTCTCCGGTCATGTTGGATTGCCGTCTCCCCTACTTTGAGACTGATGTAACAGTGAGTGCACCTGTATATTGCGCTCGCAATTGTGCACTATAATATCTCCTATGTAGTTGGCTGATCTCTGTTGAGATTGGCCGCCGTGGTCCGAATCGGCTAGGAGAACTATTAATTTCACTTACATAATATTAATGGGCTAGTTTGCTCTTCTTAATATCGATATCAGGTTTATCGACACTTTAACATCTCTATTTTAGACACGATGTGGGGTTCACTGGCTTGTGATAAGATGACGGTAGCAGCTCTTTGGGGATTCAATTGATGGATTCTAACTAAGTTGTAACTGAATCCATTTCTGTGGGTAGGTGGAACGTGCGAACATACAAAACTTTCTTGCTTATTGATTTCCAAATCACTGTGAAAGTAAGAATTGGCATGATGACACCTATCTTAAATATTTTCAAGACCATGGCGTTTATAAAGAATAGCCTTTATGAAGTTAGTACAACCAATATATTTCCAAAAAGCTGTAGAAACCAATTTTAAAACACACAAAACTCAACAAATATTGTGTCAATTGACTCCGATTTCTTCCGAGGCAGAACGTCTTGACAGATAATAAAAAGTATGTCAACGATTGGTGGTGTCATCTAGTCAATTCAAGAGCTTAGATAATAATAATAAAAACGCTTGATTTTCTCCCATACAAAAATAAAATACCTACTTAAATATATATGAAACTTACTAAATCTAAAGTAGTTCAATATGGGAGACTGGTGACCAAACTAAGAAAATCCTATATCTTGGTACACCAGGTCTCACCCCAATAAGTCAACAATGTCTCGGTACTCAATAATAATAAACACAACAAGTCCACCTTAAGCAAGTGCGAACGTGACTGTGTATGTGTGTTTGTGTATGTGTTTTTTTTCAAAGATCAAACCAATCAAAGGAAGATACGGTACGTCCTTACCTACAATCGCCATCTAAAAATGGGCCGAACACGCACGCACGTGTAAACAACACGCAGTACTGGCGACGACTAGAAGCGGAGCAGGCTTATTGGACTTGGTTTACCACGTGAGACTAGCTCAAATTCAAATTCAATTTTTAATTTGCTACTAAATTCCCATCCTGGGTACAAATAAATGTTGATAGTAATAAATGACAAAGAGCTCCTATTTAGCCATATACAAAAGCATGCAAATGTGAAAGCATCAAATAAAGTTAAGTACATATCATTAAATAGACAACCTTAAAAACATTCAATGTCAGATCAATTATGTATCGATTATTTTATTAATTTGGGTAGATCTTCTGTTCAAATCTTGTTTTCCAAAAAGTCCTTTACAGAATAGAAGGTTTTCTCCATAAGCCATCTACGCAATGACTTATTAAACATTGGGGTGGGCAGTTTTTTTAATAGAGTCTGGGATTTTATTATAAATAATTTTCAAGAAACACGTCGTTTTGGGTACTGTGTTAAGTATAAGTCGGTTAGGGTTTCGGAGATTTCTGTGCCCAGCAGTGTGATGTATAAAGTCTGATTAGTTGATGTTGTTGTTGATATCAGTATCAAGATTGAAATACTTATCTTCCAACAATCGGTTTTTTAATCCTCGGTAAATATGTAGGTAATGGTCGATTAGCTTACATTAGTTAATTCTCGTTTTTACTTAGATTTTTGTCTCATATCACTCTCAAGCCGTGTATACAGGGTTACAGGAAAAGTCGACCTAGATCCGTTAAGGGCGTGTAGTACACATCATTTCTAATTGATTTTACTATGGAACCCCCCATCCTAAACTTAACAGTTTTCGAGATTTTCGAGTTTTAAATTTTTTTATGAAAATGCCCAATTTTTCGGCTATTGAATTGAATATTTTGAATTTTTTTTTACTCTTATGATTATTTTTTACATGAAGAATGAGATGCTTAATGACCTCAATGACTAAAACTGCACGTAAGTTAACTAAATAGGTCGTTGTAGACGATCGAAACTTAAAAAAATAAGTACTAGATGTGCGATAAATTTATGTGTTTGTAAATTATAAATTGTTATTTATAATTTGCACCGAGGTCGCAACTTAACAAATAAAATCGACAAAGGTCAAACCCTAAGTAAAATTAAAGGCAGTTTTTCCTCCAATCCAATTTGTCAGTGCCATGACATTCACGACCTTTCCTTACGTTAAGTACCCATAGACACTCAGCCATAGACAAAAGTTATTAGAAGAGAAACACCAAAAAATATATTTCGCTACAAATGCCAGGCACTTACTATCGGGTCGTTTTAGGAATAGATGGAACAGGCTTTTGGAAAATTATGCCGTTGAATATTGTATGAAATTGGCATGTATGTTTTTTCACAAAAATTGACGTATTTTATTCATTTATTTAATTAAAAGTTAAACACTTTACATTCGCTTGTTACATATTTCTGTCATAGAAATTAGTAGCAAGCGATAACCTAAATTAAAAAAAAAAGTATCTTTGGCGAAAAATCTTAATTTTACAATATTACCTCATTAACTACATCTAGATGTTTGAGATTTACTGTATATGAGTGTACAATTTAGGGGCACTTATATTTAGATTTTACTTAGTCTGGATCCTGTTTATAGCAGAAAAATTGCCTAGGTTAACCCGTCCTAAAACTTTTTGTAAGCTTTGCAAATATGCATTGTACATTTGTGGTAAAACCTTTGGAATAAAATAATAGGTAGCGCTAGGGCAGCGCAATGCGTGAATAGCGCAATTTCCCAATGGAAACGATAAATTAATCGCACTGCCTCGCTTAAGAAACGCTAGTAGTGTGACAAGGCCTTTACGTTGTGACTTGAAAGGTGTAATAATGTTTAGGCAGTTTATTAAAAACATAAAATTACTCTTCATCCACTGCATAAAGAGTAACATTTACTTTGACTTTTTAAGTTTACAAACACAGACAAACATTTCAGGGAAATAAAATAAACTTTATTTTTAATTATATATATTTAAATGTGGCTTCTATTCCTCAAGTTATGCCCGTCCCTGTTTAATCAGAAAAGTGGATTCACCTGTATCGATTATGGGCTGAAATTGGCTCTAACTCAATAATAGAACGTGAATTATTTAGCTGGTCTAAACGAACGAAGTATTTTTATTTTATTTTATCAAGAAAACCAACAGCTTTACAGATATATTGTGTTAAATATAGGTATATGATGCATTGTCCATATACTTATATTTAACACAATCACAAATATCCCGTAAAATAAACGAATTTTGCTGTAATAATCTGCTACATTATTAACAGTTATACACTACACTTGCATTTACACCAAAAAATAAAGAAAATGATTATGAACTTTAGTTGACGACAGACTACGAGTATTATATACTAAATAAATTAAATTGACAAAAACAAAAAGTAAAAAAGGCAATCTGAATCTGTGACATACTGACAGTCTGATATATCAACAAAAGACGGATAGATAAAGTTTGCACTCCACAGTGTACGTCAAAGTTCACTTTTACTAATAAGTTCTCTAATTATATAGGTCCTTTTTTTGTATGATGAAATAAATCGCACTTTGAACACTATATTCACTAAATTACTTTAACTGTAAAAAAGAATTGTTTAAATACCTCCAAAGTCTGTCGTATGATGAGACAGAGGCCTTACTTATTATATTGAACGAGAAATACATTTGTTAAGTAGATATCATATTATGTAACTTTAATTTAATTTTATTTTTGTTGTAAATTATATTGTATAATTAGCATTACTTCAGAAAATCTAGCTCGTGATAGTCTGAAACACAGGTTAATCCTAGTTCAGACAGAGAGAAAACTTTCTAGCCTAAGATTATTTATTTTTTTCCCTTTTTGTATCTAATTTCATTTCCTTTATTTATGAATAAATGATTATTATTATTATCTACATGAACCTTGAACGTATAGTTCTGCTTCACCACACTTTTGTTAGTAGTTTGTGTGAAAAATGACATTATTATAATTATTATTACAGGCAGCTAAACGCCCCTACGGAGTGAGTCCCTTAGGTTCGGTATAGGAAGACCACATACAGGTGCCTCGAATCAATCAGCAACGTCCGACGTATTCTTGACAATCTAACTAAGCTTCTTTATCAACGTTATCTATCTTAATAAAAAGTTCTACCTCGCTAAACTTTACGTTATATTTTAAAGACGACCTAACCATAATGGAGTTAGCAGCGTAGTCGGTACGACGTTGTGGGACTCCGAATAACGGAGTGTGTGAATTTTCGCCCTTGGGGAAAAAATTCAATTACTTATGACGTTTTGAAAAATATATTAATAGAGCTGTCTTATTATTCTAAAATTATCGCCTGATAATTTTACACCTGCCTAGGTGTTTGTAGAAGGTTTTTAGTGGTATCGGATGTATGTTCAATACTAATGCACTAATACACTAATTTAGTGACTCTCTCCGGTCATGTCGGATTGCCGTCTAACCGAACTGTGAGAGTGATGGAACAGTGTGTGCACCTGTGTATTGCGCTCACATTTGTGGAGGGCTAAGAGGCTAGGAGGACTATTATTACTAATTTATGATGTATTTGTAGATCGCTTGTGATGTTATTATAGTAATGGTATTGTTAGCGAACTTCTTTAAATAACGTCATTTTGAATTATACCACTCTCTGATTGAAAAAAAAAAGTCCGTACTCCCGTAAACGTCCGATTTTTATGTTGGATTCAAAAAGTATGTTGTACAGGTATTTAGTAAAATAGGGTCAGTTAACGTTTAGATCAAAACTAAATAACTTATTATTTAACTACTTCGTCTCTGCCTTGGCATTTATTACTTAGATATGTTCATTCAAACGACATCATTCGAACTTGTAATTATTTTTCCAACTAATTCCACAACTTTTAATTACTTTCGTGTCGTATGTCGTGAAACTACTAATTGCGTCGTCATATGACGGGAGAGTAATCTCTACTCGGCCTGACTGGGTCTGCCCTAATTCCTCTGATGAAACCTTATCAAAATCGTCATTGAATTGGCTAGACGACACCACCAATCGTTGACATACTTTTTATTATCTGTCAAAACGGTCTGCCTCCATAGATTTCGTATGGGAATAAATGATTGTGACGTCACGGTCATGTGTCAGAAATCGGAGTCAATTGACCGAATATTTATTGCGTTTTTTGTGTTTAAAAATTGGTTTCTACAGCTTTTTTGAAATATATTAGTTGTATTAACTTCATAGGGGCTATGTTTTTTAAACACCATGTTCTTGACAATATTTAAGAAAGGTGTCATCATCCCAATTGTCTCATTTCAACGGTTCTAATGTGGCCGTTCTAATGTGTTATCAAAACCAGCAATTTAATTCCGTTTTCGTTACGATTGCTCTCACGGAATAAAAGAACCTGAAGACTTCTGCCTAAACCTAAAGGTTGACTGGAAGAGATCGCTTTTAGCTTTCAGACCGAATAAATTGTGTATCTTTCTGTGTATGTTGATTTTTTTTGTAGACAGTAAAATGTTTTCGTCTTTCTGATTTTTTTATTATTTTATTTATTTTTTTGTGGATAAACAAATATACAACAACATCACAAACATCGATCTGACTCCGTGGTAAGTAGCTTAAGCACTTGCTGTCACAGTTATCAGAATCAACAGTAGTATTCCAAATGAACTTAAATAAATACATACAACACTTAGACTTGTACAAACAGACATGTTCATGCACTTACATGTTTGTACAGTGCGGAAATCGAACCCGCGACCTCTTGGTTAATAGTCAACTTCTTGACCATTACACTAAAGTGGTCGTCATCATGATTGACTAGTTGTTGTATTTATTGAAAACAAAATATTACAAAATATTATAAATAATTAATAAATAAATGTATATTTCACAACAATCACACCAATTCTCTAGTCCCAAATTAAGCAACGAGGCTTGTGTTATGGGAACTAGACAAGGGATAAACGTACTTAAATACTTTTTTTTTGTAAATAAATCAATATTATACATAGAAAACACCCAGACCAGTACAAACACACATGTTCATGCACACATATGCTTGTACTGTGCGGGGATCGAACCCGCGACCCCTGGTTTTAGAGAAGAGCACCTACCATAGAGTACCTTCAACTCGACTCACATGAATTATTCAAACGGATAAACAGGGGAGCGATTATCAAATTGTCCTAATGTAAAATCAATACAAATCATTCGAGCGTAAATCGCATCGTGACCTACTCACGACCAAATCTATCACACATTTGTGTTAAGTGCAATGGTTGAGTGCTTGTGCTATGATTACTGTGGTGTAAATATGATTTTGTGTTTTTAATTTCACGCTTGATTATACCTCCCACTATAATAATAGCCTCTTAGCGGCGATAGGGAGGATTGCTGCACTATCCTGAGGCACTGAAACAGCGTCCATGTTGGTTCGAGACCTGCCTTAGTAAAAATTAAGTTAGCCATATTTTGTGGGATATCCTGTTTCTGTATTTACTAACCCTAGCTCGTAAGATATATATTTTTTGACGACCGTTTGGTGCAGTGGTCTACATGTCGGACTTCTGAAACCAAGGGTCGCGGGTTCGATCCCCGCACAGTACAAGCATATGAACATGCATTAATCCGTTATCCGAATATCCGTTGTCTAGTACCCATAACATAAGCCTCGTAGCTTAATTTGGGACTAGAGAATTGGTGAGATTGTTGTGAAATATTTATTTTTTTATATTTCTTTTCTGTAGTTATTAACCCAATATATGGAAAGTTTATTTCTGAAGGAAAGGTTAATAATAATAATGAACAAATAAGAAAACTACGTACTGCAAAAGAATGGAATTCGCTACCGTCAGTGTTTACCTGTAGGTACAACCCAAAAAATTTCAAGGGCTGCCCTTGAAAATTTTTAGGTGAACAAACATCTTTAGGTGAGTTCGCTCGAGCATCGACTCAATCTCTGCCGAGTCGCGCTAAGAATCGGGTCAAGATTTACATTCCAACATACAAGATC
The DNA here is from genome assembly GCA_963921415.1 of Pyrausta despicata. Taxonomy (NCBI): domain Eukaryota; kingdom Metazoa; phylum Arthropoda; class Insecta; order Lepidoptera; family Crambidae; genus Pyrausta; species Pyrausta despicata. The sequence continues at coordinate 13,960,386 of OY992865.1, read as the reverse complement.
TACATTACTGATGCGCACTGCAAAAGAGAAGAACTCACTACCTGCGTCAGTGTTTCCCTGCAATTACAACCGAGGAATCTTGAAAGCTAGAGTTAACAGGCACCTTCTAGATGAGCTCGCTCCATCGTAGACTCAGTCTTTGCCTCGTTGGGCTTAGTCTTGGGTCAAGAGCAAACCTATCCCGATTAAAAAAGATCAAAATTTCATTTAATTCCTGAAATAGTTTTGGTAACTTATGTAAAAGCTACAAGTGTTTTCAGAAATAAATAAAATTCGCGTTTAAATTTAGGTGTCCATTATCGTCACTATCGCGTCAAATTCATGTTTTTAATCAACGATTCCTTTATACTCGTATTTCTAACTAACGGATCCGGTAGAAACTGTCCTGCCCGCTGGTTTTGCATTTTTTCTATATTTTTATACATATAAACCTTTCTCTTAAACCACTATATATCTACTAAAAAAACACGGGTTGCACTCCGGGAGTGCCGGCAGAAGTGAAAACTTGATTATTAACGTTGTGCATTTTTGATTTATTTGAACCGTCTTACGGTTTTTCGATCAGCATCACGTGACCTGACGCGAGTTTCACAGTTTCTACCCATGCCACAAAAGTGCTCAACGCCGCTAAAGGAGTTTTCACTTCAAAAAGATGCATCAAAATCCATCGAGTAGTTTTATAGATCTAAGCATACATGCAGACATAGGGACAGACGCGGGAAGCGACTTTGCTTTATTCTACTACTAGCGCCCCGGCATCGCACGGGTGCAATGCTGATACTAAATACACTACAGAAAAACTGTGAACGTTGTACATATTATTATATAAAAACATAGCGACCCGCTCTGAAAAAATGTCAGTCACTCAAAAAAATGATTAAAATCGATACAGTACTTTTGATTTATTCATTAGTGCCCATAACCGCGTACGCGTTAAATTTGGAGTAAAACGATTCACCTTTCCCTATACCTTGAAGAGTTTCTGCTAACTTTGGAATATCTAAATTCATACCTACATTACTTATTAACTTTTTGTATTTTTATCTATTTATTATAGTTTTACAACAATTATTACATTACACAATGTCTTTAGAATACAACGTTTATAGGCACGCTGCCGCCGCGCCACCCCGGCCCGGCCAGCAAGCGCTAAATCCCGCAATTTTAAATCTGTAATATCTTCGAAAATATTCACTTAAATCCCGTGCTGTAAAAGACTATATAGATCTACATTTAATCAACAATTTATTTATTTAAGCTATTTTATTGGATAAGGATTAATGCTGTATTGGCTCAAATCGCAAAAAATACCTATTATTATAATAAATCTCGTAGGGTTCAGCCTGCGTTTGCAATGTAAGCGAAAAAAAATTTGATATTTAACGACATCAGAAACCTCAAAAATGGATGTTATTATACATTTAAGCCTTCCTCTTGAATCACTCTATCTATTAAAAAAAACAGCATCAAAATCCGTTGCGTAGTTTCAAAGATTTAAGCGAACAAAGGGACATAGGGACAGAGAAAGCTACTTTGTTTTATACTTTGTAGTGAAATAAGTAATTTTTATTTCCTAAGTAATCAGCCTTCTTCATCAATTACGGGCTTTCAATGTTACCACTATTTTGTAATGAACATAAAGTAGACGAAAAAATTTTTAAGGTTTTTGTTGTCGCGCCTCACCAGTGACGGCATTTTTTTAAACCTTGCTAAATCGCTGTCAGTCGTGGCAAGTGTATAGGGTAAGTATGCCTTTGGCCTACTTACAAATATGCTGAAAGAGTGTAAAGTAAAGAAATGGAGCTAAATGTCAGTTACACCCAATAAGCCCAGGTCATCTGTCAAATGGGACTGAAACACGGAATATTGATTCGTCGAATTCCCGAAAACACTCCCGCCCAACTTACCGGAGTCCATAAAACTGGATACTGTTCAAACAGAGATTTCGCGTCTGTGCTTTGATTGAAAGAAAATGCGGAAGAAACTTAAAAATCAATTAAAAAAAATATGTGCCTACATAAGTGAATCGACTGCGATCACTGATGTTTCGTCTTGTTCGTTCGCCACCTTCCATCTGATGCACCTAAATCATTATTGACTTGACTGATTTTCACATTTTGACAGTTACGATTGCATTATCGGGCTTAGGGCCCAGTTAGCATTATTCTTCAGGGTGAGGACAACAATACGACAGGAAATTAAAATACCTACACAGTCATGTCTAATGATGAACCTAGTCTTCATACAAAAATATTAATTAAATCTTCCTAATAGTTTAGTCACAAGACAATAATTTTTTTTTCAAATTTATGATAAAAGGAGTGTGTCATTTGTGTACTGAATAAAGTTCAAAGTGTCAAAGTCAAACAAATCATTTATGTATCTTTGATGTTAGATGATAGACGATGATTTTATTATGACGACCACTTTGGTGTAATGGTAAAGAAATTGACTATTAACCAAGAGGTCGCGGGTTCGATTCCCGCACTGTACAAACATTTGTGTGCATGAACATGTCTGTTTGTACCTGTCTGGGTGTTATATGTTTTCGTTTAAGTTTATTTGTAATACCACTGTTGATTCTGATATCTGTAACGCAAGTGCTTTAGCTAATTTGGTACGACGACCGTTTGGTGCAGTGGTCTACATATCAGACTTTTAAAACCAGGTCGCGGGTTCGATCCCCGCACAGTACAAGCATATGTGTGCATGAACATGTCGCACCCCCCTTTTTTTTTTCTCGCTGTGGAAATGCTTTTACGCATGCCCCCCAGACATCTGCAGGGGGGTATGTGGGACTCAACGGCTGGTGTGCAAGGCCGTAATACCAACTAAAACCACAGCGCATTCCACCACTTCGCCATTGTGGGGGGTGCCATGGGGTCGCGTGAGCATTCACCACGGCACCCCGGCGGATAGCCCGAGGGCTACAAACTCCTTGGCGGCGGAGCAAGGTGTTGGGCTCCGCCACCACCCGGCCGCAGAGGATAGGGAGGACGGCAACGACACACCGCATCTCCTCTTCCTCTGCGGCCCCACCGCAGCGCCATCCATCGGTGCGCCCCCGTTTGGTCGCGGGAGATAGGCCGCACGGCAACGACACACCGAGACGTCTCTCCTCCCGCGTCCGCACCCGACTGCGAGAGACAGACAAAACTGTCTCCCACACCCGCACCCTTGGACGCATCCTGCGCAGGCCTCCCCAAGCCTACGTGGAGCGTCCCCTCCCTGGATCCCGCTTAGCTTCACCGTGGGTGGCAAAGCCACGGTTACTGAGCCCCCCTACCACGACAAGGTGGAGATCCCACAGGGGGGATGTCGCACCCCCTGTGCGACACTTTCACTTATGCAAAAATGTAGTTTATCAGGAGAAGCATTGAAAACTTTGACACCTCGCAAAACAATGACTTTAGAAGATATAGATGACATCAATAGCTTATATTGCAACATCAACTTTTAACTTTACTTTTGGATAAATAATTATCACTTAATATTATAAATATATATTCTATAATATTATTTAAACCTACCTACCCCCTCAGAAGTGACGTTGTGGCTCTAGGAATTATAACTGCAGTTATGTCACACTGAGTTAAAAAGAAAACAAGAACAAATTGTTAATAAAATTTTATTATAAATTACAAATATGAACTGTTATCAACGAAAGAAATAAATTAAGTCAAAACTCTCCAAAATAACCAAAAAAACTAAACTTCTAAAGATATTTAAATATTGGGGAAACAATGTCACAACTGCATCTTAGGACATCATTGCTCCAGAATCATAAAAATATTTTGTCACAATTACCTTAGAACAGTGTAGCTCCAAGACATATTTGCACTGGGCGGGGGGACCGCGCACCACAACTAACCAATAAAGATAAAGATAAAGATAAATTTATTGTATAAAACTTAGCCTAATTACACAAAAAAAAAAAATACAGAACCCGATGTAAAAATTAAATAAATGCTTACTACTATGTTAGTTATTGTACCTAAACTAAGCAAATATTTTGCTTGTATTTTAGGTATCTATTCTTATTATGTAGGTTAGTGCTTATGTGACAATTTAATAATAACACAATAACAATGATACATTATGAAGAAAGTGAAAGTTCATTATTATATAATACATTATGTAACTTAAGGACTTATACAGGTATTAAGTAGGTAAATTAAAGTTATGCTACTACCTTTAAAAGATTTTCCGTTTCATCGTAAGATTTCCCCATGAGCCATTTTTGTAATCTTATTTTGCATAAAGTTTTATTCATGGGGTAAATACATAGAGACATGTTTATCCGATTATAGAGAAAACTGCCTAGAAAACAAAAGAATTTATGGGTGTGTTCCCTATTGAATAGTTCCGAAGGGCAAACGATATCAGCACGTCGTTTGGCGGCTTGAAGTTCGGGTTTAAAGGGTGTTAGTGAGTGCTTTTTGGTGACTGTTAGTAATATGAACAGCTGACGCACTGAGAGAACGTCACATTCAGTAAGGAGCTCTATTGTGGGAAAGCGTGTTGGTCGGAAGGTGCTCACTTTCAGGACAGCTCTTTGAGCTATTTCTAAATTGATAAGTGTTGTTTTATGCGTTCCGCCCCATGATGTTATACAGTAAGCAATTAATGACTGGCATAGTGCAAGATAAACATTTTTAAGAAGAGGGCCGTCAGCAACATGTCTTAGATTTTTGAAAACAAAGATCAGCTTTCTGACCCTTGATATGAGGGCTTCCACGTGAGCTTTAAAGTTTAAATGTTTATCAATTATGACTCCCAGATATTTTATGCTGTCAGTGCTACTTAAATATGGGCATGCACATGGCTGTAAGAAATTTGAGCAGGAATGAGCTTTAATTGTATGTGCGTTTTGAGGAGGCTGCGAAAGGGAATTATAAGAAAATGTTATGAACTTAGTTTTTTCTACATTGAGGGTTAGTAAATTATTATTAAGCCAGCGATTTACTAAATCGAAACCTAGTTGGGCTTGCGTGAATGCATCACTCCAAGTATACGAACTGAACAGCAAAGCTGTATCGTCGGCGTATGATATAATTCTTCCGTTGTTAGAAAATGGGATGAGACATAGATCATTTATGTACGTGAGGAATAATAATGGCCCGAGTATACTTCCTTGTGGAACACCATTTTCGATAACTAGTTCCTCACTCATAACATCATCTATCGCGACGCGTTGAGTCCTATCAGAGAGGTAATCTTTGATAAGGCTGTGCGGGGTACCTCTTACACCTAGATCATATAATTTATCTAAAAGTATAGGAATCGAAATTGTGTCGAATGCTTTCGCGAGATCAAGGAAGATGACTAAGCACTTTTTTCCTGAGTCTAATTGCCTTGCGATGTAATCGGTGAGCTCATGTACAGCATCGTCAGTTGACCTCTTTGATCTGAAACCGTACTGCTGCGCTGCTAATAACTTATTTTTTTCCAAATAAATAACAAGTCTATTATAGATGAGCCTTTCTAAGATTTTAGATAAGGATGGCAATAATGCTATCGGGCGATAATTATTAATACTGGATTTGTCTCCATTTTTATGAAGGGGTCGTATTATAGCTTTTTTTAATGCTTCCGGAAAAATTCCTTTCGTCATGCACTGATTGAAAAGGTATGTAAGCGGGGTTAGTAAGAAGTTTTTAAATTGTTTAATAAAAGAGCACGGAATTTTGTCAATTCCGGTGGCACAGTCATTTCTCAAGGTCATGATTATTTGATTTACTTCGAATTCGTCAGTTTCAAATAAGGCAAAAGAATGTAATGTTTGTGATTTCGCATGATCCGATAAAAAGGGTCGAGTGCAACTTAGTTTAGCTTTATCAGCAAGATTTTTACCTACTTTAATGAAATAATTATTTACTAAATTTACGGAATGTGCAGCCGTAGCGGAATTAGCAATTAGTGGCCGAGCGGATGATTTGGTGTTAGTAGTGTAAGTAATATTTTTAATGACATTCCACAATTTCTTTTTGTCACGACTCGATTTATGAATTTCTGCCCGTTCATACTGGCGTTTTAATTTCTTCAAAAGATTATTACAGAAATTTCTATATCTAAAATAGGTAATTTTAATCGTCTCATTATCTGGCCATTTTGTATGTTTTTTGTGTAGTTTATCCCTGTGTCTTATACAGCGAAGGAGGCCTGGAGTTATCCAGGGTTTCTTTATAATACGACTCCGAGTTAAACAAACAGTTTGTGTATTTTTTTCAATAATTTTAGTGATTGCCGATATGAGAAATTCGGTCGATTTATTGATATCTACTGAATCGTAAAATGTCGTCAAGTCTAATTTGTTAAGGTCATGAATTACTGATTCAGTACAAAGCATTGAACGTTTGTTTGTACTGTGAGATGTTTCATGGCGCTTTTCTAAACACAACAATAAGGAATTGTGATCTGTCAGAGAAGAGGTTAGCACAAAAGTTTTTAATGGAATGGTACTTTTAGCTAAAATATGATCTAAGCAGTTACCCAACCTAGTTGGATGCAAATGGGTCGGAAGGAAACCTAGATATGCTACAGATGTTAAATATTGTGATGATCTATTTTCTTTATTTCCAGTTTTTATATCGATATTTATATCGCCCATGACATAAACATTTTTAAAGGAAGATAATTGCTGTAAAATGTCACATAGTGATTGTAAAAAATTTGTTAAATCATGATATGATGGTGAACGATATATGGCTACAATTGCGGTTTCATTACCTATTTTCGCAATGAGACAATTCGAATCCAGTATGCTGGGTTCCTCTACGGTGACCTTACTTATACTACTTTTAATGTACAAAGTTACACCGTCATTTTGTAACGTATTAGTTTTGTTAGTAGTGTGCGAGTCATAGCCATGTAGCTGAGGGATTGAAGGTGAAGAGGTTAATCGGCATTCAGTTAAAACTATCATGTCAATTTCTACTTTGATTTGACTAAGTAGAGCTAACATACCATTAAAATTACAATTAATGCTACGAATATTCTGCATGAAAATATTATAACTATTCTTAATATTAGCGGAATGTAACGAAAATGAATGTGGGGCACAAACAAATGATTCAAATTCGTAAGAACAATCAATGTCATTAATAAGGTCAGGAGATACATTTCCCATCTTTGTGCTAGTTGAACTAGTTAAGTGGCGCTCTAGGCGCCCTCATAATCAATAGAATTTAAATACCTAGACTCAGCAATTTTTTTGGCCGGGCATTGTTCGTCTCCTGTTTTATGCTGGCTTGGCTTGTTGTAACGCCGACACGTAGCGCAGTTCGCAGGGTCTTGTTGCTTTGGACATTCTTTAATCGAATGACCGACGCAGCCGCAGTGTCCACAGGTAGAGTCCGACTCTCGACAGTACTTTGCCGAATGCCCATATTGCTGACATTTGTAGCATCTGGTAACAATAGTGTAATCACGAACGGGGCATGAAGTCCAGTTAATAAAAACCCTTTCCTGCTGCATTAGTATCTTTCGTAGGTCTGAGGATATTTCGAGTACGAAGTTACAGTGACTTGAGTCTCTTTTACCGGTCTTATGGCTTAGTTTCACTTTGCTTAGAAAAGTTTCGCGCTCTATATGTTGATGTTTTCCAGATACATTCTGCTCAAACAAACATTCTAGCAGTTCCTTTTCCGAGGTATTGGCAGGCACTCCTAACAATATTATTTTCGGCTTTCGTTTCGTGGTCTCTTCAAGTTTAAGTCCTGATGATTTTAGCTGCTCTGACTGCTTAAGCTTTTCAAGGTCATCTTTACCTTCAGCACGGATGATTACACCGCCTCCTTTGGTTTTTCTCATTCCACGTATGTGCAGTTTGAGTTCGTCGGGCTTAATAATCGTCTGGATAAGCTTTTTTGTTTCTTCGCTAGACGTGTCCTTGCTGGCTGGGTAAATGACAACAGAACTAGTGCTTGGAGGCCGAATAATTGAGTTTTTGCTGGTTCTTACAATGTCAGCGAAAGATATGTTCTGAGTTTGGGCATTGGGTGCGGTACGTATGCACTCTTTTAGGTCTTGGATCTGTTCTCCAATTTGATTGGTGGTCTCATTTTGGTTAATGGTCAATTGGGCTGTAATATATCTTTGTTTGAGGCATTGGTACTGCACGGCCAGCTGAGACACCCCACCCATGACGTTTCTGCTGATGCTGTTTATTTTAAGCTTCTGCTCAGTGTTTAGTTTTCCTTCGCCTGATATCACGCATATTTCATTTAGGCATTGTTCTATTGAGGCAAGCCACTTTTGAATTTCTGGTGTTGAAACTGTCTCCATACCAGCTTTTGAAGGAGTTGAAGCACCTTCTTCGTTCTGTCTGGACCTCTGTGGAGGGGGGCTTCGGCTAATTCTGGTGCTTCTAGAGAAGGGACTTTCCATTTTAATGATGAAAATTCACTTTGGCACAAATAGTTTAAAAAAGTGTGTCAGTGACTGCATGACTAGCATGCGCTGACGCAGAGATATAACGCGACGTATGTTTGACACAGAATTTAATTAGTTGTGTAAATAATAATTAATTGCGGATGGCACGGCACGTCCATCTGCAACGGTGCGCAATAACCAATAAAACGATGTTGCTCCCAGCGTCGCCGTGATTCGCGCCAAAACGACAATGACACTCACGCCCTCATACGGAAACTATGCGTACTACAAAAGTAACATTATCGCACCAAGTAAAAGGGTGCTTTAGGACAATTATTACATACTTAACCAATTTTTGCATTTTTTGCAAAAGTGACAGTGTCGCACCGGGGGTGCGATGTGTGTTTCTACTGGTCTAGGTATTTTCTATGTATTTATTTACAAAAAAAAGTATTTAAGTATGTTCATCCGTTGTCTAGTACCCATGACACAAGCCTCGTAGCTTAATTTGGGACTAGAAAATTGGTGTGATTGTTGTGAAATATTTATTTATTTATCTTATTGTCGTCTTCACCCTGTATACATCTCGTTGCTATCGACTAAATGTTGATTGCGTGCTGTTAGGATGGACGTCACAACCTTCCGATATTTAATTTAATCAAAGCCCCTATAGCCAGATGGAAATCGACTGAGATATTGGATTCCATCTCGCTGTATCACTTTCGCGAGCAAATATTTGATAATCGCGATGTAGCCGAGTGGAGTCTGTTTTTGCGAGAGATTTCAAATGGCAAATTGTTGATTTGGTGCTCAGATTGTTATTTTATAAAAAAGTAACTCTCTATTTTTATAGTTAATGGAATCAGGGGTTACTTTGCGGAAATCTATGACTAAAGCTGAAAAAGAGGATTATTTTGTCACGTTGTCATCTTCTACGTCACGTTGTGAGATGTATTGTAAGTCCTGCGACTTCCAGCTCTAGTTTTTTTTTAGGTAGTTACAGTTGGATGTATTTGGGTTCCTGCGCTGGCGTCGTTTAGTGGAAATTTAAAGCGAAATAATCCTCTAATAATCAATCAGCTCTCTTTTTAGGGTTCCGTACCTCAAAAGAGAAAAATGGAACCCTTATAAGATCACTTTGTTCTCCGTCCGTCCGTCCGTCTGTCAAGACCGTTTTTCTCAGGAACGCGTGGAGGTATCAAACTGAAATTTATATATGATACTTAGGTCTACTGTCCCTGGAAGCTGTAGAAAAATCAACCTTCTAAGCCAACGCAATCAAAAGATACAGCCATTTAAGCCGCAAATTTCCGCAAATTTTCGAAACTCGCACGGGAATCAAAACCTACAGGGTACTTCCCGTAAACTTAGAATCTTGAAATTTGGTACGATGTCACGTCTTATAGTACAAATATAGGAAAAATTACGAAAACCGTAAATTTTCATTTTCATCATATAAAAAAAAATATTTTTGAAAAATATTTTTATCAATTTAGAAAAAATCTAAGTTACTACTCTTTATCTACAGGTTTGTACGGAACCAAGTGGTGCGAGTCCAACTCGCACTTGACCGGTTTTTTTTACCTAAGAAAACCAACCTAAAATGTCACAATTCAAAAACTATTGGTAACCAAAACTCACACTGACCACATTTTAACTACCATTTGGTGATTAAATACAACATTTTCATCATTTGTTTAGATTATCTCAAAAATCAGAAACAATAACAAACTATAACGACTGCGACGGTAACTACTAATTCTAAATAGGGTAAAACTGAGATGCCCTAGTGGTACAGATGACCCAATCTTAAATACATTAGTTTCGCACATAAATTCGATTACTTTTTTTCATATCTATCAAAAGAATCTCTAACTCTATCTGAATTGACTCAGATGTATGGCTCGTTTCGACAGCATGCAATGATAAAATGAATGTTGAAATAAACCTTTGTAAACTATTATGGTAAAGTGACACTGGTGTCTAATGGACAGATGCTGTCACTCCGATTATATTGATATTTGTACTATGTACGCGTTATATTAAATCTACTAATTATTGTCTAATCGTTTTCTTTTTCTGCCCATAACCTAATAATAAATTCAAAGATTTTAGAGAATAGATCCCTATTTTTCCGGTGAGTCATCTATCCTAAACGCAAATTATATGGGTCGGGCATCTATCTCTAGGTATAGGATAGATGTCGCAAAATTTAAAGACATACACAATTTTTTATAAATTTGGAGACAAAACTCCCAAGAATAAATTTGTGTCATAACTTAATTGTCTCGGTTTTACCCTAATCGTACTTGAAGTTTTCTAAAAAAGGTTTTTAGTCATCTCTTCTCTTCTCTACTCGTATATATTCGTATAGACGTTTTTCGGAAATTCAGGGGACGCCTTCCTGCTGACATCACCGCGCGTGCCGTATCAAATCGCTGACGCGTGTGTTTGTGTAATACCTATAGATACTATTTTAATATATCAACTGTTTTATAAGAATATGTATGTTAGACTTTAAGGTATTTATATTATGGGCCATCGTTATGTAATAATTTTGTAGCCTGAAATAAACGTTATTATTATTATTATTATTATATATATACAATTCTCGTGTCACAATGTTCGTTCCCGTACACCTCCGAAACGGCTTGACTGATTCGCATGAAATTTTGTGAGCATATTGAGTAGGTCTGAGAATCAGCCAACATCTATTTTTCATACCCCTTAGCGATAAGGGTTTTCCACCCTTAAAATTTATTTGGCAAAACAACGTTTGCTGAGTCAGCTAGTAGTCATGTAAAATCGTGACAGCTAAGTGTGATATTTCTAGCCAAAAACATTTAACCTTGTCCTAATTTCACACGAGCCACGAAAGCTCGTCTTGTTGTAACTGACCTCTTAAAACGAGTATTTTGTGTCTCATTAAAATCTAAAAATGTTTATTTCTGTCTTTGTTATCCTAAACCCTTAAACATAGCATGAAGTTGAGAACTTATAAGAATCTAAAGAGCACTTTTTGGACTCTTGTGTTTAGAACTACTCGTATATAGCGTTTTGACGACCGTTTGGTGCAAAGGTCTACATGGTCTAAAACCAAGGGTCGCGGGTTCGTTCCCCGCACATTACAAGCATATGTGTGCATGAACATGTGTATTTGTACTGGTCTGGGTGTTTTCTATGTATAATATGTATTTATTTACAAAAAAAAAAGTATTTAAGTATGTTTATCCGTTGTCTAGTACCCACAACACAAGCCTCGTAGCTTAATTTGGGACTAGAGAATTGGTGTGATTGTTGTTAAATATATATGTTGTTAAATATAAATATATATATATATAGCGACTTAGTCATCTAAGCCGCATATTCACACACCTAATTTATAGATAAAAAACTGTAATTGCCATCTAAAACGTGATCAAACTTGGTTTAGTGCCAGGCTTAATAAAAATAAAAGGTAAGTAATAATAAATCTCTCTCTTTCTCATCAGCCTATATCAGTCCCACTGCTGGGCACAGGCCTCACCTTAACTTTGAGGTGGTTCGAGCCATACTCCACCACGCGGGCTCAGTGCGGATTGGTGGAGGGGTGTGTGTAAGGTAAGTGACCTTACTGTCAGATATTACTAGGCTTAACGACTAATATCTATCGATATTAACCGGGATCAACAGCTTAACGTGCCTTCCGAAGCACGGAGATGCTTGTAAATAGACGTCACTTAAATGGTCAGAATGGTCACCGATCCCAAACATGACCGCGCCTTAGGTTGCTTAACTTTTGGTATCACTACCAAAGCGCTGCAACCACTGCGCCACAAGCACCTAGTTATAATAAATCATTAAAAAAAACTTATTATTATTACAGTGTACAATTAAAACACACAATTGAACAATTAAGATAGGTACCGTGACACTTACTAATGGGTCCTAATTTTTTTAAGTGCTCTTTAGGCTGCAGCCAGCCATGATTCATCACTGTTGCGATAACATACCTACAACATCCGTAAGAAACTACTACCTACCAAAAACCTGCGGTATCGCTTTCTTGTCTATCTAGGTGGGTGCCGACTTATTCTTCACGTCTATGACGACCTTAGTTGTATCTCCTCTATCGTAGACTTTAAACCAATACTTGGAGACACAAAGACTTAATAAGACAGTTCGTGTCGGAAATGAGGCCAGTCTAATCAATATTCAAAGTTCCTATGACACGTTTTTAGCAGTCGCCTCCCGGGCTATTTGTTCGGGTGAAATCGCAACTGGACTTCAAATATTTTTTCGTGAAATTGCAACTGAGGAATAACGCTACTATATATCTGGGTGGTATATGTATTTATTTAATAAAATTAAATAAATACCTTATAAATAATGAAATAAAATGAAATAAATACATAATACATTGTAATACACTCTTGATTCCGATTTCTGTAACACAAGTGTTCGGACAACATCGGCATCGACCCGCGCGGCAGCCGGAGGGGAGCGCAGGCAACCGGCCGGGCAATACGTCATCACGACCTCAGCACGAGCGCCCGAGACGAACGTTCGCCACTTGCCCATACGCACCCATCACCGCCGCAGCGGTCGCTTACAATTGTCGCGCGATTAAATTTCTTGTAACAATGCGAGAATACAGCACCTTAAACTACAGTCCGCTTTTTTTTATAATTTACCGAAGGTACTAACACAAGTGCTTAAGCTACTTACCACGGAATCAGATCAATTTGTGCGATGCTGTTGTTTAAACAATATTTAATAATTTATTAATTTATGGTGGTGGGAGTTTTCATCGTAATATGTATATCCGGAAGAGATGGCTTTTTGAGAGAAGATCGCCTAAATTGTCGATCTTTCTTTGTATGTTGATTTATTATTATTTTTTGTGGTGTGCAATAAAGTGTTCTCTATCTATCTATCAATTTATTTGAAGTCACGAGGCACCAGCTATTTATACAAGGTACTAGCTGACCCGGCAAACGTTGTTTTGCCATATAAATTATTGTGGACAACCCTTATCACTAAGGGGTATGAAAAATAGATGTTAGCCGATTCTCAGACCTACTGAATATGCTCACAAAATTTCATTAGAATCGGTCAAGCCGTTTCGGAGGAGTATGGGAACAAACATTGTGACACGAGAATTTTATATATATAGAGATACCTAAAAACAAAGAGAAGCTTAGAATACAAACGGTTATATACAAGAAAACTTTTCGCCTTTTCGGAGTAAAATATCTTTCTAACGCCCATTACCGTTCCTTCAATGGAAAATTACTGCCCGAAAAGTTCAAATTTCCTTCATCCCTTGTACTTAGAACTTTACACAGAAGTTATTTCTAACATCGACCGTATTGCTTTTATTTTAGGAGTCAACTTTCAACATACTTTTCGTTGCCCCCTGTACCTAGGGTTGCCACCTTTTTTTGCAAATAAAGTACATTGGTTACTACAGTTACGAAAAAAAAGTACATAGTATCACAATAAAGTAAACTTTATTTTTCTTTATTGTTATATTTAAAAACATATTTAACAAATAATTATACTTCCAGAATATAATTGTGACAGAAAAGTTCTAGATTGGAGACCCTTCGACCAAAAGCGCAGCGTAGGACGTCCACCGACAAGATGGACAAACGACCTTGTAAAGTACGTAGAATCACACTGGATGCGGACCGCTTGTGATCGGTCGATGTGGAAAACTGTGGGGAAGGCCTATGTTCAGCAGTGGACGTCCTTTGGCTGATAATGATGATGATGAATATAATTATATTAATACTGATTTGACTGGCAGCTCTTTACACTTGCCTATTAAATTTAAAAAACGAATAGCTACTTTGTTAGCTTATAATATTAATTGTATTTTAAACTCAACCATATCACATGGTTGTCAACATATTAGTAATAGTAATAATTTAGATATTATTAACTTGACAACCTCTGACACTTTAAACTAAGGGGGAAGACAAAGGCTGGGTCTAGTTTTATTGTTGTACATCAAAACATACAAGGCCTAGCTGGCAAAGAATTAGAATTATCATTAGTTTTGCAAGATTTAAACGCCCATGTAATGTGTGTGACTGAGCACTGGTATAGGGACTATGAATTAATGTTAAGTATTGACAATTATAAGGTCGGTAGTTCGTTCACAAGGGAGACTACAACTAGAGGTGGGTCACTTATTCTATTGAAAAATCAATTTAACTGTAAAGAACGAAAAGATATTGTATCTCTCTCCATTGAGCGAACTATTGAACTTGCATGTGTTGAACTAGATCAATATACATATTGTCATAAGCGTATATAGCCCGCCAGACGCTAATTACCAACTTTTTGAAGACACTATGGATAAAGTCTTATCAAAAGCATCAAAATCAAAAAAGAATTTAGTAGTATGCGGTGATTTTAATATAGACATATTAAAAAAAAACACAAATTTCTATGAGATTTCTTAATCTCTTTGAATCGTATAACCTAAATAATGTTTTTGAAGAACCTACCAGAGTGACTCCAACAACGGCTACTTGCATAGATAATATTTTTTGTGATGTCAAAATAACAAATAAATCTATTTTACAATGTCTAAGCTCCGACCATAGAGGACAAAAGGTCACATTTCCGTCTGGTCCGGCCTTGAGCGTAGTAGATATAGTTTATAGACCAGTCACTGCAAACAGGATAAATAGATTTAAGGATAGGATTTTTGATGGTGTGAAAACATTAATTCCAAACAGTAGTAGTAACGTAGACAACTTATATGAAGATCTTTTTAACTTAATTAAAAGCGAATTTGCATCAATTTTCACAAAAAAAAAAGGTTAAGTCTAATCGGTTTACAAGTAAGTTTAATGAATGGGCTACACCAGGTATTTATAAAAGCAGGAACAAGTTATATGATCTGTATAGTATTAGAGAACATTCTCAGGACCCACATATTATAGAATATGTTAAAAAATATTCAAAAATCTTTAAAAAAGTTTGTGCCCAAGCAAAGACGAATCATCTTCGTAGGATAGTTTCAGGTTCAAAAAATAAAGCCAAAGCTACCTGGAATATCATTAACAAAGAAACCGGTAAAGATAAAACAAAAGATCGTTCATATTCATTAAAAGATGGAGGTTAACTAGTTAAATCTGATGCAGAAGTAGCTAATATTTTTGAAAAGTACTTTGCTAATATAGCACCATCTACTACTCAAGAACTTAACTCTTCTGCAGAACTGTCTGAATCCATTCTCAAATCCAATATTGATGAGTGTGATTCACCACTATACTTTAGATACGTAAGCACCGATGTAATTATGAACGCATTCAATGAAATAAATATGAAAAAAACCGAGGATCTTTGGGGAATATCCGTATGTATAATTAAAACTATTATTGAAATCATAGCACCTCTTTTAGCGATCATTTTTAACAAATGTATTGATGAAGGAAAATTCCCAAATTTAATGAAATTTAGTAAAATAGTACCGTTATTTAAATCTGGTGACAAAAATAACCCCTCAAATTTTCGACCGATATCAATCTTACCGGTTCTAAGTAAAATTTTTGAAAAGATTATATTCAATCAGCTACTATTTCACTTCACATCAAACAATTTATTGCATAATAAACAATTTGGTTTTACAAAGGGTCGCAGTACTGCTGATGCTGGAGTCGCTCTGTTGAAACATATATTTGATGCCTATGATAGTAAGCATGATGCTGTGGGAATCTTTTGTGACCTCTCTAAAGCGTTTGATTGTGTTGACCATGAGACCCTGTTGAGAAAACTACGCCATTATGGTGTATCAACTAATGCATGTAACTTATTTAATTCATATCTCACTGAGAGAACACAAAAGGTTTCTATCAATGGAGCAGAGTCTCCTGGAGCACCTCTCACTATGGGTGTGCCCCAGGGTTCGATATTGGGACCGTTACTGTTTCTAATATATATTAATGACCTTCCATACTTTGTCGACGGTGCTTGTGAGATAGTGTTATTTGCTGATGATACTTCACTACTTTTAAAAACTCCAAGGGGTAAAGAATTGTTTGACGATGTAAATGGTACTCTCTCGCAAGTACTTCATTGGTTCACCGTTAACAATTTATTGCTTAACGCGACCAAAACTAAATGCATTAAGTTTACAATGCCCAATGTCCGACAAGTTCCAACAAGGGTTGTTGTTAAGGATGAACAACTAGTTACTTCAAATACTGCAACTTTTTTGGGAATTACTCTGGATGATAAGCTCCAGTGGGGTCCTCATATCATGACCTTATCAAAGAGACTAAGCTCCGCTGCATACGCTGTAAGAAAGATAAGGTTTCTGACTGATGTTGAAACGGCAAGACTAGTTTATTTTAGTTATTTTCACAGTATCATGTCATACGGCATCTTACTATGGGGCTCAGCTGCAGATATAGAGACAATTTTCGTATTGCAGAAACGAGCCGTGCGGGCTATTTATAAACTTAAATCAAATGAAACACTTAGAGAATTGTTTAAAGAAGTTAAAATACTTACAGTTTACTCGCAATACATTTACGAAAACCTAATTTACGTTCGAAAAAACTTACACTTATTTCCTAAAAATAGCGATTTGCATAACTTCAACACAAGACAAAAAATAGGCTTGCCGTTCCACATTTTAGGCTTTATAAAGTTGGTCACTCATTTATGGGTAGATGTGTAATATTTTTTAATAAATTACCTGAAAATTCAATTTCATTGCCTTTAGATAAATTTAAAACAGTTGTAAAAGATGTATTAATGTCGAAAGGATATTATAAAATTGATGATTATATAAATGACAAAGATATATGGAAATGTTTAAATGCAAACAATTACAATTATTGTAAATCAATTTTGAAAAGAGGCAATGACAATAGTGACTGAGTTTCTTGCGCCGCTTCTTCTCAGCACTGGCCCAAACTGTCCCGAAGCGGTGGTAGGGTCAATTTATATGTTGGGACGTGTAAAAGTGCTAATTTGTTAGCCTAATTACAGAAATAGATTGATTTTGATGATTTTGATTTTGATGACTAAACTTCAAGTTTAAAATCACAAAGAAACCAAATCTTGCGAAATAAAGTATTTTCGTGTACTTTATTGTTCTCATAAAGGAACTTAAGAAAATACTTTATTACAGAGTACAATTGCCTGAAATAACGTACAATTCTTTATTATAAAGTACGGGTGGCAACCCTACCTGTACCTATCACTCCCCTTTGCAAGTATAATTCGCCCTTGATACAACCGTCACGTGAAGTACCTCTAGACGTGAACCTTATCTATTTACAATAGGGTACAAGTTCGTTACGTAATGAGGCTTTTCCGGATGTCGGTCAAGGGCACGCCTGAGAGGGCGCGTCACAATGTTTCTATCGAAAATAAACATGATAATTGAGGGGCTTAAAATTGTTTTGAATAGATATGAACATGTAATCGTATATATATAAAAATTAAACCCGTTTTCCTTGGTCACGGCATCACGCGTGAATGGCTGGACCGATTTCACTAATTCTTTTTTTGTTGTATTTGTTATTTTTAGGAGAAGGTTCTTACGGAAAAAAATATTAAGAAAATCTCTCAGAAATATTGAAAAATATACATTTAATTTTGTATATTTTAAAAAACGTGCGTAACTAATGTCAATGTCATTCGATGACATTGTTTAATCATTGCAACGCTAAGTCGGCACGAAGTTTGCCGGGTCAGCTAGTAGTAATATATAAAAGAAAGTTGTGTTAGTTACACTATTTATAACTCAAGAACGGATGAACCGATTTGGCTGAAAATTGGTGGAGAGACAGCTTAGAACCAGGAAACGGACATTGGATACTTTTTATCCCGTTCGATTGCGATTGTGAAAACCGAGGGATTCCACGCGGACGAAGTCGCGGGGTCCACTAGAAAGTAATAATAACTTTACATAAATAACTAGGTACCTATGTCGCTATTAAACGAAGGGGTTTTTGGGGGCGTGTTTTATTGTGTATAAGATAAAAGTTAATATACAACAACATCACATACATTGATCTGACTCCGTGGCAAGTAGCTTAAGCACTTGTGTTACAGAAATCTGAATCAACATTGGTATAAAAAATCAACTTAAAATAAATACATATAACACTCAGAACGGTACAAACAAACGTTAAGTTAACACATTTGTGTGCATGAACAATGCACACAAATGTGTTAACTTAACGTTAAAATTTGAACAGTTCAATAACTTTGCAAATCTGCGCAAGAAAAACATCTTCAGATAACCCTGTTAAACTTGCAAGGACAATCAGAAATATTTTCGTTAAGTTATTTAAAATCAAATTTCAGAGATCTCATTTAAAGTAGTAAGCGAAAGTCATTATAAACCAGGAAATAGTATATTTCGCTACTTTTCTTACGTTCAAATATTAGGGTGAGGTAGACACCACTGCGGTGCGATGGAAGATAACAATGATAACCATAGTCCTCCTGGCCGATTTCGACCACGGCGGCCAATCTCAACAGAGATCAGCCAACTGCGCAGGAGATATTATAGTGCACAAGTGTGAGCGCAATACACAGGTGCACTCACTGTTCCATCACTCTCAAAGTTCGGTGAGACGGCAATGGAGGTGTCCTTGGGTCCAATCTTGATGCACTTTGACGGCGGTGATTGGCGCAAACCTCGGGCTTCCAGGTCTGGTTAATGCCGTGCTTGGATGCAAAAGAGGCTGAAAAGCTGTGGCTTCGTTCTGAGAGGAGGTCATTTTACAAAGGGAGGCCGAAGAGCGCGCCAGAGAAGACGCTCCCGATTCAAACGTGGCACGACGCAGACGGCCGGATCAGAGAAGAAGGCGATTTGCTCACCTACCTCGCTGATCCGTAAGAGCGAGGGATAGGGCTGGGAGACCCAAGTTTTTTGGGTTCCCTCTGCGTATGGGTGTAAAGCAGCCAGCCTGCGTAGGAGGCTTGGTATAAATGAGCGATACGTTGACGTGACATGGAATAGTCCTAACGGGAACCCTTGCCACGCCGCTACCTCTATACGTAGAGGGCACGCTGCAGGTTTTTTAGGGGCTATGCTTGTCGGATGTCCAACAAAATCTTTCGTCTCCGCCGGGACGACTTTGCCTTTTGCCCCAAAAAAAAAAAAGATATTTAGTTGGATGCCCAAGTGTAACAAAATCTTTTTTTCTTTGGGCACGATGAAATCTCTAATCCGTTAAGAACTATCTAACTTAAATTAATTATATTTGTTAAGTATTTTTTGCGTTCACAACGCTATTTTTAATGCTCGGAGCATTGAACCGGACTTCCAAAGGTCGGGGGTTCGATTCCTCCCCGATGACCGGAGCCGAAAAGAAATTTTAAGTGTTATGTCTTTTCGAAATTAAATTAAGTACGTAAATAATTTTCAACCACTCTCCCGAGTCAGAGGCCCTGTTGAAAATCATGATTTCCGCTTAAAAATAGCTCTTCTTTAAAAAAATGTTCTATTGTC
This sequence comes from Pyrausta despicata, assembly GCA_963921415.1. NCBI lineage: Eukaryota > Metazoa > Arthropoda > Insecta > Lepidoptera > Crambidae > Pyrausta > Pyrausta despicata. The sequence goes on along the minus strand of OY992865.1, from coordinate 13,940,540 downwards.
TTAGTTAAGCAGCGCTGCTGTTGAGCGGATACCAACATCGCGTACCTCCAGTACCTACTAAGTGCCTGATAAAAACAACCGCGCAAAATTATCGGAACCTCAAACCCGCGTCCGACGTAGCGCAAGGCGCCTAAAAAGAGGCTTGAAATCAAGCAAATCTAATTTATTTTCAAACAAGTGCAATATTCAGGCTCAGAAATCCACTTTCATCCCTTGTCTAGATTCCAACCTGATTCTGGAATGTGTAACAAGGTCAATGTATTGTTAAATGGTGGGACGAAACAGAAATCTGATCTGAGGGGATGATTGAATCCACTTGGCGGAGGGATGGAGGGATTTTATCAAATAAAATATGTTCTAGCTTGTCAAATGAGGGAATGTTACTTTTAGATTATTTTGAAAGTGATCTGTACGTGCGTACAAAAGCACACCTCACTTTTTCACCGCTGCAAAAAGGTGCATAGAATTAATTTCATAATTGCATTGTGAAAATAATTTTAAGAAATGTACGGTTTACGAGTAATATCTCGACTACGCGACGCGCGGTCATGTTTGGGATGGGTGACCATTCTGATCATTAAAGTGACGTCTATTTACAAGCATCTCCGTGCTTCGGAAGGCACGCTAAGCTGTTGGTCCCGGTTAATATCGATAGATATTAGTCGTTAAGTCTGGTCAGAGGCCCTCAGGCGCCTTTATAACATCTGACAGTAAGGTTGGTCACTAACCTTACAAACACCACCAATCCGCACTGAGCCTGCGTGGTGGAGTATGGCTCGGACCACCTTATAGTTAAGGTGAGGCCTGTGCCCAGCAGTGGGACGTATATAGGCTGATTAGGATCTCGACTACATTCTGTTCTATTCTTTATAAGGAATTTAAATCGGATATTTAAGTTTTCATTGAAATCGGTTTCGTTTGTTTGAGGTCTGCTGTTCGACAAACAATTGATCATTCGGAAAACCGTATTAAAATTTTAATTAAGAATACAAATAATGTTAGTTTATTATTATATCCTATCAAAAATAAATCGATGCGCACAGTGTCTCTTAAAAACTTAATAGCATAATAGCTTATAACCTTGATAATAATCCCGACAAAATGTAGGTAACTGAACAAATAGCTTCAATATTGGCTCTATTATTTTTCTATGTTAAACATAATTGACTTCCATCGTGTCTTTAAGCCGATCTTTTTGAATAATTCAACGGTACTCTTCGCTGTCCAGACGATCAGTATTCATTTACTTGAATACTTCCAACGATCGTCTATCATTCAATTAGCTTTTTGAAGAATATTTTTAGAAACCAATTTTTAATGTTGGTAATGCACCATTGCAATTTCGCACAATGATAGAAAGAAAAAAAGGAAGAAAGAAAGGTAGAAAGTAAGAAAGAAAGAAATTCGCTTTTGGTTGCTTTGGTTTGCTTCTGGACAGGGTATACATAAGACCGACAAATGTAACATAATAATGCTCACATATCCAGCCATCAATAACAGCGTGTTTGATATTTTTAGGGTTCCGTACCTTAAAAGAAAAAAACGGAACCCTTATAAGATCACTTTGTTGTCCGTCTGTCCGTCCGTCCGTCCGTCTGTCAAGACCGTTTTTCTCAGGAACGCGTGGAGGTATCAAACTGAAATTTCTATATGATACTTAGGTCTACTGTCCCTGGAAGCTGTAGAAAAATCAACCTTCTAAGCCAACGCAATCAAAAGATACAGCCATTTAGGCCGCAAATTTCCGCAAATTTTCGAAACTCGCACGGGAATCAAAACCTACAGGGCACTTCCCGTAAACTTAGAATCTTGAAATTTAGTACGAAGTCACGTCTTATAGTACAGATATAGGAATAATTACGAAAACCGTAAATTTTCAGTTTTATCATATAAAGAAAAATATTTTTGTAAATTTTTATAATTTCAAAGTTACTACTCCTTATGGGTATGGGTATTAGGTTTGTACGGAACCCTCGGTGCGCGAGTCCAACTCGCACTTGACCGGTTTTTTTTAATGGTCAATTGCATAGTAATGTCTTTAATTTACGCGAATACTTCTCTTCCTACGGATAATTTGACGATTTATTTATATTTTAACCTAACCTTTTGCACCCTTATCAGCAACTGTGGTTACAGGTAGAGTAAAGTTTTATTACTCACTACAATATTTAGGAAATTTTTTAAACTACCAACACTCAAATATATTAGGTTACGTTCCTATCTACACAAAATGAGCTTCTTGAGGTCTTGCAGTGCGGTGTTTAACTCGTTACTTTGCTTAAACAGGATACGAAGCTGGATGAAATGAAATGAAAATAATATGTAAAAACAGTATCATTGAATGAGACACTTTTTACGGATTATTTCGCGATTTATATACATTTTGTTTTAACCTGACGTTTCGGACCCTTTTCAGCGTCCGTGGTCACAGGTAGACTAAGGTGTTAGTTGTTATTACATTAAGTGGTTTTGAAAAAGTTTAGCTTTTTCAGGTGATTACAGTTGGATGTAATTTGGTTCCTGCGCTGGCGTCGTTAAGTGGAAATTCAAAGCAAAGTAATCCTCTTTTTTAGCTTTGAAAAAATTGTGAACTACCATCACTCACAAATATAAAGTTACGTTCCTATCCACACAATTTTAACTAAAGCATTGCACATTAATCATACAGTACAATGAAGAACTCACTTAAATTATAACACTAGCTTAGTATGATAATTAATTAAGATATCACACAGACTGAGCCTTCAACTTAGTTAGAAGTTACAAACTAAGCATACCATATTGTTGTGAGCGCTCGCTAGTCTCCAAACTAAAAATAGCTGAGTGAATACTTATGTGATACGTATGTGATCGGGAGCCACTTCATCTGAAATTCAGACTGAGCTTAAGTTGTGTCGTGAACAGGAAGGAGCTTTCGTAACAAGAGCTTTTGTCATGATATTCATAAGCAAATTGTAGTTTTTGTTCCTAAGAAAGGGTGTTGGAAAATTTTGAGAAGTTTAAAAAAATCAAAGTCATATTTTAAGAATGTGACTACACGGATAGTGTGTCGCATAATTGGTTATGTTTGAATTTTCTATGAAAATTACAAACGTTTAAATTAAGCACTAATGCCGTAACACTAGCAGAATGATAAAGCTCTATAAGTGACTAACGACATCAAAAGCTCATTAGAGTAGATACATATAGTCTTCTAAATTTCATTAATAACATTAATAATAATAATAATAAATTCATTTATTTCTTTCCACAAACCAAAATATACGAGTATAGTATTTTTACAATACTCATTTACCAGAATACAATGGCAAACTTAATTAAATTATAAATAAACAATAGAAGCTGATTCATTATACAATATAATGGCTGTGGATCGCTGGTGCCCGTGGTAGGTAAGAAACCTGTGTGTGTGTGTGTGTGTGTGTGTGTGTGTGTGTGTGTGTGTGTGTGTGTGTGTACAAAATAAAGTTTATGCCTAAGTCAACACTTGAAGAAGTTGTTCAGTATCTTCATATGATCTACCAAGCAACCAGTTCAGCAGAGTGTATTTGAAGTTGTACCGATTAAGATAATATAAAGATATAATTTTGTGGATTTTTTTATATAAGAACGGCCCGAGAAAGAGAAAAAATCTGTGACTAAACCAGGTTCTAACTTGAACAGCGCTTATAACTGGATTACGACGGTTTAATTGCCTATCGAAAAGTGTTAAAGAGTGTTGTTTAAGGGCAGTCGCTAAAATGAAAAGTTGTCTGACTGTAGGCACTTGGCAGTACTCGTAAAGTATTAATACGGTAGTTGACACCACCAATCGTTGACGTACTTTTTATCAACTGTCAAAACGCTTTTCTTAATAGAGTTTGTATGGGAATAACACACTTTGACGTCATCGCGTGCAATGCCGACTGAGTGACTAATTATCATTTGAATTCCAATTAAAAATCAAATAATACGAACGGCAGAAAAATATTAGTGTAAAGGCATCTGAAATTATGAATTACTAGTGGCCGCCCGCGACTTCGTCCGCGTGGAAAGCCTTTATCTTAAAAATTCTTTATGAATTGTAGCCTATATGTTATTCTGATGTATAAGCTATATTGTGGTAAAGTTTCATTCAAATCCATTCAGTAGTTTTTACGTGAAAGAGTAACAAACATCCATACATCCATACTTACAAACTTTCGCCTTTATAATAGTAGTAGGATTTTTGAGAAAATCAGTTTTTGAATATTTCTTTCATAGTGGAAACAAGCCTTATGCAACTTTCCATACTCCATACTAATATTATAAATGCGAAAGTAACTCTGTCTGTCTGTCTGTTACTCAACCACGCCAAAACTGCGGAACCAATTTGCATGAAATTTGGTATAGTCAAGTGGCCGAAGTGGGCCGATCGCTTTTACGCCTAAACTACTAAACAGATTTAAATGAAATTTGGTAAGGATATAGTTTGTGACTTAAGAAAGGACATGAGTTACTTTTAACTGCGGGAAAAAACGAATTCCCATGAGAAAAATTACTTTCCGGGGAATCTGATCGCTGTCACTCGTAAATTACCAAAGATTTGAATTATATTTGGATAAAATTGGTGTTACAGGAAAACAACGCATTCCAAAAAACTACCTAATGTGGACGGAGTGCCCTACCAAGCCAATACACGGTATTTTTCAAAAACTACTTTTGAGATATTTGAGAAACCAATTTTTTAAAGGTTATTAACATCTTTCGTGTTTGTGAACTCGAAATTTAATATTTTTTAGTATTATACAGTACGTATAAGTATATATGTCATCTACATAGCCATGTAATTTTTTTTCAGATTAGTTAACTAGATTTGAATATGCACAGCAGAGAAGTCGCAGGTAAAAGCTAGTTGTAATATAATAAACAATTAAATAGGTATGTAACTTAATCGACTTACAATGGTAATCAACGCAGAATCCAAATTAAGGTTGACTTTAATTATGTTTTGGGTGTAGCCGTTATTCCTACAACAATCTTATCAATTCCTTTCCTTCCTCCACAATCACATTTTACCCCAAAATAAAGAAAACGAACAAAACTATTGTGTTTTCCTGAATGTTATCGCTACGATCTGATGCCAGGACCACACCAGGGGTCCTAACTTTATTATTATTTATTATAGTCGATGATAAGTTTGTATAATTTAAAAAAAAACATGCTTTTGTTATTGCTAACTAAAAACGGGAAAATATTTCTGAGTACAAAGTATTTATATTACAGTAGAGTAAAAATCATGGGGTGTCGTTTTCGTAGTTCTCTTTTTATAGTTGCCAATATGTGATAGAATGATTTTAATACATATTATACCAAGCACCCCACGCTTTAAACTCTACTGTAATATAAATTCTTTGTACTCAGAAATTATTTTCTCTTTTTTAATTAGCAATAATAAAAGTGTGTTTGTTCAGTTTTTAAACTATTTGTTTTTTTTTTTTTAGTTCATAAAGATAATGAAAAACTCTAATCAAATTATTGCATTGTCATCAATACTAGATAAGTGTACAGTTTGAAATTAATTCGATTTCTGGAAGTTGAAAATTGCGCTCAAAGATTCCGTTACATACATACATACAGCCTGAGCTAATAAAAGCGCGTTAAAAATGATTTTTTTATTTTTATTTTATTTTATTAGGAAAAGCAAACAACTACATAATATAATTTTAAAAGGATGACAGTAATAACAAATACAAGCATGCAGTTATGCAGTCCACAGCGCTATTCACGGATTACTGATCTGGATTGTCGCTAGCTGCCGATTAAAGTTTAGTGTAGTTACAATAACATCTATAAAAGTAAAAAATGTGCGTTGATAAAAAAAAAAACAGAAAAACAGAATTATCATATAAAAATAAACAGTATTAAATGAGCAACAAAGTTTAAATGTGGAATTTGTTTGGCATAAATTTGTGGCGACTTCTACCATTCGCCATCACAAGTGCTCGCCTAACGGCAAGCACAACAGCGAGAGCTGATACGGCTCTATAGGCTAGATGGCGCTGATAGCCTAGTACCGGCTAAATAGTACCGGCCTAGTACCGCACATGAACCGCGGTATATAAGATTACGATCCAGAATAATATAGATAGACAAATCAAGATGATGTCTATCGGACCGTGGTCCCCGACCATAACAACCGGTCGGTAGGAAGCGCTTCCCTTTAGCTTCCTAACCCGAAATCAGTTGCGCCAAAAATTTCCTAACGTCATCAACTAACGTATGGAATTTCATCAACGGGCTTAATCGCAAAAGAAACCGCTACTCTAAGACAGAAAAGATTGTTCTAAACATTTAATGTTACGTTAAATAGAGGGTTGAAAGAGCTCCTATTTTCATTAGCAATTTAAATATGTCTTTCATAGATTTTTCAATCGAAGAGTATATTTGTCCCTAGTGTATCTCCGGCTTTACAAGAAGTCGGGGTGGTTCTCACGCGAGAAAGCAACTGAATATTTAAGACTCGTCGTATCACCCGTTGTACCCTTGATTCGCCGTGATTTGATAATATAAGGGCTTGTTATTTACTTTTCTATGTAATTATTCACTTTTATTTATTTATATTTGGTTATTCTGTATGGTCACTATTATGGGTCTTAGTATCCTGAAATAAATGAATTTAATTTAGGTATGTCAAACAAAACTTTAAATTACATTCTAGAGGTAATTTAAACGTATTTTAAGGATTTGTGAATTTTAACAACGTTATCTTTTTTTTTCTTTTAAAAAAGTCGAGTAGGTCACTATTCTATTAAAAAATCTAGGACAACATAAGACAGAAGTCAAACTTCATAAAAATAGTTAGGAAAACTTATTATTACTTAGCATTACTTACAATGAACCATTTCTAGTTTTCAACAATCGTACTGCGAATTGAAGCATCTAGAACTTCGCAGACAATTTTTTATTTGTATGTTTTCACCGATTACAAAGGACAAAAGGAAATTTTATGATCTCATCTTGACTTTGGGGAAAGTTAATATTTCAAGCATTCTTCAGGGCTAGACCCAAGCAAGACCCAAAAAGTACATTTAAAAAAACATTAAAAAAGACGACCACTTTGGTGTAATGGTCAAGAAGTTGACAATTAACCAAGAGGTCGCGGGTTTGATCCCCGCACGCAATGTACTAACATTTGTGTGCATAAACATGTGTGTTGTTTGTGGGTATTGTATGTATTATAAAGGTAAAGATCGCAGGATCACACTGGATGCGGACCGCTTGTGATCGGTCGATGTGGAAAACTGTGGGGAAGGCCTATGTTCAGCAGTGGACGTCCTTTGGCTGATAATGATGATGATGATGATGATGATTGTATGTATTTATTTAAGTTTATTTGTAATACCTCTGTTGATTCTGATATCTGTAACACAAGTGCTTAAGCTACTTACCACGGTGTCAGATTGATTTGTATAAGACACATGTTTAGAACGGAATTGAAACCCGGGAATTTCAAAGGCTTTTTGTAAGCCATTGGTAACAATAACAATTATTTTCATTAATTTGACATATTAGTACAGAAGAATAAAATATCCTTAAAAATAGCAAAAAACTTAAGTTACTTACTTACTTAAGTAAACGTACACTTTAAAGAAATTTAATACCGTCGGGACTTTTTGTGTTTCAAAGGAATCAGTGAGCAATCATTTTCATTCGTCAGTACTCCTTTAAGAACAGAAAGTTTTTGGTAATCCGATACCTTGTACAGTCAGGGACATTATAATTAAAATTAAATATTTTGTATTTTTTTGTATTTTGAATTATTATTAACACTGTATTTCGTTGTTTACAGGTATGTTCAGAAATGTGTTAGATTCTCTTTATCCCTCGAACAGTAAACTCTACATTGTTAATACATTAATCTAGATGGTACGCAACTACGTTTTTATAAATGATAAATTTTAAAAACGTTTATCGCAATAATTACCACATTTTATGCTCGATTCACAAATATCAGTGAAGTTCCAGTCTTTTATTCAATCAGTAGCTATGAACGCATCTCCACGGCACGTAAATCGCAGTCGCGAAAGTTCTTTAACCAAAGGTTGTCTGGAAGAAATTGCTTTAGGCAATAAGATCGCCTTTATTGTACTGTACATACATGTGTGTGCATTATCATGTCTGTTTGTACTGGTCTGGGTGTATACTATATGTATTTGTTTAAGTTCATTTGTAATACCACTGTTTTTTTTTTATATCTGTAACACAAGTGCTTAAACTACTTACCACAGAGTCAGAGCAATGTATGTGATGTTGTAATATATTATTACTAGCTGACAAGGCAAACGTTGTTTTGCCAAATAAATTATTGTGGCCAACCCTTATCACTAAGGGATATGAAAAATAGATGTTGGCCTATTCTCAGACCTACTAAATATGCTCACAAAATTTCATGAGAATCGGTCAAGCCGTTTCGGAGGAGTATGGCAACGAAAACTGTGACACGAGAATTTTATATATTAGATAGAGATTACTATGATTCAGCCCTCGGTAACCTAACATTCTAACATGTCAAACGCTTTGTGATCAAACGGAGACCACCACAAGACGTGACAAATTTGAACGTAATCACAGACTCAGTGAACGATCGCATAGCAATCAGTGTTCAACAGTCCACGCACGGATTTGATCTGAAAAAAATATTCTACGTATGTTTTAATAGTACATACATATATTTTACCATGTCTTGCCATGCTGTCTCCTATTTCGATTTATCGGGAGTTCGAACCCGACGAAAAAGAGGAGTGTTGTAAGTTTGACCGTTATGTCACTTTGTGTATATATTTGTGTGTGTCTGTGGCATGGTATCTCTCAACCGGATGGACCGATTTCAATGTTTTTTTTATTCGAAAGATAATTTAACCACGGTGGACCTCATCTATGGATTTAAGCATTAAGTCCACCCTTTGTACATTTCTTGTGCAATAAAGTTTTAAATAAAATAAAAAATAGGGCTGGTCAATATCCGTCCATCCAATATAGCTCACCAGCGTTTTCTTGGCTCATTCGGGAGTTTTTAAATTGAAAAGTTAGTTTTCTGTGTATTGCTTAGATATAAAATATCTAAAAACAGAGATGCCATTTGGAATGGGTATAGATCAAGTTTATTAAGTGTAAAAGTAGGTTACTTAAAATAGAAAATATTTATCTTTTCATAAATTTCAAATCATAATGTAGGTATTTTTTTGTCGTCATTTTTAGTCCAAGTTATGACAACGGCTTTTTGAACTGGAAAAATATCCGACGACTAAGGTATTAACAGATCTTAATTTGTCCAGGAATTGAAATGTTTCTGAAAACAAATAAAATTGTAGCCGTAATACCAAATCTGGAAATGGTTTCGAATCCCAGGTTGAGCCCAAATTGTTTCTGAGATTTTCTGTCATGAATTTCTCAAAAACAGCTCGGAGTCGGGAAGATGGCGGTGTTACACCTCCGTGCCTCGGTGCGCACGTTATGCCGTTGGTCCTGCGCCTGATCTCTCTCCGGTCATGTCGGATTGCCGTCTCACCGAACTTTGTGAGTGATGGAACAGTGAGTGCACCTGTATATTGCGCTCACACTTGTGCACTATAATATCTCATGTGTAGTTGGTTGATCTCTGTTGAGATTGGTCGCCGTGGTCGAAATCGATTTAGATTTATGGATTTCGTTTTTCAGAATAGGCTTTCTAAGAGTACAGGGCGCTTTAGAAAAAAAAATTCTGTAACAATGTCAATACTCGTCGCGTTACCAGTCTGACAGAGTCCAAAGAGTTGATAGCTATTAAAAAAACACATTAAGAAAATTCCGCTTTTCCAGGCAATCAATTACAAATCGATTTAATTTTTATTGTGCCTCGCCTTATAAATAAACTACCAACAGAATTACGAGACAGTTTATCTATCAAAAATATTAAATTAAAGCTTCAGTTACACTTCTTGGTTCTCTTTCCGGTAATTAGCAATAATTAAATTATTAATCTATTAACGGCTTATAATATTTGTCCAGTTCTTGTTTTTATTTATTTATTAACTTTATTTGTAACCCTTTGTATAATTAAATTATCAGAACCCTCGTGGCTTACTTGTACTAAGTAAATTAGTTAAGTGTTTTGTAATGCAACGGTTATTTACATGATAATAAATAGAAAATATATATATCAAATACCGCGTTGTCTTTGATTACGCTATTGTATATGGTATTCAATGGTATGTTAAAGATGTTTTGACCCATTATCCTCGCGGCCTAAAACGCCCAAACAGTACAAAGTATGAAGTTCTGTCCGTTGGCAAATGCTTAGGGTTAAATGCCTCTGGGTATAGAAGGGTGGGTTAACATGAGGTTCCAGTTTTTGGACCGATGTGTTTCAGTAAATTCTTACCAGAGCCTAAAAGTATCTATGGTGCTTTGATAAAGTAATTTTAACTACGTAAAAGTCGAAATGGATATCATTTCGACTTTCTTGCATACTTACAATTTGTTTGAACAAAAACCTATGAAATACACTATTTTTCGGTTAGTGGTGTGAGCACGAACAACTATTGTAATGTATTCGCAGCGTTTACCTATCGTTAACTTAACAATTTGTACGGGAAAACTGTCAGTTTTTGACGTTTAGACGACACGAATACGTTACGATAATATTCGTGCTCACCCCATAGGTCGTTAAGGGCAGACATTGTTTCGATGACATCTCACATTTCCAGTTTTTTTACCAAGTTGTCAAGGCATCTCTATGTAATTCTCTCATCAGCCTATATACGTCCCACTGCTGGGCTCAGGCCTCACCTCAACAATTAGGTGGTCCGAGCCATTCTCCACCACGCGGGCTCAGTGCGGATTGGTGGAGGGGTGTTTGTGAGGTAAGTGACCAACCTTACTGTCAGATGTTATTAAGCCGCCCGAGGGCCTCTGACCAGGCTTAACGACTAATATCTATCGATATTAACAGCTTAACGTGCCTTCCGAAGCACGGAGATGCTTGTAAATAGACGTCACTTAAATGGTCAGAATGGTCACCCATCCCAAACATGACCGCGCCTTAGGTTGCTTAACTTTAGATATCAATACCAAAGTGCTGCAACCACTGCGCCACAAGCACCTCTCTATGTAATGGTTAGTTTCAAAATGAACCAATTGGATCGAATAGGGTTGATCTTTTGTCAGCAGATTCATACTGTTTTATGTAGATACTGCATTTACAAGGCAGTTGGTCGGTTCCACTGAAGGCTTTTGGCATACACTAATATTATTTATTTTATTATTATCTATATATTATGCTTACCTTCCCTAATTACAAGGTGTAACAAAAAACCCCGTTATAACTAAAGGGTGTTGTTGTGCCCGTAAACCTGAACAACTTTCGCTAAGAAACCTAGGTCGAAATCTCAAAAAATCTTTTGGCTCTCCCATAGTAAATCGATCAACTGATTGGCAATTTTGTATGGGAGGACCGATATTTTTTTTGAGATTTTTACCAAGGTATCATTGGGAATGTTGTGCAGTTTTCCGGGCACAACAACATCCTTCAGTTATAACGGGGTTTTTTGTTATACCTTTACCTTACCTTATTACCTTATTTAACTATATTCACAATAAAGCTTACGCCCCAATGTCAGAATAGAAGATCTCTGATCAGTAATAAAGTTTTTGACTTTGAGACACAACGGCAAATGTATGCTCATCTGAATGAATTACGAAAACACCCAAATTCTGTTTAAGCAAAATTTAAATGTACACTTGATATCAGAGTTTTTTTAATGGTGTTAAACGTTGGGTAATAATGTCCCCTAACCCCAGACTTTCGCTGTTCAGGTTGGTTGGCACAGGTTGGGTAGTTGGGACGATTCGATTATCGTTTCGCGTGATACGAACCTATCTTTTCGTGCCTCATTCCATAAAATACGCTACTAAGTAATTCCATTATGTCCCGATAACTGGTGCGCTACTGTGTAAGACCATTATTTATTTTATTTAAAACTTTATTGCTCAAGAAATGTATAAATGGTGGACTTAATGCTAAAAGCATTTTCTGCCAGTCAACTTCAAGGTCATGCAGAAAGAAGACAGCGGGTGCAGTGAAAATTAAATAAGAAAGGTAAATTGTAAATAATGATGCAAGTAATAAATAAATATAATTTTATAGATATTATAACTGTATACACACGATCGGTAGCTCGGCGTGAGTTGAGGTGCAGTTCGACTCGCGTAAACAATGACTACGGTAGGGGAACTTCTGATTTTATTTATTAACCAAACGGCTTGTATTATTTGTCCAATTCTTGTTTTTATTTATTTATTAACTTTATTTGTTACACTTAGTATAATTATTACAAACCCTCGTGGTTTGCTTGTACTAAGTAAGTTAGCTAAGTGTTGTGTAACGGTTATTTAGCTTATCCCAAAGGTATGACTGGTAGAGAATGCCCTACGGCGTTGAGTAGACTTTTGTACAAAGTATAAATATTTACATATTATTAAAGGGAAAAAAGTACATGTATTTGTTCATTTATAAATTTTCGAACTTCATTCTATGATCAATAATTCTATGACAATGGTTAAAAATTTAGTAAGAGTTAGATAGATGGCTTTATCCGATCATAATAACGTAACTAATAATAATAGTGATAGTGTACTAATATTAATAGTCTATTATGATTATCTAACTCTTACTAAATTTTTAAGAGACAGAAGCAGATGAAAATTTACGATAACATCTGTTTTTGCACTTGTTAGCGTTGATTCAGGCATTAAATATATTTTTTTTATCTTTAAGTATGTGTTTGGTATAGGCAGGATGTTTTATATTTTAACCTAGGAATTGGTTTTTCACTGCTTCCATTTTTTGAACCCGACGAAAAAAAAAAGAGAAAATATATTGACAATCAGACAGACTAAGTACTATATACCTATTAATATAATATTAAATTTGCAGTCGAGCAAAAGTATCAGTTCTATAGTTGAATCAACCTTTCATAAATAACATAGTACCTATGTTTTGTAATATATTCCAGCCGAAAAACATGGTGTAAATAGAATTCAATTTCTCGTCCTTCCTCCCAGAGTATGCGGGACACGTCTCGACTTATTTTCTTATTACGTGTACTTAAATATTATTTTATGAGACATTTTTACTGGGTCCAAATATATCTGCTTACTGCTATACTCAATGTGGCCTTCATGACACAATTTTCATGAAAACACAGTTGATAGTTTGCCTAAATACAAGACGGTCAATACGGTAGTTGACACCACCAATCGTTGACGTACTTTTTATCAACTGTCAAAACGCTTTTCTTCATAGAGCTTGTATGGGAATAACACACTTTGACGTCACCGCGTGCAATGCCGACTGAGTGACTAATTATCATTTGAATTCCAATTAAAAATCAAATAATACGAACTGCAGAAAAATATTAGTGTAAAGGCATCTGAAATTATGAATTATTTTAGAGAAAATCAGTTTTTGAATATTTCTTTCATAGTGGAAACAAGCCTATTAAGTTGAAAAAAGGCCGCGACAAGAAAGCAACTGGTGATCTCCAACGTTTGTGCTAGTTTTTGACAAACCATAGCTATGACGACCACTTTGGTGTAAAGGTCGAGAAGTTGACTTTTAACCAAAAGGTCGCGGGTTCGATCCCCGCACTGTACAAACATTTGTGTGCATGAACATGTCTGTTTGTACTGGTCTTGGTGTTATGTATTTATTTAAGTTTATTTGTAATACCACTGTTGATTCTGATATCTGTAACAGCTACTTACCACGGAGTCAGATCAATATATGTGATGTTTTTGTGTATTATTTATAGCTAAGAGTCACCATTATTTAATTATCTTTTGAATAAATAAAAACGAAATCGTTCCCTCCGTTTGGGAGATATGATGCCACGGATAAACACACAAAATCACAAGCACACACAAACAGAATAGGGGTCGAAAACTTATAACGCCCTCATTTTTTGTCGGGGGTGAACAAACTGGGTAGATAAAACATATATATATATATATATTATATATATATATATATATATATATATATAATAAAATTAAATAAATCTTTATTTACGTAATCAAATACAACCTCAAAAAACAAGATGATGTAGTCTCCTATTAGGCATTACAGAATGCCTGTATCAGGAGGCCACGCTCTTCCATAACGGCAGAAATTACGTAACTAATCTCAATGGACGTACTATTTTAATTTAAAAACGACTTAATCTATGTAATTGAAAACAAATTATATAAAAAGTTTACATGAATGTGTGTACGTGTGTGTGACATTTCAATGGTGGGACATATTTTGGAGTTTATATGCAGTCCTTGTATATTTGTGGTTATGCTGTATGTAACGATTAATTTCAGCTATATTGCGCTTCAGGGATTTCTCTTCATTTATGTAATAGTACGATTTCTGCTAATATGGAAATCAATTACAACTGTTATTATTCAGTACAATTGTATTGTTATTATGGCGTTAATATTAGTGAGACTGTTCTAGAAGGTAGTGTTTTATTATAATTGAAAGAGGACATAATAATTAACAATTTATTGATGTAAATGTAATGATTGATGCAGAGGTAAATGTAATTTTACTGCAAAAAAGTAAGACTGAGTTTAAGCATCAATAGACAACTTAAGTAGCACTTGAACGTGCTATAATAAAATCAAATCAAATCAATAATTTAGAGGTATATGCCAGAATACACAAAAGTATGCAAGTTACAGCTGCAGATCTTAAAAATAGGTAGTAGCTGTATTAAGCCTGCATGCAGGCGTGCAAATATTAATAAACATTTTAACAAATCAATAATGGTCGAGGGCACGTTATTGTTTTCGCTTTAAGCTTTATAAAATTCCTAAAAAAGTCGAGTAAAAGCGCTGAAAACGTTTACTGGATGCGAAAACGCGCGTTATATTCAGACTAAGATCCTATTAAAGTTGACAAAGCGCTGAGCAAGCAGCAAAAAGATAGGTAGAAAACACTAAGATGGTTTAAGGAACAACCAAAATGCGTAGATAAAGGATATTTCGTTCAATAAACGCAATCGATTTGCTATATTACAGATAAGGTGTACGATATTAGCAGCCGAATTGCCTTTATTCGCCAATTTTAGTTCTATATCAGCGAAGAGAATATTTTACTCAACTACTACAACTTATAAGTGCTGTTAACGCTCTTAGCTCAATCAAGATTTTAATATCCTAATGAAATCTTATAACTAAACGAGTTCAAATATTTGTAACGTAAACAAAATTTTAAAGGCAATAATTAACGTTTATATCAAGTTTTTGAGCAACACATGACGTGTATTAAATTAATTTGACGACTTATTTATTAAATTAAATTTATTTTTAATGTTTTGGTCATAATACTGGTATTCGAGTTGCAATACAATAAAATTACATCTAACTTATTTCATTGACAATTCAAGAGGATTTAGGGACCGCTAGTACGAGACAAAAAACCATTTAATTCCTATTATTTAAGACACAACTAATCTTCGCTTTCTAATGCTTTCAGAACTAATTTAGTTCTGTCTATATCTAAGCTTAGGTATTACAACATCACTTCTATGACTCGGCCCTGGTTCTAAATGTCGTCCGTCGTCGATGACATTGTTAATAATTTCGTTACTTGAGTCTACGTAACCACTTTAAGTACTCGGACTCGCGCTTGGAAATTCGCTAGCATTACTTTCGGAAATAAAATTTGACTGCATGAGTTTCGCAGCGCATTTCATCTGCTCTAACGTTTTTTTTAATCTTTTTGGAAATTGGCCACTTCTTTTAAATTTTTACCATGTGGTTTATCCATGTCAATAACAAAATACTCCGGATACATTTTAAAGGTATCGACCGACAAAATTTCCCAGAACACTACAATGCTACTTTAAGCTTAGTAAAAATTGTACCTATATAGCTCTTAATTACACTAAAGCTCCTTTACAATCGTTTTTTATTCTATTATATGAGTTAGTCTATAAGCGTGTAGTAGCAGCAGCAATGTTGCCATAAGCAATTCGGTTGCGTTTATAGAGCTTTTATAGATACAAAAAAGAGAGCTGCGTAACGGCTGTATCAAAGCATCTGATTCAGCGAATCAACCATTATACTAGAGTTATTATACGACTGTTAAAACGGAATCTGTCAAACGATCGAATAACGAGGATATAAGCCTCTTTAAGTCCGCACTTATTAAGTGGAGTAAAAGTGCTAGAACAAAGCACTGTAAACGTTGATTTGACATTCTTAAAGCACACATTAGGAAATATTACCAAATCGTCGACATAACATCGATGAACCGTTCTTTTAAGCACAGTTCCTTGGCTCTTGTACGATCAAAAGCTGAATAAACAAATTCTTATTCGACTATTTTGTTGCTTGGTTATAATACGCATGATGACACCTATCGTTTATAATTTAAATATAATACAAGGCAATTTCTATGAAGTGTTTATATTTTTTTTCCAAAAATCTGTAAAAAACTATTTTTGATTACACAAAATTTATAAATATTCAATCTATGGACTCAAATTCTGATACTCAAACAAATATTCCCATACAAAATCTATGGAAGAAGATCTTTTTGATTGACGATAAAGAATATATTATCTGTCTTATTAACTCTTTCTCTATATCAAATCTTTTTGACTTTAAATTATTTAAAGTTTATGACAATACTAAATTAAATTAAATTAAATTATTTATTGCAGTAACCAAATTTTTACAATATATTAATAGTGATCGAAGACACCTTTTAAGCAAAATTTTGCCTGTGTTAGGTGCCATCGCTCTTCCATAGCTACAGTATATAAATCTTACTATCTAAATTAACAGGCTTCTAGTTTAAACAATACTACAATTACCCTCCTAAAATAAATTAACAATACTACATTATTAGTGTGTATATGTGTGTGTGTGTGTGTGTGTGTGTGTGTGTGTGTGTGTGTACACATGTGTTTGTTGCATTTGTGAATCTATTCTATGCGTTTAAGTATAGACTCTGTCTTATCGTAATCCATGGACATTAGATAATTGGAGAGTATTTTCTTACAGTTATTTCGTGTCTTATTATATATTACTAAAATCTTATTTAATTTATTATATAAGTAGGTCGAGCGGCTATTAAACTGTTTTTCAGCAAAGGCTGTTTTTGTATTGATGGGAATACTAGTAACAAATACACAACTTAATGCAGACGTTTATGAGTAGAGCTTTGACAAGCTTTCAACACTTGTTTTATTTGCGTTTGTTTTATCCAAATTATTTTAGGGGAATTAGTTAGGTTACTCAGGTATGTTGTGTTGGATAGTACTACCTCTCTCGAAAAGGGAAAGATACACTTTAGCTTCTTTTCTAGCTCCTGATGAATTACATGTGATATTAGCCCCCGACGAAAAAAAGGGTGTTATGTGTTGTTAATGAATCGTTAAAAGTCCCTATTAGCCACCCTGTATGCACTCGAGCAACGTCTGCTAGCCGGCTTTGCACGCCGCGCGCAAACAATGCGTACGGCGAGCGAACAACTGGATACCTCATACCTAGACTTATCAATAACATTCCTCCTACTAAGCTAGTGAATGTCACACAGAAAAATATTAAAATTAAGTTCAAAGAATATTTTCTCGGAACGTTGTAGCCTAAAATTATTTTTTGTTATTAATATTGTTTTGAATTGTACCTATTGTTTGAATATGTAATAGAAAGATAAGTAGTTATTTCGCTTCAGAGTAATTTATTGTACTATTTGTAAATTATAAGCTCCGATAGCACAAATACAAACCTTAGTGGTTTTAGTTGCTATCTTTATTTTCATATATGTTTGTAGTGATTTTATATGATAAATAAATAAAATAAAATAAATAAATAAATAAGAAAATCCGTCAAGCCTGTGACGCTCGCCAACTGTTTTTCTGGGTCATTTCGGGTTCTTTTTTTCAAGTGTAATTATATGATAAGGTATTCAGTAGATTTTTTGTTAAAACCTCACCTTTAGGCGTCAGAAGCGTATTCTTACGAATCCTCTCATAAAAAATTCATCTCCGCTTGGTCTCGTCGGCCAAATGCAAACCTTTTCAGAACACGTGTGCATATATCGATGTGATGATAACACTGTTCATCGTTTACCAACCTTATCGCGTGTTTACATAAATAACCAAGACAACCAGCTGACATCGGACAATCGAAGTATCCTCAAATACTATTTCTATTGATAACGTTATTTTTTATCGCTCATCGTTAACTCACCGTGCCGCCGCCTTGGACGTCATCCGCCATTGGGTTTCGTTGCGCTCGAGCATAACACAACTGAAAAACAAACGACAACACTGTGTTCTAAATCCGAAATTCCGCGTTCCAAATTCGAAATCCCGCCGTTACGTAACGTACGTACGTCGCTCGCGGAGGTCGGTGAGACACTAGGTGCGCGCGCTGCCCGTTGCCATGGTTACACGGTGGTTTACTTTGTATAGTTAGCGGGAGGTGTCGGGAAATGGAATTAGGCGCGAGTCGGTTGGTAGGTTGGGACACGGTGGACTTCATAAACAAGCGTGCTTGGGGACGCGGAAAACTTGATTGCCGTGTGAACGGAACGCTTAACGGACGTATTTATCATCGGTAAGGTACGTCTGTCAGACGTTAATATCGGCGTTTGTAACGTGATACACCGTAGGATGTTAATTGTTGGAGTCTAGCATGACATTTATTTTGATAGAACCTATTGATTTAGGTCATCTTTAACTCTCATAACTTATTAACATTCTTAATGTGTAAACTAAGTATGTAAGAAAAATCGGCAACCTTACTGATTACCCTACTGGTTATGATTTATATCAAAATTGAAGTTCTAAAATGTTTATGCTTACATGAAAAGAAAGTGTAAAGTTGCAAATGCAAGTTCAATGACCTTACAGACCGTGAGACAAATAATACAACGTTGGAGCCACTTCTATCAAACCACTAATCTCGACCAAAATTGCAATTGGAACCTCAAGAAATTGGTTCCTACAGCAGTTTCAGAAATCAGCGTTTATTTTTCGTGTCAAACACAAATAATGACGAGCTGTTTCTCTTATCTTCCCTCCCTAAAACTATTTCCGATTTGAGACCCTACTCTGGAAAGCGACATCCGTGGTTTCAAATCTAGCCAACACACTTACTTACTCATGATAGTTTATTCCTGTCAACCCTACTAGCTCGAAATGGCGAGAAAACGCAATTGGTAGGGTAAAAGTCGGAGAGTTGCACCCCTCCCCCCCTCTCCCACCATTCGAAAAACATTATTTTAAAAAATATGAACTATTGTGAACCTCCTGCAAATGTTTGAAAAAGAAAATTAAAAACGGGACATGTATCCCCCGAAGCAACTACTCGGCTTTTACCCTAGATGCTTTAACAGAAATTAGCAATTTTGCACCACTAGTCATACGAACTAAGATCTTTTGTTTAAAGAACAATTTGTTAAATTAATCAACATTCATTTATAGTTTTATTTACTTAACATACAAGTTATTTTAAAATATTAGTCTTTATCTTTTGAATAAAACAATTTAGTATATTCAAGAAATTAAATTGATACCTTTTTTATACGTAACCTTTTAACTGCGGTTTTATTTTCCCAAAAGCTTGTTTCAAATGTGTGTTGTGTATCATAACTTTGCGGTGCGGCTATTCACATTTTGAAAGTTATTTGGGTGATTCGCACCGTTTGTCGAATCTCTCCTAGTGCGAAAGGAGTAAAGACCGTTCGAAAATAATAGTAATAGTAGTCCTCCTGGCCGATTTCGACCACGGCGGCCTACCTCAATAGAGATCAGCCAACTGCGCAGGAGGTATTATCGCGCACAAGTGTGAGCGCACACAGGTGCACTCACTGTTTCATCACTCTCAAAGTTCGGTGAGACGGCCACCCGACATGACCGGAGAGAGATTAGGCGCAGGACCAACGGCTTAACGTGTTTATCGAGGCATTGGGGTGTAACACCGCCAACTTCCCAACTCCGAGCTGTTTTTAGAGATTCATTACAGAAAATCTCCGAAACAATTTTTGGCTCGACCTGGGAATCGAACCCAGATGTAAGGCAGAAACTTTGCCACTACACCAACGAGGCAGAAAATATGGAAGTATCGTCACAGGTTACAGAGTAGGGGCCTCTAATAGATTCCACTTCAAAAGGTATCGGATGTTTGCGTTTGACACCGGCCGAGAGCCTTATTGATGATATTTGCCCTTCAGATAAAGACGCTTTTGAAGGCCGGTTGAGCTAGTCAAGTAATTGTGAGATTTTACGTGACAGATTTAAGATTATCATTTTGACGGTTTGTATAAAGACTGCTGAGAACGGAACTGCCTAGCTTTTTTGTAATTTAAGGCCTGACTAACTATCAGAATGTTTGTTTTAATAAATAAATAAAAAATTGGTTGCCTGTAAAGTCGGTATACGCGCGAAAGTTTTACGTGACAACGACTCTGAGTCGTAAAATAATTTTAATGTGAATATTCATTCGTATAACATGAACCGGTGTGTATGCCTATCTCTCTCTCTCTCTCTCTCGCTCTGTCTCTCTCGCGCGAAACGTGAGCGGAGCAGCGTAACGCAGTTTCTTGAGGTGTCACCCGGCAAACCAATTTAAAAGACGTTGTCACGTCAAAAATAAATAAATATTTCTCATTTCTATTCGTGTGCATGAACGTGTGTGTTTGTACTGGTCTGGGTGTTTTCTATGTATAATATGTATTTATTTACAAAAAAAAGTACTTAAGTATGTTTATCCGTTGTCTAGTACCCATAACACAAGCCTCGTAGCTTAATTTGGGACTAGAGAATTGGTGTGATTGTTGAGAAATATTTATTATTATTATTATTCTCAACAATCACACCAATTATCTAGTCCCAAAGTTTTGCACACTTGTGCTTGTACTGTGCGGGAATCGAACCCGCGACCCTTGGTTTAGAAGTCCAACATGCCGACCACTGTACCAAGCAGTCAAAAGTACAGATCTTATTTATTTAGCACCATTCGACAGTGCAGTGTTCTATGTGCACAACTCTATAGAGAGCAATAAATAAATAAATATACAACAACATCACATAAATTAATCTGACTCCGTGGTAAGTAGCTTGAGCACTTGTGTTGCAGATATCAGAATCAAAATGGTATTACAAAAAAACTTAATAAGTACATATAACACACAGACCAGTACAAACAGACATGTTCATG
This sequence comes from Pyrausta despicata, assembly GCA_963921415.1. Lineage (NCBI taxonomy): Eukaryota > Metazoa > Arthropoda > Insecta > Lepidoptera > Crambidae > Pyrausta > Pyrausta despicata. The sequence continues at coordinate 13,919,318 of OY992865.1, read as the reverse complement.
CACACAAAAGTTTGTACAGTGCGGGAATCGAATCCGCGACTTAATAGTCAAGAACTATTACACCAAATATGACTGCCTCGTTGGTGTAGTGGTAAAGTTTCTGCCTTACATCCAAGAGGTCCAGGGTTCCAATCCCAGGTCGAGCCAAAATTGTTTCTGAGATTTTCTGTCATGAATTTCTCAAAAACAGCTCGGAGTCGGTAAGTTGGCGGTGTTACACCCCCGTGCCTCGGAAAGCACGTTAAGCCGTTGGTCCTGCGCCTAATCTCTCTCCGGCCATGTCGGAATGCCGTCTCACCGAACTTTGAGAGTGATGGAACAGTGAGTGCACCTGTGTATTGCGCTCACACTTGTGCAGTATAATATCTCCTGCGTAGTTGGCTGATCTCTGTTGAGATTGGCCGCCGTGGTCGAAATCGGCCAGGAGGACTATTATTACACCAAAATCAACGCACTACTAAATGTCGCATTTCCTTGCGATCTGACAACCCGACTAACGTCAAATGTGACATTAAATAAAGTTTTTAATACGATTGCGCAAACGTTTTGCTTACCGTTTTGAACCGAAAAATTCGCTGAAACCATCATTCAGCAAACATTTGAAGTATTTGATTCGTGCTTCATTGGATTCGGGACGATCCAGAATTGAATTTCAAACTTCCACGCGTCTGCTTTCAATCAATCTGTTGGTTAAGTACTTTAGTAGTGTTAATTTGGTAGGGTTAATTTATATGTTGGGACGTGTAAAAGTGCTAGTTGTTAGCCTACTTACAGAAATAAATGGATTTTATTGGATTTTTTATTTATTAGTACCTATCATTTAGGCTCAGGGCCACATCTGCGGCGAGTATGCCTATCGCGTATTAAATACCTACGCTATCTACCTCTGAATGAAATCATGGAGGTAAACGGTGTGGTAACCTCTACCGTTCACCATCACAAGCGCATCCCAACGGTGGCGCACGACAGCGACACGGCTCGATAGGCTAGATGGCGCTGTTAGCCTAGTACCGCACATGAACCGCGACATATAAGATTTAGATCCAGAATAATATAGATAGACAAAATTAAATCAAGATGATGTCTATCAGACCTTGGTCCCCGACCAAAACACCCGGTCGGTAGGAAGCGCTTCCCTTAAGCTTCTTAACACTAAATCTGTTGCGCCAAAACGGGATGATTTATCCCGAAATTCGCTTCTGTTGCTGAAATTTCGCGAACGCAAGTCTAGGGACAAGTTGTGAATGTAATCGAATAATATCATTCGATTATGAAATAAATTACCCGCTCACTGAAATATTCAGTAATTGAATAAAGCACTTTCAGCACATTGATTGACAATGCGGGTACAAAATAAGTGGTACATTTCGTTCAGAGAGAGTTCAGGTGTAATCTGTTGTGTAATATCAAAACAAAATTGTTAATTAAGAAACCCATAACAACAACTGCTGGTGAACTTCGTCGCCTGAACGGATTTTTACCAGCTTTAATTAAGAATCACCGCGACTAAACTATATTTCGAATAAAAAATACCGAACTGCTACGATACCAGAGACAGACACACTCAAACAGACACCAGGGCTAAACTTATAACACACCTTTTTTTCGTTTCTTGACACGGTTGAAAAACTAACATACTTTAAAGATGCATTTGTTTCAATTTTATTGAATTGATGCGTAAAGTGACCTTCTACAGAGAAGGTTCGCATTTAGTTGCGTAAAGTAAAAGGAAAATCCTTCAGTTATTAAAACCAATATCTATTTCACGAAAAACTTGACGCGGCTGATTTAACTCAAGAGCGTTGTGCATACTTTTTACTGAATTTCATGATTTGAATGAAGCCTATATTTTATTGGTTTTGCTTATCCAGCAGCCTTCAATATATGAGATTGCCAGTACAATAGTTATTGTTTATTTATCAAAGCTTATTTGCACAACAAAACTATAGGTAAACAAAAGACAATAACACCGAAGTGGTCGTCCGATTGAGCTGTAATTTTGAATGTATGTTTCGATGTAAAGTTTGACGATGAAAGCTTGATGACAAAACAAAATTATTGTACTTATTTGTTTTTTTTCAATTTACGCAAACAGTTGACATTGAAATGAACATTTGTACGGCTTTTTTGTCGATTTATTTACATTTTATATTATTCTCACGTTTCGGACCCTTTTCAGCGGCCGTGGTCACAGGTAAACATAGGTGTTGGTTGTCATTACATAGTTAAGAAAAAATTGTAAGCTACCATCACTCAAAAATATTAAGATGCGTTCCTAACGCATCTTAATATTTTTGAGTGATGGTCCACAAAAAATGAGCTAACAGAGGGCTGATCACGAACCCCCCCCTGTGGGATCTCCACCTTGTCGTGGTGGGGGGGCTCAGTAACCGTGGCTTCGCCACCCACGGTGAAGCTAAGCGGGATCCCGGGTGGGGACGCTCCACGTGGGCTTGCTGCAGGCCTGCGGAGGATGCGTCCAAGGGTGCGGGTGTGGGGGACGGTTTTGGCTGTCCCTCGCAGTCGGGTGCGGTCGCGGGAGGAGAGACGGGAGAGTCGTTGCCGTGCGGCCTATCTCCCGGGACCAAACGGGGGCGCACCGTTGAATGGCGCTGCGGTGGGGCCGCAGAGGAAGAGGAGATGCGGTGTTGCCGTCCTCCCTCCTCTGCGGCCGGGAGGTGGCGGAGCCCAACACCTTGCTCCGCCGACAAGGAGTTTGTGGCCCTCGGGCTATCTGCCGGGGTGCCGTGGTGAATGCTCACGCGACCCCATGGCACCCCCCACAATGGCGGAGTGGTGAATGCGCTGTGGTTTTAGTGGGTATTACGGCCTTGCACACCAGCCGTTGAGTCCCACATACCCCCCTGCAGATGTGTGGGGGGCATGCGTAAAAGCATTTCCACAGCAAAAAAAAAGGGCTGATCACGAACAATTTCGTAACGTATTCGTGTCGTCCAAACTGACAGTTTCCCCATACAAATTGACAAGTCAACGATAGGTAAATGCTACGAATACGTTACGATAGTTGTTCGTGCTTACCCCACTGTATCTTGAGGTCTCGCAGTGCGGGTTAAATAAAATATATATATAAATAATATAATAAAATAATCCGTAAAAATGTGTATCATTTCATTTATAATACGTACTTGTTCAGTTAACTTCGGTACTTATTTACCAGTTGTAGTTAGGGAAGGCCAAAAGGCGCCAATGCATTTGTACTCGTATCGCACTTTACACTAATCACAGTAATATAATAAATATGAAAGTTTTTTTGATTGGATGTTTGTCAATCACGCTACAAATACTGATCGGGTTTTGATGAAATTTGGTATACAGACAGGGTAAGAGCGGACTTAGGTGATAGGATCAACGATATTATACCCTAAACGATAAAAAATAGGTATTTAAATCGATGGATATGATAATTTTTATCCCAATTAAACGACTTAAACCTAAACGAATTAGACCACCTAAATTTTACATCTTTCTTTGTCAAACTTGTCTATAATTTTTGTTTTGTGTTATATTATAAAGTGTTAATCTATCTATCGATCTATCTAAACGCTCCCATGAGATATAGGTACACGTTTGCGCGAACGAAGTACTAAAATAAGAAGTTACAACTTAAGAAAATGTACCCTAGAGGCCTATATCCAGCAGTGGATTTTTGACTAAATAATTTACGATCGTCAATTGATAGTTCTATAGTGACACACTGGTAAAATATGTGCAGGTCCGGCCTATTGTCATAATAGGTACCTACGAGTAAGTATTTCACCAGAAGTGGGTGACGTGTTAAATGTATCACTATCGTTCATCAAAAACCACAAAATGACTTTAAACTGTTGCGTTATTTTCTTTGTTCTTGTCGTTTATTGTACAGTCGGCCATAAAAATGTGAATTTAATGTGTTTGTATCACGTTTTTTTAACGTCAGAGAAATGCTGTTACGCATACCCACCAGCCGCGGGGGCAGCTGGGGGTTATGTGGGACTCCAGGCCTCAGAGAGAGAACCCGCCTACCCACTAAAAACCTGACGGTGCCCTCCGGTGCCGTGTGAGTCGGGGACGTGGCGGTTACACCGTAGGCCGAGAGGCCACAGGCATTCACTGCAATGTATTTGTCCTACCTACACCTACTAACTTATTTTTCGTATTATTATAATATATTTTTTCGTATTTTAAATTTGTCAGGTTAACCTTTTCCTAAAGCGCTTCCTACGGAAAATGCTTCAAATGATTTAAGTATTTGTTAATATTAAATATTATTTTTGAATGTGATAAAGTTTTCAATACAGGACCAAGATAATCATGCTAGACTTAGTGAAATAACCAGAAAACAGACTAGTAGTTTATTTAGTAGACCAGATCGTTTGTGTATTTGATCATTTCTCGGACAGCGAGTTTATTCTCAACATAACCTAATTTCACACCTTAAATTCAGATTATTGACAAAAAGCAAAACAGATTGGTGCTAAGAAACCGCCCGTGGATCCGACAGTACAGTCAACAGCATGTCAAGTTATCCATGTTAACTACGAAAATAGTTTTTATTGCTGTGGGAATATAGGTGGTCTCACGGTCAAAGTGGTGTAGCCTGATGTATTGTTTGTCGGTACAAAAATATATATATCTGCCGATGACACATTGAAACTTGGTTTTGCACTCGGAAGTAATTATTTTAGAGATACTTCGACAAACAAAAAAATGAACATATACAGGTTGGCGACCATAATACGACAATAGAATTTCTGTTTGTTATGCTTTCACGTCTTAACTACTGAACAGATTTTGATGAAATTTGGTACACATACATGGTCATCAACATTATATATGTGTATAAAATTTCATCCCAATCTGTTCAGTAGTTTAGGCGTGAGAGCGTAACAGACAGAAATTCAGTTGTCGTATTGTGGTCGCCACAAGGTTAAAATAAGATGATTTGTTTTTCTATAGTTTCTTATGAAACTGATTACTTTACCCGATGTTAACGTTAATCTAAAGTTCTAGGAAAGTGGGAGAAGTCTTATTTTCGGTAAGTATAAAATTATAATTGCGACAGCCTACTAAGAATTCATTAAACGAATAATATTGCCTGTTTCTGGAATTCTTTCGAGTATTCATTTTCAGAATATACCTTATTATAAATTAACTTATATACAAGTTAAGCTTGCAACGTGAAGGCTTGTTACGATTAACAAAAACATTATTAAAATAAGTTCTTAAATACCTGAAGATTATATATACATATATAACAACATCACATCCATTGATCTGACTCCATAGTAAGTAGCTTAAGCTCTTGTGTTACAGATATCAGAATCAACAGCGGTATTACAAATAAACTTAAATAAATACATAAACCACCCAGACCAGTACAAACAGACACGTTCATGCACACAAATGTTTGTACAGTGCGGGGATCGAACCCGCGACCTCTTGGTTAATAGTCAACTTCTTGACCATTACACCGAAGTGGTCGTCATGATTGATTGATTTTAGCGTTTAGCAACATTCCATATTGCTGATGATATTATATAATATGGCTGATGATGTTGGCAGGAACAAGGTACTTGATCACTTTTCTACATTGCTCACAGCAATGATGAAGCAACATCATTCTAGTTAGTTCCCGAGGTTCTGTCACACCTATTGGTCGCCCACAAAGTTAGCGGCCAATAAATGTTTTATGATACTGCTGAAATAATTATAAAAACTGTGCTTCAGAGGGTTTCTTCGTGCTTTCAGGGTAAGTTTGCACCATTGTTACCAAGTATTTTACCAGTTTGTGAAGCCACGAGCAAAGCCTTATCTAGATAAAGAGTCTCCACGCTTACTGCACTTGTAAATCTATACTAATATTATAAATGCGAAAGTAACTCTGTCTGTCTGTCTGTTACTCAATCACGCCTAAACTACTGAACCAATTTGCATGAAATTTGGTATGAAGTCATTTTGATAACCGAAAACGGACATAGGCTACTTTTTACTGAGGGAAATTGACGCATTTTTATGGGAAATTTCAGGTGGGCCGATCGCTTTTTTATATATAAATTATTTTATAAATAAAAATGGTTTGCTGTTCGTTAGTCTCACTAAAACTCGATAACGGCTGAACTGATGTCAATAATTGTAGCCTTGAAATATTTGTGGAAGTCCAGGTAAGATGTAAACGATGAGAAAATATTGATAAATTGCGAAAACAGCGGGCAGGACAGCGTCTGCCGGGTCCGCTAGTCTTTTATAAACAACTAGCTGACCCGGCAAACGTTGTTTTGCCATATTAATTATTGTGGACAACCCTTATCACTAAGGGGTATGAAAAATAGATGTTAGCCGATTCTCAGACCTACTGAATATGCTCACAAAATTTCATTAGAATCGGTCAAGCCGTTTCGGAGGAGTATGGGAACAAACATTGTGACACGAGAATTTTATATATATAGAGAAGATATCACTTTAACATGACAAGACATGTATTGGTTAGTCGAAAGGATATTATAAAATTGATGATTAAATAAATGACAAAGATATATGGAAATGTTTGAATGTAAACAATTACAATTATTTATTTAAAATCAAATTTGAAAAGAGGCAATGACAATAGTGACTGAGTTTCTTGCGTCGCTTCTTCTCAGCACTGGCCCAAATTGTCCCGAAGCGGTAATAGGGTTAATTTATATGTTTGTGACAGTGTAAACAACAACAGGACATGTAAAAGTGCTACTTGTTAGCCTACTTCTCATCAGCCTATATACGTTCCACTGCTGGGCACAGGCCTCACCTCAACTATGAGGTGGTCCGAGCCATACTCCACCACGCGGGCCCAGTGCGGATTGGTGGAGGGGTATTTGTAAGGTAAGTGACCAACCTTACTGTCAGATGTTATTAAGCCGCCCGAGGGCCTCTGGCCAGGCTTAACGACTAATATCTATCGGTATTAACCGGGACCAACAGCTTAACGTGCCTTCCGAAGCACGGAGATGCTTGTAAATAGACGTCACTTTAATGGTCAGAATGGTCACCCATCCCAAACATGACCGCGCCCGAGGTTGCTTAACTTTAAATATCACTACCAAAGCACTGCAACCACTGCGCCACAAGCACCTCAGTTAGTTAGCCTACTTACAAAAAATAAATTGATTTTAACAGGCAAGTCACATCGCGCGTCGGATTTCCCACACAAATTAAAAATACCTTAACCGATGTACAATTCCTAAACTCACTCTTGACATTTTCCTCACCAATGACTCAGAGAGCAATACAAAAACTACGAGCCATGATATATCCTTCGCAATTCATTAAACTGCCTTTTTTGACACCCTACCTTGTATGCCTTGATCTCGTCATCTCTGTCTCTCATTATAGACTGTTTTTAGAGTGAAAGGGATAAGTATAATTGATAATAAAGACCTAGTGTTTCGTAGTAGGCCGTGCGATGAACAAAAAGCCCGCATTTTTTGCGAGCGAACTGTCCATCTGTGCAGTCGAGTTGACACCGTGACTCGTGGAGTTCGTGTTATTTGTTTAATTAATTATTATTTGTGATGGAGTTCAAAGTCTTGTGTTTTGTATTGGTAAGTATTTTTTGCTAAAAAGTGTTTCAGTGTTAGTATTAGAAAGAAAGACAGAAAGAAAACATGTTTATTCAGTATCACATACTTTACGAAATACAAAACACATATTCAAAAGCACATACACAAGATACTGAAAAGCATGTGTCGTAGCATTAACAGGCATCTTCTAGGTGAGCTCGCTCCATCATAGATGCAGTCTTTGCCTCGTTGGGCTTAGTCTTGGGTCAAGAGCAAACCTATCCCAACTAAAAAAATAATAAAACAACAAGAGAAAATAAAATTGCTAATTTTCGTAAGGAACTGGTAAGCCTCGCGGACCAGATCCATCCATAGAAGAGGTTTGACAATTATACGAAAGTAACTAATTATATTTAAATCAATCAAAATCCTTTAAAAAAAAACAAGAGAAAATAAAATTTCTAATTTTCGTAAGGAACTGGTAAGCCTCGCGGACCAGATCCATCCATAGAAGAGGTTTGACAATTATACGAAAGTAACAAAATATATTTGCATCAATCAAAATCCTTTAAAAAAATCCTTCTGGAACGCCAAGTAAGTGAAATGAAGCGCACCTTACTCTATTCTGAAAATGGTTTGAGTCATTTTATTTTTATTTTTAAAATTTACTTAACGCCTTGAGGTATTATCTACCAGTCATACCTTTGGACTAAGCAGAAATGAAATGTAAGTTCATAATATTTATTGCAAAGTCACACGTTACAGTAAGGTGTTACAGTCTCATGAGTAGACTAGTACATGATATCGATGGATATATATTACAATATAATTTTTATATAAAAATCGGATTATTTCGCACTAAAGGGTGCGAGGGTATAAATCCCTTGATATTTATTACGATGATCCCTTATCATGAACATGTTTTTTTGCATTCTGCGTATTTTCAGGGGACATTATAATTTGTTATAAAATTATTTATAAATACGTCTCATGCATACTTGACTAGTGAAGATATACATTATTATAAACTATTAACTATTTTATATCTGGTACCTACACGCATCAAATTCTAAAGAGATCCTTACTAATAGTTCTTACAAAATACTAAAACACAATTTAAATGACGCTCAAGGTACTAAGTGGGTTGTTAATTGAAGGTTTATCTGTCATTTGTGTTTTGTTTGATAAAGTGACTTCTAAATATGTGTTTTTAAAAGCTTTATATTTGACATACATAGGTAAAGTCGTTAAAAATGAGGAAAAAGTATTTCCGTGTTATATTTTGACGACCACTTTGGTGTAATGGTCAAGTAGTTGACTATTAACCGAGAGGTCGCCGGTTCGATCCCCGTATAAACGTTTGTGTGCATGAACATGTCTGATTGTACTGGTCTGGTTGTTATATGTATTTATTTAAGTTTACTTGTAATACCACTGTTGATTCTGATATCTGTAACACAAGTGTTTAAGCTACTTACAACGGATTCAGATCAATGAACACAAGTGTTTAAGCTTCAGACAACGGATTCAGATCAATGTATGTGATGTTGTTGTTTATTTATTTATATATTAGATTACTTTCGTGACGTGAGTCATGGCGACAGAAAACCTCAAGTGTCGAGCCTTAAAGTTAAAAGTAAACTTGGATGACATCGTTTTGATGGTGATGATTGCATGACTTTCACACATTACTGACCCTGGTCAAAGAACTTAAAACCCCTGAACATTAGTTATATTGGTCTTACTTCTGAATCATTACATTAAAACATTAGACAATTAACTTAAGTGAATGACATCACAAATGACATTACTTATAGGAAAGCATGTATCAAGTTTTTTGTGAAACACTGCTGAGTTCTGTTGTACCTATGCATTGACGACCATTTTTTTTTGTCGACTTTGAACTTAGGAGTTCAGTGTTAAATTACCACTACTCAGTTAGGATATCTGCATTTTGTACTGAAAACCACATACACGTCAATCATCGCTGTAGCTGACGTTCTTGTCAGTCCTGTCTGGCACTAGGTCTTCAATGTGTGCTCACTCTTGATATGACTAATTAGAAGAATAAGAAGTTTTAATAAATCATCACCTATTTACTCAACGTCTGCCTTTTTCTCAGATGGTTTCATTCACCCTCGCAGCACCATACCACGAGAGCCATGAAACGGATGACTACTACGACTACGGCCCTGAAGAAACTGAACCCAGAAGACCAGCTAATGTCATAGTAAAACCTTCAGAAAGACCAGCCTCCACTTACGAGGTCACGGAAAACGTTGATGACGTACCAAACCCCAACCCTGTTAGAAATCCTATACTTACCAATTATACTACCAAAAGACCTATGAACATTGTACCAGGTAACGCAAGTAGAAATAGTCAAGATGGTTTTAATAATGTAGAAAAAGATGAACAAATAAATAATCCATTCTATTTTGGTTTTGATAAAGAGACCCCTGATGTAGAAGAAGTAGATTTTGATGGTGATGAGGAACATAATCACGAGGAATTTGACGGGTTATCACATTTACTTCCAACATTGAGATCATACCTTCACGGGTTGAAGACCGGTATTGTAAATGGTCTTAATACTTTGTTAGGAAAAGATATTAATGGAGATGTTAGCAAACATGAGAATGATGTTTATGATACAGATCCTGTTGAGGTTTTTGCTCATCATCATGGATATGGTCATGGATTGAAAAATAGTAAATATCTTGGAAGTAAATTTGGTGATGATTCTTAAATGAAAAACCTTTCTATGATTGTGTGAGGTTCCACATTGTTTTTCAGTATACATCGTCCAGTGCATTTTCAGATCAAATTCATACGAAATTTTGACGACCACTTTGATGTAATGGTCGGGAAGTTGATTATAATAATAATAATAAAATCATTTATTCAAGTGACCGTTTGACTCAGTTTTGTTAGTAACAATATACTTATCCTATGTTAGTTATTCATAATTAATTAATTAATTGATAATTATTTACTTATGCACAACTCCTGCCGATGTTGTGCAACAATAATTTAAAATTCGACAGTCCAGTCTGCTCGCTATCATGGCCAGGATCATTTTGGGGCTGCTCCTACTATGATCCAAGAGGTCGCGGGTTCGATCCCCGCACTGTACAAACATTTGTGTGCATGAACATGTCTGTTTGTACTGGTCTGGATGTTATATGTATTTATTTAAGTGTATTTTTACAAATATTAGAATCAACCATTGTATTACTACCACTGTTGATTCTGATATCTGTAACACAAGTGCTTAAGCTACTTACCACGGAGTCAGATCAATGTATGTGATGTTGTTGTATATTTATTTATTTATATCAGTGATAGCACTATCAGAACTGAAAGATTTTTTTAAGTCAGTATTTTTTGTATTTGCTTATGTTATGCTGTCTGTAATGACTGAAATAAGTACATGTTAGTTTGTTTGTGGGCAGCACGTTACTGTAAGCACTTCTGTATCTTATGCGCTTGTGATACGGGTGATTTTGCAACAAAAAATTGGCCTGACATGCTAGCTACTGTACGTAGAAGACAGAATTGTGATATTAAAATAAAATACTTTTTTTCTTGAAGTGATTGTTTTGAAAATATGTATTTTAGTACTTCATACATTCCCATTCTGGGACAAATAGGATTGAGAACGTAATCAACATTTAATTCCCCTTAATACGTTTTTGACTTCACCCTATTAAAAAAATATTGAATGAGTATAGTTCTCGAGTGTAGAGAATCCTTGACAGTGTCTCTCCGACTATAGGTTTTAATTATATTGTTAAAAAAATCTAACTCATCTGTCTTTGTTCATAAAACTCAATTCTTATTGAGTGTAGTCAGGTTTAGATTATTAAAGCTTATGATAGTTTTTTGTTCATCTCTTTTTTACACAGCTCGATTTGTCAGTATCGATTTGTAACTACTTGTATCTATTTAAGGTATAGCTTATTGTTAACATAATCTATTATGACGTATTAAGGCCATTAACTGGTATCATGTAGAATGTTTTCGAAAGCTGAAAAAGAGATTAAAATGTTTTCTATCTTCAAACATTTATACCTACTTATAGAAATATAAATATTTATTTGCGGGAATAGGAAATGATTAACATTTGATTTGTTGGTCATCTTACAATAGTGTTTAAACCAATTTAGCCGTGTCAAACAGTATGCTAATTTATAAACATGAATTATCTAATATAATATTACGTACTTATTATAACAATGAATTCATTACGATTGCGTATCCATTGCTCTAAGCTATTTACCTAATTTTTTAACAATATACCACCGTTTTTCTTCTTATCTTATTTTGACTGAAAGACAGATAACTGTCAGTTTCATGCAAACAGCTGTGTTACTTCAGATAGCTTTCAATATGAAACTGACAGTTATCTAAATTTCAGCCAAAGGTAGATAGAACAATTGAGCCGACCGGAAGGGATTTTTACAAAGTCATATCATAATCTTATCTAAACCCAATTATATCACAGCGAGTACATTGCATTAAAAGTCTTTAATAATAATAATAATAGTCCTCCGAGCCGATTTTTACCACGGCGGCCAATATCAACAGAGATCAGCCAACTACGCAGGAGATATTATAGTGCACAAGTGTGAGCGCAATACACAGGTGCACTCACTGTTCCATCACTCTCAAAGTTCGGTGAGACGGCAATCTGACATGACCGGAGAGCGATCAGGCGCAGGATCAACGGCTTAACGTGCGCACCGAGGCACGGGGGTGTTATACCGCCATCTTCCCGACTCCGAGCTGTTTTTGAGAAATTCATGACAGAAAACAAGAAAACACTCTCCAATGAAATTACTTAGTATGTACAAACTATTAAATATTTACCGTTATTAAATAAACTAACTTACACATATTATTATATTTTAATATATTTTCAATTTATAATATTGATAGAGAAATGTTTTAAGGATAAAGCCGTGGTCGTATGCCTTAAGAATAATAAATTAAAAAAAGTGGTATACGACCACGGCTTTATCCTTAAAACATTTCTCTATCAATATTATAAATTGAAAATATATCGATGGCCCCAACGAATAAACGTGCAAGAGCTCTTACCCAAATTTTTTTTTTCGTGCTCTTTGTCTGTATGGTATAATGATACACCCATGTAATTTTTTTTAAATAATTTGGACTTAAAATAAGGCTTTTATAGCACGATATTCGTTTATTGTACGGAATAAAAAAAAAACTTATCACATGAATAACCAAACATGCGCCTATTGCATATTATTTGTGTCTTTGAGTTCACCAGAAAAAACGTGCTAAATTAATCTGCCGCTCGTTGCTATCCTTGCTTTTACGTAATAACTCTTACACGATTATTCGTGTAAGAAAGCAAGCTACTTTTATCCGTAACGCCTCATTGCAGACGGCATATTTTTGAACATAATAATTACATCTATTCCATTGTCTTTTACTAATTGGTCTTGTTTTTTCTAATTTTGTAAAGTATACAGCCCTAATATTCTTTGCTAATTATTATTATGTTATTGCTAGTAACCGTTTAATAAACGCATACTTTTCCAATAGTGTCTATTGCGATCGCTCGTTAGTATAGACAAGGGGTGAAGCGGGGGCGAAAAATGTAAGATGCGCGGGACATCGGAGTATAGTATAGTAACTATACTCCGCGCAGATAAGGGAAATGCTACCGAGGTAATGGATACATCGGACTACAAATTTAAAATGTCACAGTTGCTGTCGGACGAAAAAACATATAAACGAGTAAAGACCGACCAAACCAACAAAGTTCTAAAGAAAACCGGCGACTTAGTGTGAAAATACAGTGAATGTTTAAGTCTAGATGATAAACAATTAATACACAAGTGTGCAGTGTGCAAGACCGCTAAAATGTATGGGTTGCCGAAAATTCACAAGCCAAATGTCCCGCTCCGTCCAATCGTGAGCCTGTTGTATCTGGCACGTAGCACGGACACTATCTGGCCTAAGAGGAACAACTACAGCGCATGTGAAGGATTCCTACCATTTCATCAGCAAAGTCAAACACCTACGCTTAGCCGATGATGAAACTATGGTTAGTATTGATATACAGTCCTTGTTTACAAGTTTACCAGTCCAGGACTGCATTGAAATAACAAAGAGGAAGTTGGCTGAATGTAATATGCCCTTAGAATATGCAGAACTATTGGAACATTGCCTTACATCTGGCTATTTACTGTGGAACAATAAATTCTACGTACAAGTAGATGGTGTTGCAATGGGCTCTCCAGTTTCACCCGTTGTCGCGGACATTTTTATGGAAGATGTGTAACACCTAGGTTTCACAAACGGTACGTAGATGATACTTTCACAATTTTACCCACCAATTTAGTTTCTGTTTTACTAAATCATTTAAATTCCATACATCCGAAAATACAATTTACTATGGAAATTGAGGCAGGCAATCAGCTAGCTTTCTTAGATGTTTTACTTATAAGGAATCTGATAAGAAATCTCTTAGTCACACAGTTTTCCGCAAAGCAACCCATACTGACAAATATCTCAATGGTCTCACCATCATCCTAGACAGTTGGCTACCGTGGGCAAAACTTTATTTCAGAGAGCGAAGGGCATCTGTGACGACCAACACCTGGCTGCTGAGCTTCAGCATGTCAGGAAGGTGAGGTACTACGGGACAACCAGCTACCAGTACCACGCCGTTGCAGACCCCGGACGAAAGTTCATACAGTCGACCGCCAACCTGCCGTACTACGGTAATAATACTTGAGGGGTCTCACTGACAAAATTGGAAACATCTTGAAGCGTGCTGCAATCAAAACCTAAGAAGATCAACCAATTCTTACCACCGGTCAAGTGTAACATACCTCTTCAAGACGCAGGGGTATACAGACTGGAATGTGACTGCGGACTCTCCTACATAGGGCAAACAAAGCGTAGTATAAGCGTACGGATTTAAGAACATATAGCCGACGTTAAACATAAACGGAACATAGTCTGCAGTGTGTGAACACGCATTAGATAAACCCAACCACTTCATACGCTTTGCACGTCTTCGCAAGAGAACGTCGTTTTCTTCCTCGTATGCTCCGTGAGGCTATTGAAATTAGAAGACACCATAATTTTAATAGAGAAGATGGTTGGTAAATTCCACCAGCTTGGGATCCTGTTTTAGCCAAGACTCAAGCTCGACCCCGCACTGCAAGACCTCAAGATACTGTTAGCTCATTTTGTGTGGATAGGAACGTAACTTAACATTTTTGAGTGATGGTAGTTTAAAATTTTTTCAAACTATGTAATGACAACTAACACCTTAGTCTACCTGTGACCACGGACGCTGAAAAGGGTCCGAAACGTCAGGTTAAAACAAAATGTAAATAAATCGCGAAATAATAAACGAGAGATGCAAGCTATCATGAGGACTAACTCAAGAAGACGACGAGAAGAACCTATAGAATACGCTGAAAACCTAAAACTCGCATACAATGGAATGCTACCCATACCTCGTACATGCTAAACAATATTCCTTTGTATACCTCTAGAGATTTAATAAGTCTGTGCGACTCTGGAGCCATACCAAACCATTACCAGGGTTTTTATAAAAATCTAGTGCCATTAAATTCCATCTTAGTTACCAACGATCGTGACGAGGAGAATTTACCCTCATTAGTTGTTTTCGGTTTGTTTTTTTTGTTTTTTTTTAGGAATTATAAACCTAAAGGTACCTTCTTTGTTTTAAATTCGATAAATTAAAAATAATTATACTTAGTAACAATCTTTTTTTATTGACCCTATAAACAAAAAATATCAGCTCATTAACATTATTTTACCATGAACTAATAAAGTCATCTTGCATTAATAATGAATCGTTCTTGTTTACACAAATATACGGGTTTTTATCTTTACAAACATGTATAAGCAACAAATTTAACAAGAATATGTGTGTAAACGACCAGAGCACGGCTCAGGAAAAAAAATATTTACATAGAATATCCATGCAACATTTCACTACACTTGTTAAAAGCTTCATTAATGACACGAATAAACGTGCAGTAATACAATACTGTTAACAAGACACATATTATTCACTAAAACAATAATTTTATACGGTTTTTCTTAAATATGTAGTAAACTAATAATATTTTTTAAAGATTAAGTGTATGAGCTGAAAGATATATTTTTTACCTTTAATTGATTATATATTATATTTATCAATTTTTTATCTGTTTAAAGTTATGCCATTCCAAACGTTTTTTAATTTTCTTGAAATGTTGTCGTTTTTCGATTGCACGTTTATTCGTTGGGGCCATCGATATTAAAATACAATAATATGTGTAAGTTAGTTTATTTAATAACGGTAAATATTTAATAGTTTGTACATACTAAGTAATTTCATTGGAGAGTGTTTTCTTGTTTCGTACTTTTTAGAGCGTGTTTTTAAGTAGTCGGGTGTTAGTTTTTAAACTTTATTTTTATTTAACATATTTTGGAGTTCTAAATAGGTTAATCTTGGGTTCATTGATTTCTCAATCTTTCCAACTCCTCGAACGATCTTTGGTCATGTGGATTCTTTAGTAATTTGCTAGATTCCAGTGAACTAATCCATAATCCATCTATGGATCTTACTCTGCTAAGAGCCACATATATAGTCGGGTAAAAAAGATGTGAATTATATACAATCAGCCCATGAATACAGGTAAAGTCACAAGCAAATGCTAGTAATATATATATATATTCAAAATGTACAAGTAAAGCGCTTTCAAATGATACCAAACACGGCATATTTATCTTAACTTTATTTTTTTACTTCGTATGTTTTGTCCGCCAGAGGGCGCCACATTAGATTTTGTGAAATCCCATATAGCCTATAACCAGCGGACAATTAAGACGCTTCTAATGATATGTCATTTGTCGAATTCTGATAAGTAGTTTAGAAGTTACGAGGGAACAGATGAACATCCATACCCACATACATACATACATACATACAGGTCAAAATCATAACCCTCCTTTTGCTTCGCCGTAGTCGGGTAAAAATCTCAGAAACAATATTTTTTGGCTCGACCCGAGATTCGAACCGAGGACCTCTCGGATGTAAGGCAGAAACTTGGCCACTACACCAACGAGGCAGTCTTATCATAAGTTATCTTAACCCAATTCGAACACATCATTTACCACAGACAACACACCATTTATCACAGAGAGTAAACTAACACCCGACTACTTAAAAACACGCTCTAAAAAGTACGAAACAAGAAAACACTCTCCAATGAAATTACTTAGTATGTACAAACTATTAAATATTTACCGTTATTAAATAAACTAACTTACACATATTATTATATTTTAATATATTTTCAATTTATAATATTGATAGAGAAATGTTTTAAGGATAAAGCCGTGGTCGTATACCACTTTTTTTAATTTATTATTCTTATGGCATACGACCACGGCTTTATCCTTAAAACATTTCTCTATCAATATTATAAATTGGAAATATATTAAAATATAATAATATTACGATACCAGAAGTATGAATTAAGGTAAGGGACAGTTTGGCCAAAATGAGTTATATATACCGTTGGATTCGGAATTTTGCGCTTTATCAACTGGCGTACTTAGAATTTCAATATCGAGCAAAAAATGTCCCTTACAGTACATATTTTTTGATAGTCTAGACTGATACTTCACTAAAAAAATGCTTTAAGGGGCTTGAAATTGTTACCCCTTACGAACAAATAGAGTAACTTACCTTATAAAAATTTGTCGAACTTTACCTTATACTCATATTTATAAATTCATAAATCATGACCATTACGCCTTTTTGCAAAATGGAGTTTTTATATTGCAAGTCCCTTACATTAAAATGTCTTACAAAAACATTCACAGAATGGACTTACGCTAATATGTTTAAAGTTTATTATCGTCTCTTGTGTCCTTTACATTACGCTGGCGTCTGCAAATTTGGTGCTTACATTGTTTGACCATAATAAAACGTATTGCTGATATCTTGAATGACCTAAAGACTAAGGAAACTGCAGAAGTCTTCAAAAATTACAAATTAGTTAACGGTCGGGTTTATAGAATACTTGATGACTCTAGCGTACGTTGGTTAGTTCCTCGTGGTGCGCGGTGGCAATTATTAAAAGCAAACCATGATGACATAGGCCACTTTTGCTATGACAAAACGTTGGGACGTATTAAGGCTCATTACTGGTTCCCAAAAATGAGGCGGTTCGATAAGAAATATGCAGCTGCATGTTTAGAATGTGCCCATCATAAATTGCCTAGTGGGAAAAAGGCAGGTAGGCAGGAGTTACACCCAATTCCTAAAGTGGAAATCCCATTTGACACTATTCATGCAGATCATTTGGGACCATTTATTAAAACTAGACGTGGTAACACATACTCGTATATTCTTGTTATAGTTGATGCATTTACAAAATTTGTTAATCTTACAGCCGTGCGCAATACAAAATCTGCTACAAGTATTAAAGTTTTCCGCGAACATTTTAGTTATTTTGGTACACCAAACCGACTCATCACTGATCAGGGAACTAGTTTCACTAGCGGTGCTTTTAAAAAGTTTATCGGTACTACGGGCATCAAACACATACTTAATGCCGTTTCAACTCCTCTAGCTAATGGTCAGGTGGAGCGGTACAATCGCACCATCTTGGCAGCTCTTGGAGCCATGAATCATGATACACCAAACGGAATTTGGGATGATCATTTACCGGACATACAATTAGGAATTAATACGACTGCTCACTCTACAAAAAAAAAGACACCAACCGAACTTCTTTTTGGAAGAACGGTTACAAACCCATCTCAAAGTATTTTTAATGATGTTATTACGGCAACTGCCTCCTCTACACCAGTATCGCTTCCAGAAATAAGATCCGAAGCTAGCGAATTAATCAAATCTCAACAAATTAAAGACAAATCCTCGTATGATGCCCGACGAAATAAAGATGTTAGATTCAAAGAAGGCGATTTAGTTAGGGTTATACGCGCACCTACTGGAATAGAGGGTCAGTCAAAGAAACTTGAACCTAAATGTCGAGGGCCATACGCATTAAAAAGGTTCTCCCTAATGATCGGTATGTTGTTGAGGACACCCCAATCACTCGAAAGGGCAAACGGTATGAAGCTATTATAGCAGTAGATGGCTTCCCATGGCTCTCAGTCACTCAATCACCTTCTTCCCATGATGAATCCTCTGATACCAATAGTTCTGATCATGAATGATTGCTCCCTCATGATCCTTAAACACTTTTGATTTTGCCCTCAATAATCACTGTCACTCCTCGATTTACTAGTTCAGTAATTCCTTGCATAAAGCTATATTTCACAATATAAAATGATTGATGATTCTAATTACTTAATTATTGATATGATTTTAATAATTAAGTAACATATGTGTAGACATAAGATATGATAATACATGTTGAAATAGGAAGTTATGATCATTAAAGTCATGGTTGTGTTAGTTAAAGTCATGAACTAGCACGGCTACATTAAGGTAATTGCCGGTAACGGTCAGCGTCATGGACCGGGATGACCACATCATGGACATCACCAGTGATCGCCTTCCGGCCCTCCCAGGCATCATTCGCCAATACGCAAGGGCAGGGAAAGAGCTTCCCTTTCTTTGAGACAAGAAGGAGCCAGTTATGGTTCCTCTTAACAGATCCGCAGCTGCCGGCGTGAGCTTTCTTCAATGGAAGAAAAGATCCCCTGGACAGAATTCGGGATCTCTTCCAGGTTCAGTCCGATATCCTTGACGGTTCAATAGGTAGAGTCCTTATTACATATTACTTAAGTTGCATAAATATGTTACGGACATTAACTTCATTGACCAGATTTGCGAAGATAAAGGTATGACAATTCTCACCGACGACTTGTCTCTAATACCCCGGGAGCACCGAACCGTTTATGGGGAGATGAAGAGGGAAGAGAGAGAGATCCCCCGTTGCAAACAAACGAGACTTCCGGACGTGGATCATGAAACGGTATGCAATACATATCTAGAGTATCAGAGGGGAGGAACTGTAGTTAACGAGACAGTTGTCTCCCGCACTCCAGTCCGTCGGTTGGTTTACAACGTAATTGCATCCACTACTGACTGACGACATCGTTCCTGCTGCCGTTAAGGTCCATATAAAGATGTTAACAGCACTCTCGGAAATGACAACCTACTCATTAATCCAGCAAGTGATCAGCCGGGGCGGTTGTGTCAACAACTAAACGACTACGTTCAGGAGAGACAAGAAGTATTGGACAAGTTAAAAGCCGAAAAGTACCCGTCGGACCATATTCAATATCTTCACCTCATAATGCCTCATACCCAAGCCTTTACGGCTTCTAAGCATGCTGATCTTGTGGTTACAGCACAGGTTATGGAGGAGGTGGAGACACACAAAGACTCTACCTTAGAGCAATACAAAGCCAAAATATCAACTGCTACAATCAACAAAAGACAACTGAAGCAATTCCTCCTCACCCAGTCGCAGCAAGTCGGTCTTTAAATCGACGAGTCGTCATGGCAGACCCTCCAAACCCTAGTCGGGGACAGAGCCACTGACCTCTACGAAGAAGCAAATATAGAAAAACCCGAATTGGACTGTAATCAAAACAAACGACAAAAGACATTGTTTTTAACTACTTTCTCAAATTAGCATTTCAATCAGAAGTTGAGAAAAACACTAGTAAGAGAACCCAGTAGAGATGTCAAAAAAGAAGGAAAAGGCCACCAAACTTGCTTCTCTTGCCCGGAACGTGATTCGAGATTTAGAAGAGCAGATATTAAGAACTGCCCCCATGGAGGATCCCATACATGCAGTTTTTGAGCTTACAGATTTCGTGGAGATAATCCTGGCAGACGAAGAGTTCATTCTTAAACTCCTCGACTCCCAAGAAGACATGCAGAAAAGAGCCATTGCAGAATACGTAGATTCAAAGGTTGAGAAGCAGAGAGAGAAACTTCGAGTAGAGAGACGGCAAAAAAGTTTTGACGTCTACCGAGATCTCCAGGCTGATAACATAGCTTCCGATTCCAGCAGCAGGACCGCATCTCACGACTCAATGGAAGAGGGGTACATGGAGTCTGAAGCAGCAATCGTCAATGTAGGAACTGACCCCGTGATTACGGGGTTATTTTCTTTCTTACTTTTTGTTTTAACTCTAGAAATTAGAGATTATTATTCATTATTCTTTGGAAAATACGAAAGTTGATTATGATAATATTTGTTTTTATTGTTTTTTGTTGATTATGACATAATTTTAAAAACAAATTTGTAATTTATGGCACTTTTTAAAAATAAACACATCACCCTGTCTACAGAAAACACTTCTTTTGAAATTAAAGCTTTATTAAATAACCCAATATAAGCTGTATTGCTATACAGTTAAGGTCCTGAAGTGCAATCTTTATGTTATACATTTGTACTTACATAGAATTTTTTTCAGTAGAAGTTATTTACCTTATTTTATTATGCAAGATCTCGTATCTTTGTTTTACCTACATTATTTTGTCTTTGCCTTGAACTCAAATTCGACTAACGTAATGGATAAGTGATTCACATTTTTTAAGGTAAGGGACAGGCTATTTTCTAAACTATAAGATTTTATTGTATTTAGCTTTTATAGCATAAAATAACATTAAATTCTAAGAAACTTTGCCATAGACCTCATCTAAATCGGCCTGTAAACAAAAAAGTTATACACAGATTACAAAAAGCAAAAACGTTTTTTCGCTCTCCTGTAAAGTCATGTTTTGTCCCTTACCTTAATTCATACTTCTGGTAATGTGTAAGTTAGTTTATTTAATAACGGTAAATATTTAATAGTTTGTACATACTAAGTAATTTCATTGGAGAGTGTTTTCTTGTTTCGTACTTTTTAGAGCGTGTTTTTAAGTAGTCGGGTGTTAGTTTTTAAACTTTATTTTTATTTAACATATTTTGGAGTTCTAAATAGGTTAATCTTGGGTTCATTGATTTCTCAATCTTTCCAACTCCTCGAACGATCTTTGGTCATGTGGATTCTTTAGTAATTTGCTAGATTCCAGTGAACTAATCCATAATCCATCTATGGATCTTACTCTGCTAAGAGCCACATATATAGTCGGGTAAAAAAGATGTGAATTATATACAATCAGCCCATGAATACAGGTAAAGTCACAAGCAAATGCTAGTAATATATATATATTCAAAATGTACAAGTAAAGCGCTTTCAAATGATACCAAACACGGCATATTTATCTTAACTTTATTTTTTTACTTCGTATGTTTTGTCCGCCAGAGGGCGCTACATTAGATTTTGTGAAATCCCATATAGCCTATAACCAGAGGACAATTAAGACGCTTCTAATGATATGTCATTTGTCGAATTCTGATAAGTAGTTTAGAAGTTACGAGGGAACAGATGAACATCCATACCCACATACATACATACATACAGGTCAAAATCATAACCCTCCTTTTGCTTCGCCGTAGTCGGGTAAAAATTACACTATTAGTCTACTATCTACCCCAAAAATTAAACTTACACAATTCATCATCAACCGCTTATATACGTCCCACTGCTGGGCACAGGCCTCACCTCAACTATGAGGTGGTGCGAGCCATACTCTACCACGCGGGCTCAGTTACTTACACAATTACTTAGACCAAAACCTAACACACCTTTTCTAAGCGATTTTTTTTATTTTGATTATTTTCGTTGAAGTATGTGCAAACGATCTCAAAATCGGACGAGTTTGGCGCGGCTTGCGCGGGAGTGGCGTAAAATTTACCTGTATGCTAATACGTGCCAATGAACTTGCGTTTATCCTGATTTAGGAAATTTTGGATATGGCAACAACAACGTGGTTGTTTTACGTAAACAAAGATGAATTTTTAGTTTTGTCGGACTCGCTTCGAGCACTTTAAACAATAAGTTCTAACTGAGCTAAGTAAGTATATTTCATAAGTTATATTTTAAGAGTACCTAAACAAAATATCTCTAGAATAAATTAAAAAAAAAATTCAATTGAGGGTTTTTCAACTGGCGGTAGGTGATTCCCTTCATGAGGCTTATCAAAAGTTTATCAAAACTTTATCTCTCCTATTTATCAATACCAAAAATATATCAAGAAAATGTTTGCAACAACTTAAGTGATGATTCCCCTACTTGCAATAAATTACCAATACTCAATAGTAATAAAATACTAAATAGGTGCCTGAAATAAAATATTGTAGTAGGTACCTGCAATCGAAATTCAATTCAAATTCAGATTTTTCTAAATACGTCTAAAAATCAAACACCTCAAGCAATCACAGCCTCTAAACAGGTCCACCTCATGGCTCCCACTCTGTAAGCTAATCCATGTTCGACGCATTCATCCGTTTCACTCAAACAGTTAAGTTATATCTAACTCTGCCTCGTTGGTGTAATGGCAAAGTGTCTGCCTTACAGCCGAGAGGTCCTGGGCTCGAAACCCAGGTCGAGCCAAAATTGTTACTGAGATTTTCTGTCATGAATTTCTCAAAAACAGCTCGGAGTCGGGAAGTTGGCGGTGTTACACCGTGCCTCGGAAAGCTAACGTGCTTTCCGAGGGACGGGGCATTTCACGAGCCGTTGGTCCTGCGCCTGATCTCTCTCTGGTCATGTCGGATTGCCGTCTCACCGAACTTTGAGAGTGATGGAACAGTGAATGTAACCTGCGTAGTTGGCTGATTCGTTGGTCGAAATCGGCCAGGAGGACTATTATTATTATTAAGTTATACTATTTTTAAAATATTTTGTAACTGTATCTTTTTAAATTAATTCATATTCATCATATTAAAGCATACGAGTTACTAAAGAGCACCTACACCAGCCTAACTAGAAGCATAGGCAGGAGATCACAAACATAATTCTGCTATTTACTTTATATTAAAATTTTATAAGTTGAATAGCATATTTGTTGTTTTCCTTAAGAATCTTTATTTGTTTTACCTTTGAGCATTCTGAAAACAAAAAAAAATGTAAATGGAATCATGTTTTTTTTTTCATACTTTTTCCTGCTTTTATCTATGGTTGAACACCAAAATAACGGACCTTGATAAATTAATACTAGCCAATTACATCAAAATTAACAGACCGTTTTTTTTTTCAACCACACTTAAGACATAAGCAAGAAAAACAGCTGGTCCGCTTCTATGGCTATATAGATTTTGACTACCGTGATGTAATTTATCTAAGGGTAAAAAAACCCCGTTTGAAATTAATCCATTCGTCCTGGAGGGTATACCACAGACAGACACACACAAAAACTCATAACACCCCTCTTTTTAGTCGAGAGTTATCCAAACACAACGGGTTACACAGTAGAGCCTTCCGTTCGTGGGGTCAGCGGCCTGGAGGCTGCGCATACGCAGTCGTCGCCTGAGCACGCGCACAGACACGCGTGGTGTTCTGTTCCGTTGTGATATTGTTTGTGCAGTGCTGCTGATTGTGAGTACATATTTTTATTTTATTTTGGTGTTAAGTATATTGAGAAGAATACATAATTAAATAGACAAACGTATAATATTTATTTAAATGGAATATGTACAAGAATAGATTGTTAAAACCATAGTTAATTAAATATTTACATTAAATACAAAAAAAAGGAATCAAAAAAGATATTGATGTATAGATTAAGGCTGGGTGTTTAAAAATATATAAATCTTTTTTCGACCGAAAACGATGTTTTTTCGGGTGAATGATCGTTGTTATGCTAAAAAATAAAATAAAAAATGATTTGCATTAAGAATTTAAGGCGGTTCTGATAACATTCATAATGATCACTAATTGACATAATTATTATTACTTGTGAAACGTTTTCTTTGGAAGCAAAATAAGCTAAGTTAGTGTTTAAATTTTGGCTTTTAAATTGTAGCTGTAAAAAATCTTAATAAAGACGTTAACAAAAAGCTGAGTCTATTTATAAATTGCATTGTGAAAAACTATTTATTAAATTTAATAATTAAACCATTTATCACTTAGAGTTTATAAATTCTAACCTATTTTATAACCTAGTCCATTTTGTATTTTCGGTGCTATGAAAAATCTAGACAAATTGTTTAAAAGATAAAACACAATTCATCAGGCTCCATTTTTCTATTGCAAAGTCTGCACATTTTTCTTTGTTGTACTGACAAAAGTACCTAATATTTTTCGGCTTAAAACTTGCCCGTTGAACAAATTCTCTTCGTTATTTTTGAAACCATTTTTCAGTTTTTTTTTGCAATTTTTTTTTATCCATCCAAATGTCCAGCAGAGATTTAAAACTAATCACAGATGAAAATATCTAGGACTATATTAACTCTGAGTTAAAAAGCGTTATTTAATGTCGGTCTTGACTTTGGTAAATTGGTAATAATCTCTATATCTTCTTCTCTATATATATAGAATTCTCGTGTCACAATGTTTGTTCCCGTACTCCTCCGAAACGGCTTGACTGATTCTTATGAAATTTTGTGAGCATACTGAGTAGGTCTGAGAATCGGCCAACATCTATTTTTCATACCCCTTAGTGAAGGGTTGTCCACCTTAAACATTTATATGGCAAAACAACGTTTGCCGGGACAGCTAGTCTAATATATAAAATTCTCGTGTCACAGTTTTCGTTGCCATACTCCTCCGAAACGGCTTGACCGATTCTCATGAAATTTTGTGAGCATATTGAGTAGGTCTGAGAATAGGCCAACATCTATTTTTCATACCTCTAAGTGATAAAAAAAAAATTAAATGGCAAAACAACGGTTGCCGGGACAGCTAGTATGTATATAAAATTCTCGTGTCACAATGTTCGTTCCCGTACTCCTCCGAAACGGCTTGACCGATTTTCATGAAATTTTGTGAGCATATTGAGTTGGTCTGAGAATCGGCCAACATTTATTTTTTATACCCCTTAGTGATAAGGGTTGTCCACCCTTAACATTTATTTGGCAAAACAATGTTTGCCAGCGGGTCAGCTAGTAGGTATATAAAATTCTCGTGTCACAATGTTCGTTCCCGTACTCCTCCGATACGGCTTGACTGATTCTTATGACATTTTGTGAGCATATTGAGTTGGTCTGAGAATCGGCCAACATTTATTTTTTATACCCCTTAGTGATAAGGGTTGTCCACCCTTAACATTTATTTGGCAAAACAATGTTTGCCGGGACAGCTAGTAGGTATATAAAATTCTCGTGTCACAATGTTCGTTCCCGTACTCCTCCGAAACGGCTTGACTGATTCTTATGAAATATTATGAGCACACGAGTAGAGTAGGTCTGAAAATCGGCCAACATCTATTTTTCATACCCCTTAGTGATAAGGGTTGTCCTCGATATCTTAATTGGCAAAACAACGTTTGCCGGGTCAGCAGGTATATTAAACTCAAAGGTGACTGACTGACTGACATAGTAATCTATCAACGCACAGCCCAAACAACTGGACGGATCGGCCTGAAATTTGGCATGCAGGTAGATGTTATGACGTAGCCATCCGCTAAGAAAGGATTTTGATCAATTCTACTCCCAAGGGGATAAATAATAATAATAAAAAAATTGGTTGCCTGTAAAGTCGGTATACGGGCGAAAGTTTTACGTGACAACGACTTTGAGTGGTAAAATAATTTTAATGTGAATATTCATTCGTATAACATGAACCAGTGTGTATGCCTATCTCTCTCACTCTCTCTCTCTCTCGCTCTTAGTCGGGTTAACTGTGCTCGAGTGGAAGGGACGCGTGCCTTTCACTTTTTATGTCTGTCTCACTCGCTCTTAGGCGGGCTAACCATGCCCGAGTCGAAGGGACGCGTGCCTCTCACTCGCTCTCATTGTGAGCGCGGAACGTGAGCGGAGCGTAACGCAGTTTCTTGAAGTGTCACCCGGCAAACCAATTTATAAGACGTTGTCACGTCAATAAAATTGTCAGTTTTAAACCGATCGGGCTGACGACTTTGTATGCGTATACTATAACGTAGGCATCCTAAGAAATGTGTTTTTATTTAATTTTACCCCAAATAGTTTAAAATGGGGGTTGCAAGTTTATATGAAACTTGGTGGAAAAAAAACTAAAGTGCACTCGGTCGATGTCGTGGGCAGCCGCTAGTTGGTAAATAAAGAAGGAAATATATGTAACTGTCGATTGGACTTGGTTTGTAATCAAAAAAAATTCTGATAGCGCATGTGAAAACCATTTGTTAAAACTAACATACACATACGTATACCTGGATTTTGTCTCGACACAATTACATAAAATATTAAACAGTTGACATTAATAAGTACCAAAGTAAGAAGTTAGTTTTTTAAACATACCGATGACCAGAGGTGAGTAACCTTTCTCATTTCTAATTAAAACCAAAACAAGCACCGTAAAATGTAATTATTCCTCGTCTTCGCATTAATAAATCTGCGAGCAATATCGATAAATTCGACACTGACGTTCGATTAAATGTATCTCGGTCGAAAGTTCTATTCGGAAATTACGAATATCCTTTTAGTGCGGGAGTCATTTCCACTCGATTCCGAAAATGTTGGCGATTTATGCGATGCGACCAAATGCGACGGCATTGGAATACATGTTGTGCAGCTTGATATATTTCAAATAGATCATTCTGTTATATTTAAACTTCGCTCCTAAATCTCGTTTGGTACTGAGTTTACTCTCAAGAGGCTCATAGGTGACGAGAGGCTTGTAAGCGCGCAGCTCCAAAGCTTGACTCATCGCCGCGGAGTCGCCTGCTTGTCGATCTTCTACGGGCTTTACTTCGGCGAGTGTACAGCGGCGGAATAAACTACACCAGCTTATTCCGCCGGCCCCCTTTTACCATCGGACCACCAGACGTACCGCGGGATACCATCCGTACCGTGTCGATGTTCCACTGCGAACCAAGCGCTTCTCATCTGTAGATGATTCCTGATGCGTACTGCAAAAGAGTGGAACTCACTACCTGCGTCAGTGTTTCCCTGCAATTACAACCTAGGAATTTTCAAAGCTGGAGTGAACAGGCATCTCCTAGGTCTCGCTCCATCGTAGTCTTAGTCTTTTCCCTGTTGGGCTTAATCTTGGGTCAAAAGTAATCCTGCTCCAAATTAAAAAAATGAGCTATTTAGTTTCAGAATAAGTTTATGTTCTTTGAGTCACGCATGTCACCCATATACGAGTCATTACTTAGAACAGTGGTCAGCGCATCAGACTACCATTTTATTGCAAAATCGCCCGTATTACAAGCGCATAAGTTACCGCAGTGTTCACCGTGACGTATTGGCCACCGAACAATCGTATTTTTGTAAGTTTTCATTATTTTCAAGAATATATAATATACAACAACATTACATACATTGATCTGACTCCGTGGTTAGTGAAGCACTTGTGTTACAGATATCAGAATCAACAGTGGTATTACAAATAAATTTAAATAAATAAATACCATATAACACCCAGACCAATACAAATAGACATGTGCATGCACACAAATGTTTGTACAGTGCGGGAATCAAACCCGCGACCTCTTGGTTAATAGTCAACTTCTTGACCATTACACCAAAGTGGTCGTCAGTATCGTTGTTCACTTGTACAAATTTCAGGGGAGACCTATGCTAAGCAGAAGAGCGTAGGCACAAAGTCTCCAAAATCATTTTTTACAAGATCAACCTGTATGTGGAACCGACACCCTGTATTATCGAAAAAGCTCTACACCAGCAAAATCTGTGCTAACAGTACACAAAGCTGCCCTAACCGAGAATCGAACCTGTTTTCGATCTAGTTCAAACATGCAGAAAGGGCCGGTCTCACCGTTATGCACTGGAATTCTAGATCTAGTGCTTAGAACAATAGTTTATAGTAATAGAGCGTAGAAAACTTGTTTATTTTACATTTGCATCTGTAGAAAATGGGACCGGAAGTTCATCGAATTACTGTGTCATACTTTATGTAGGTTACAGGTACAGTTTTTACAGTAAAGCTGCTTCTCTATCTATCTTCCGCCAGCTGCACTCTTTAGTTTATAAAATTAAGTAGGTAAAATAATATTACACACTCTCATATATATATGTCTCATATATATATTAAATTAAAACACTTCATATAAATGTATTTATAGTTTATATATATTTAAATTTCGTTGACGCAATCGCCCAATAACTATTTCTACTACCTTGCATTTTATTTTGTACACTCTGCTTTTAGATAGTAAAACAACAAACTTAAATTGAAAAAAAATAATAGTAATAATGTCTGTTCTTTTTGCATATACTGTAATAACTCACTATTAGCAAACGACGTAACTGCTCTGCCGCAACACAGTTTTGTTACTAGCGCGGAGGGTAGGTGCCACTTTGCCGTCATGTTTTGTAGTCAATGTTTATGATTATACCTTATTAGTGCAAAATCATTGTAATTGGTCAAATAAAGTTTTTATTTTATTATTATTTTTATTTTTATATATGTTACGGCTAATAGCCGAAGTGCGGCTACACCTAGTTTTAGCCGGCTACAACTAGGTGCAGCCCGCCACATGCGGTTAATTTTAGGTGTATCCTACTTATCTTCGGTTACAACTAGGTTTAGCTTTCATTATAGCGGCTTACAACAATATATAAATAACAGTAACAGACACTAAATAACATATAATAAACAGACGTCCCATTATCTAACGCCCTTGTCGCGCATGTCATCGCCCATGACTTAAGGATGTTTGTCCAGCCGCGCGGAGCGAGGCCGCGGAGCGGAGAAACGGAAAAATAAGGATTGCACAAAATCTCCGCTCCTCTTCAGTGGCCAGGGAGTTGCTTAGTAGTTTATGAATTCATATAAAACCAGTAAACGGAGCGGGGAAGCGAGTGCAGGCGCGGGCGAGTGCCACACACAGATAAAATACAGCCAGGAACTCCGCTCGCTCCGCTTCGGTGGGCATACATATTACGGAGCTCCGCTCCGCTATACCACGGTTCTCACTCCTTACCCTTGCTCCGCGCCGCTGGACAGGCACCCTAAGAATTTTGCCCCTGTTTAAGTTTTAGATTGTTAAGTCAAATGAAACGAAAATTTACTCTATCCAGATGTCTATTATGACAAACCAATTTGACGTTTCAATCAGCTCCGGCGAACAAAACAAATAAACTGATATCCTTTATCTAAATCCAACAATAAAAAGCCAGATTCGATAATATGACCTTTTATAACAAAACCTACACAATAAGCTGACGCAACTGAAACCTACGTAGCTATGGGATTATTTTATTACAGAAAATGTAATAGGTTTTTATTATTATTGCTTAGTACGTTTCATGGTAGGTCCTTTAAGGGTCGTTCTTACGTAAGATTTAATAAGCTGTAACAATTACTACAAGACGAAACGAGTTACTTCGCTAAAATGTTACCCTTTTTACACAACTTTACACTACATATTATCAGATTCGTGCAAAGGCACGAATAAGAAACTTCCACTAAGTTGGAATTGAAGAATAAATAAATAAATAAACATACAACAACATCACATGCATTGATCTGACTCCGTGGTAAGTAGCTTCTGCACTTATACTCGTATAATGGATCATAAAAAAGTGTAAGTCTTGTCAAATTACACCGAATTACTGTAAGTCACTGAAAATAAAATAAACAAGAAATGACATAGACGATAATCAGATTGAATCAAATCTAAAACAGTTTTTTAAAGGTCTAAAGCCTCAGTTGGTTATCATTATACAGGGTGTCCAGGAATTAATGGATAACCCTTTAACTGCGGGTAGCTTGACCGATGCCCTACTGGTAAAAAAATTATGACCTTAGTAAAAGTGTCACGGTTTTCAAAATATCGCCCAGAGACAATTGTATGAAAGTGAGAAAATTTTTCACAATCTTTTTTTTGTATTTTTTTTTCTTATTCACAAGCACTGAAATAATGTACTCATTTTATGCGCCAGCTATTTAGATGTATTTAAAAAAAAACAGAACTCAAAAATGTTGCAATGGGAGATTTTTTTCCATACAATTGTCTCTGGGCGATATTTTGAAAACCGTGACACTTTAACTAAGGTCATAATTTTTTTACCAGTCGGTCAAGCTACCCGCAGTTAAAGGGTTATCCATTAATTCCTGGACACCCTGTATAAGAGAGATTAACGCACTATGCAAACTCGTTCCATTTGTTTTTTTGGAAGCTGTTTAACTTATGATAATAATAAAGCTTAATTTATTTTTTATTTTTTTGGATTATCTGTTTTTATACTATTAGGCTAGTTGTATTCTAATATCTTAGTTTAATTATCTTTATTCAAATAAATGTTTTATTACTTATAATAAAGCAAAATTATCGTTATATAAAATTATTGTTATAATATTATTAATTACCACTACACTTAAAAGTAGGTACATCCAGACAGATCCCTCCTACGTAGGACCCTTAACAAGGTCGCACCGTTAAAGAAAAACTAGAAACTTTGTATAGTGTTTAGCAAAGATTTTTTTAGATCAAACAATTTTTAAGCATACCTAATAGTCCTCCTGGTCGTTTCGACCACGGCAGCCAATCTCAACAGAGATCAGCTGACTGCGCAGGAGATATTATAGTGCACAAGTGTGAGCGCAATACACAGGTGCACTCACTGTTCCTTCACTCTCAAAGTTCGGTGAGACAGCAATCCGACATGAACGGAGAGAGATCAGGTGCAGGACCGACGGCTTAACGTGTGTTTTCCGAGGCACGGGGGTGTAACACCGCCAACTTCCCGACTCCGAGCTGTTTTTGAGAAATTCATGACTGAAAATCTCAGAAATAATTTTGGCTCGATCTGGGAATCCAACCCAGGACCACTAGGATGTAAGGCAGAAACTTTGCCTCTTCACTGACGAGACAGTCAATCAACTAAATTATATTAGGGTGGCAAATTAAAGTTACTCAAATTAATTAATGTTGGCTTACAAAAGTGTCAGATTTATGATTAACCCAAAATTAATTAACTTTTTATTTCTTTACAGACACAAAAGATGATTCGACACATAACGCTAGTTGCAATTATATTGCAACTGATGGATTTCAGTTTGGTAAGTGGTTATTAAGTAGATAACGTACTTATATACAATTTTTTTCTATATACCGAGCAAATATTGTTGTTATTCCTAGCTCCATATCCATACATATTCATATTTTTGTAGTCTTTAATCCATCTTGTCTTAACAAGAGTTTAATGATTCAAGTCATTAAGGTCACGATGCGATAAACGAGGCATAAATGACTAATGTGTTGTGGAATAAAACGTCATAATATTTCTTAGTATCAAGCAATCCTATCGTTTTTGGATTATACCTATTTAGAGATACTACGATCATTTTGGGACGAGTTTTCCAAACTTATTTTAACAAAAAACCGTTAATAAAACATTTCCATTTAATTATGCCATCAATGATCCATTTTTTTTTCAAAGATCGTAAATCAAGTGAACAAGATAAAATAAATAAATATACAACGATATCACATTCATTGATCTGACTTCGTGGTAAGAAGCTTAAGCACTTGTGTTACAGATATCAGAATCAACAGTGGTACATATTACAAGTAAACTTAAATAATGACATATAACACCCAGACCAGTACAAACAGACATGTTCATGCACACAAATGTTTGTACAGTGTGGGGATCGAACCCGCGACCTCTTGGTTAAAACTCAACTTCTTGACCATTACACCAAAGTGGTCGTCAAATCACAGATATATCACAGTGGGTTCTATTTTTCCATAAATTCAAAATGTAAATAAATCGCGCAATAGTCCGTAAAAAAGTGTATCATTTGAATTGATGTGTTGTCCGCTAAAAATACACCTAATCAACACTGGGATTATAATCTTCACTGTTGAGAGTAATTAAAGCATTACCCCTTACTCTTTTTCATTGAGGTGTCAACTTTTCCATCAAAAGCGCTGTTAAATGAAAAGTAAATTTATTATAAGATGTAAGTTTAGTCTCTAAGTCTAATGTTATTAAGAACAATAGCTGTGAATTTCAATAATCAGTAAAAAACACGGCACAAGCATAGCATCCTTTTCGGAAGTATTACCCAATGTTATCATCTTATATTCTTGTTATTATTGTGTAACTGCGTACCTCTCCAGGTTCAAACCGCCCAACAGCAGCTCCAGCTGTCTGAATCCTACCTACCAGTAGCAATGCAGGTGATCGCCCACCTGACAGACCAGATGGCTTACGAAGTGTCCGATGAGCCGCAGCCAACCACCAGGCCGATGAGCAAGCCAACAGCCAGGCCAACAGCCAAACCGGCCAAGCCAACAACGAACAGACCGTACGTGCAGTGGTCAGGCTTCCAACAGAACCCTCACGGGTGGAAGATGGTGTATGGATGGAGGTGGTTTGCTTTGCTCTTCTCTATGCTTTTGCAATTATAAGAAGGTTTATAATTAAATACAGATATATATTTGACTTAATGCTAAACTGCCAAACTGCTTAGCAGTTTGGCAGTTTAGCATTAAGTCAAATAATGTAACTCACTTATGTATAAATAAATTAAAAAAAAAAAAAAAAAAAAAAAAAATATAGTCAGTTTTTGAGGATCTTACTTTACTCACTATAGCCCTCTTGTGGACTTGGTATTTCTTACTTTATTACACTGTAGAACGTTGATTTGGTCTAATCTAACCTTCTCTACATTTATTTACCTTACGTGTCATGTCTCTTTATGAGTCTTCTACCTTTCAAATATCCTGGCGATCTAACATAATAAGTACACAACACTTATTTATTTTCTCTTCCCATTTCCTATTAAAATTAAGGATTCGATTTAGATGATGGAATCAGGCGTTACTTTGCGGTAATCCATGACCCAAGCTTTTTTTTTGCGTCGTTTAGTGAAAATTTAAAGCAAAGTAATCCTGTTTTTCAGCTTCGATTTAGGTGCCCACTAATGCCATTGTCCATGTGTCTCGGAATTCTTGAACTTGACTTGAGTGACAGTTGAAGTTGAATATTTTCTATGACACTGCCTCGTTTTTTAAAACAAAATGATCTATTCAAAAAGTTGCCAACACATTTCAGGTTTGACACCACAACACCTCACCACAAACCAGGCTACTACGCGCCAAACGCACCGCCCAAAGCGAGCGAACGAACCGACGCAAAATCTACTCAACGCTTTGTCCTTCTTCCCATGGAGAGCAATTCAGAATACACTGTCATTCGGCCAGAAGACCGTAACACTGGGGAACCTTTACTGTCCATCCATGAGGAAGAGGTCAAACCATTGATGGAACCTGGCAGAGAAGACGCACCGTTACTGCCCCCACATTTCGAATCTGATAAGCTTTCGCGCTCTGACATCCTTGATATAGATGAAGACCTAAACGATGATAGCTTGCAGTATCTATCACAGAATGTCAGGGAGATGATTAAGTTGGCTAACGATCCGGAAGATGATAAGCTGGTGGACGTGTGGGAGGGCGTCAGGGCTGGTCCTCAGGTGGCGCCGAAGGTCAAGCTGTCATCGTCGAACCTAAGGTTGCTGTTGCTGTATGACCTACTGAGCAGAGAGGCGAAGAGACAACGCCTTTCGGATTACGTTGTAAGTAGATATTTTAGTTTATCAGATAAATAGATAGATACATAAAGTTTTTATTGTACGACACAAAAAAATACAAACAAGCTTAACAAAGAAAGATGTACAATTTAGACTGTCTTATCACTGGGAGCGTTCTCTTCCAGACAACCTTTGGGTGAAGGAACATTTTAATTAAAGAGAAAGATTTTAAGCTTTTGCTTATGGATAATGTAAAATACGATGCAGATTTATTTATAACTAATTTTTGATTCTACGACCGTTAATTTGTACAAGTATGGTTGGACGTTTTGTGTCTGATATGTTTTGGATGATTGCAGAATGATGGTGGATAATATATTTATTCGTAGAGTGGCCTTTCTAATTGGCTAGACGACACCACCAATCGTTGACATACTTTTTATTATCTGTCAAAACGGTCTGCCTCCATAGATTTCGTATGGTAATAAATGATTGTGACGTCACGGTCATGTGTCAGAAATCGGAGTCAATTGACCGAATATTTATTGCGTTTTGTGTGTTTAAAAATTGGTTTCTACAGCTTTTTTGAAATATATTGGTTGTATTAACTTCATAGGGGCTATGTTTTTTAAACACCATGTTCTTGACAATATTTAAGATAGGTGTCATCATCCCAATTAGAGATCGCTTTCTACTAGTTTAATGACTAAAGTCACTTACGTGTCTACTACTTGAAAATCTGTTTTTTTATGCCGGATTAGAAAATAATCCTCTTCTTTTGTTTATCCTTGCGAACTTTGTATGTACAAAGCAATATTTTCTCCGAACACTGAACATAACCAACTTTCCCTCATTCCAAATTCCGTGTGGTGGCTGACCATACATTCGCATTCTGCTAAAACAATAGATCTTAATATTACTCATCAATAACTCGATTTATAATTCAAAATGCGTTTTTCAGTTACATAATGTTATTTAATGGAAAGAAACAATAGTAGTCACAATTAAGACATAAATCTAGTTACACTGACTGACTTTAAAACTTAACGGTGCTTATCTTAGGAAATAAATATAGCGCCGAGTTGAAAATATAGCTTGTAGAAAATAAATTTAGCTAGTAAAAATACAAATACTTTATTCATAGGCAAAGTAACAGTTAAGGTTGTTCACAATTCTTTTAAGTAAAGAAATACTTGTTTTCTAACACAAGTTTTCCTTCCCCGCTCTCCATAGTAATTACATGGGTAACTTACCTTTAGTAAACAATGTATATGTTTATGTGCATGTCTATTTTATGATATATATAATATATATTTATGTAAGTAATTAGTAGCATGTATGTTTATTAATTGTTTTTTTTTTTCAATTTAGTAAGTAGGTAACTAACCATCTTACTTTCATTTTCTTTTTTCTCTGTATGTGCACCGCCTGTATTTTCTCTGCTTGGACCTGTGGTTGACTGGTAGAAAATGCCTCCGGCATTAAGTCCGCCACTGTACACAAGCTTGTGCAGAAGTTTTTTAAATAAATAAATAAAAATGATTTGACTGTTTGAGCAAGGGATGCATAAATTTTATTGTGTGTTTGTTCGTGTGAGTGTATGTTGTGTGAATGGTGTGTATGTTAAAGTAAATAACATTATTATTGTGAATATACATAAGAAAATATAGTTTAGTTTGTTAAAGTGTAGGCAGAGGTAAGAATTACCAATTTTTTCTTTTAGTTTGCAATAATAGTGTAGCTGTTTTAGTCATTTTTACATTTACTATGATTTCCCAGGTATGTAGATGGGATTGCGACTCAATAAACAAATGCAAATTGTTTTTTTAATGAGGTAATAACAAAAGTTATAATGAAAATAATTCAGCTTCCTACAGACGAACAAATAAAGCTAGAGTGAACAGGCATCTTCTTGGTGAGCTCGCTCCATCGTAGACTCAGTCTTTGCCTCGTAGGGCTTAGTCTTGGGTCAAGAGCAAACCTATCCCAAATAATAATAAAAAACACAGTTCATAAGTAGGTCTTAGTTACTCTCTCCAAATTGGACTGAAATTCCTAGAGTGTGGACTGAAATTCCTAGAGTATGGACTCAAGCTCGACCCCACACTGCAAGACCTTAAGATACTGTTAGCTCATTTTGTGTGGATAGGAACGTAAACATGAACGTAACTTAATATTTTTAAGTGATGGTAGTTTCCAATTTTTTCAAAACTATGTAATGACAACTAACTCCTTAGTCTACCTGTGACCACGGACGCTGAAAAGGGTCCGAAACGTTAGGTTAAAACAAAATGTAAATAAATCGCGAAATAATCCGTAAAAAGTGTCTCATTTCAATGTCTACTGTTTGCGTAAACCGAAAAAACAAATAAGTGTTCGTTTTAGTATTAGCATGTATTTTGTTATGTTCAAAACACTAAACGAATTGATATCGAAAGGCATTATTGAATGTCTACGGAGGTAAGTTTACCTCATTCGGTATTCCATTATCAGAGATCTATTAGGTGGATGGAGGATCTCATTCCCTGTCTGCATTATTGATAGATTAATATCCAAATATTTGGTACGTACCTACACGAAGATATTTGTATAAATAACTTATTTTGCTCGTATAACGATGTTTAGTATAAAAAAAGGTTTTCAAAATCATATTAATTGTAAATGTTAGTTGTCGGGTCATTGGTAAAGTGACATTGATGTTATTTATTTATTTAAGCTTTATTGCACAACAAAACTATGTACAAATTGTGGACTTAACGGCGTAGGCATTCACTACCAGTCATACCTTTGGGCTAAGCAGAAACGATTAGTGGGCGGTGCGACAAAATAAATAAGTAATGTTAAAAATAAATGATGTTAAAAAGTATTCGAAGATTAAGCCAAATAACTCGTTTTAAAGTCTGTAAACAAGAGCTAAGTGTTGTTGACTACTTATATATATATATATATATACTTATGTCGTTTTAGAGCACATTTATTTACGTCAATTTTAAGACGCTATAAAAACAAGATAAGTATCTATTACTTCTTGTGTCCTATCAATTTATGCTCAGGCTATAAAACAAGTCCGAACGCGCCGTCAGACAAAATGCCATAAATCCGATCCTGTACACTTTAAGATACATAAAACAGCATGTCAAGCTACTACAAAAATGTATTTACTTTAAAATTTAATACTCAAGCAATAAACTTCGAAATCGTTTGACAAAATCATCGTTTTAAGGACTGACCGTACCTAGCTTATAAAGTTGGCAACAATCGCGTGAAGTTCCTTTGGGATCTGAAACAAGACACTTCGCTGCGCACATATTTCATCAGCAAAGTAATGGCGGCGTAAGTGCAAAGTATACAAACAAACTCAGTGGTATTTTTTTAAAATTTATATAGCTCGGTATCATATTTTTTTTCTATTTAAGACAGAGAAAGCTCCGTGCACACACGAAATCCAAACTATGCTTTTGTCGAAAGACAAACGGAATCAAAAAACGCAACAAAAATGAACAAGAAACGCATCCTGTGATTCTGTGCAGAAAAACTATTGTTTTTTTATTTATTTATTTATTTAGCCTATATAATCCCACTGCTGGGCAAAGGCCTCCCTCAAATCTCTCCACCTGTCCCTGTCCATTGCCAACATTTCCCAGTCCCTTGTTGTATTGACCAAGTAGAAAAAAGTATTACTGCATAATTATTTAAATCTGAGTACTCATTACTGTTACACTAAAGTAAACCACCTTACTATAGTTATTGTAGGCATTTCTTTCTTCTTTCGTTCTAACGTACCTATCGTTCCTAGAGTCATTATTTCCTCCATCTATCATTTTAAAAAAATGTTTATTGAATTCAAATCGTAAAAAATGATTGGCTATTAGATACACGGGGTTTATGAAGCTCAAATAAATACAAGTAAAACTATGTTGGTTAAAATATTTTTTATACATTAATGCCATGAGGACCTCGGCCGGCTAAATAACATCTGACAGTAAGGTTGATCACTTACCTTACACACACCCCTCCACCGATCCGCACTGAGCCCGCGTAGTGGAGTATGGCTCGCACCACCTCATAGTTGAGGTCGTACCCACCAGCAGTGGGACGTATATAGGATAATGATGAATGCCATAAAAAATAGGTCACGTTTTATACATAAACTTTTAGGTTGTCTCTAATTGAATGCATTTTAGATTAACTAACAAATGTCAGCATACTAAACCATACCTAACCTCAGCCTCATCTTCCTGCCACATTAAATACGCCTTCCAGACTGTCCATCGTAACTCAGCCCCATCCACTTGTGACGGCCACTAAATTTCATTTAGGACCGTGTGATACGGTTTATGGAGCGTAAAGTTTATATGTCATCCGTCGAGTGGATCGTAGTATGAATTTTGGTGAACGTTTGTTTTGAAGGGCGTGGATTTTGTAAATACGCGATTACTTTGTTATAATCGTTTGCTATCGTAATGTCCACTTAATAACATATTAGGTCTTCCCCATAGACTAATAAATAACCTCAAAGGGATTCATTTATATTGTACTAGAATTAAGAGATTGTGTTCATTTGTTATACTATCGCATTGGGTGTTATCCTGTAATGATAGATATAAGTTTGGAAAAAAAAATAACCATAAACCATCCAAAAATTGCAAGACCTAGGCTGTTAGTAATCTTTGGGGAGGCCTTTATTCAACAATAGACGTTTTACTGATCTTAGAGATGATAAATTTCTTTACAATGTGAAATTAAAACAGAGTCTAAGAAAAAAGGACTGCCACAGGCGGGACTCGAACTCGCACCTCTCGCAAGCCGAGCGATCGCTCTCCCAATTGTGCTAGCGTGACACTTACATACTCATAGATCCGAAATTCTTTAAGTGAACTTTAGGCTGCAACCGGCCATAATTCATCACTCTTGCGGTTAGATAACTACAACATCCGAATGGAACACCTTTTCAGCTGTTTAACAATCGGTTAAGATTAATCAACTAATTTATTTAGTAACTTTATTTTTTTGCATTAACAATACAATTTTTTACAATGTGAAATTAAAACACTTAAAGAAAAATGGACTGCCACAGGCGGGACTCGAACTTGCACCTCTCGGAAGCCGGTTTCATTAGGATGTTGTAGGTATCAAACCGCGTTGAATCATGACTGGCTGCAGCCTATGGAGCACTTAAAGAAATTTGGACCGATGAGTAAGTTTCACGGTAGCTCAATTGGGAAAGCAATCGCCCGGCTTGCGGGAAGTGTGGGATCGAGTCCCGCCTGTGAGAGTTCTTTTTTCTTAAAGTGTTTTTTTAATCTCAAATCACATATATAGGCTGATGAAAAAAAAAACTTTACCAAATCGTCGCACCGTCTCTTTCTAGGCCTTCCCCTTCGGCGAAATCCGTCCGAAGGCACCCACTGTGTAACGATTCGGGCCCACCTGTCGGGATGCATTCTACACACGAGGCCGGCCCACTCCTACTTCAACATGGCAATCTTCTCGCCTACATCCGATACGTTGGTTTGTGAGCGAATGGCCGTATTTTTCTGACTTTGTCAGTCCTTTTGATACCCAGGATGTTTCGCTCCATTGCTCTTTGGCAGACCTTACTTCTGACTTTCAGTCAGTGAAAAACTCTGGTCCTAGACAGGGATCGGTGGAGAGGTTTGGGGGAGGCCTTTGCCCAGCAGTGGGAGGTTGTAGGCTAACAAAAAAATATTATTATAATGATGACAAATCTTAAATCAACATACACATAAAACTTATTTCCCATTCCAGGGCTTCGCCCCCGACGTAATGAAGACCCTCGTGGACAGCTCAAGCGGCGGCGCACGCGCACAGCTCCGTCTCGCTCTCTCCAAGATGGTGGATCGCCGCGACTGCGAGCACGAGTACGCGAACAATAGAGCGAAAGAGATGGTAGATGAGCTCGCGAAGGACGAGTCGAAACTGTCTTCGGAATTGAGATATCTGCAGCCGTTGGTTTATAAGTACTAAAATGTGTGAAGGATCAAGTCTTATGTAAGAAAGTTTTTAAGTGAAGATACGAGTTTTGTGAATCATCTAACCAACTCTCTAAAGCCATTGTCTAGTTTCGGATGGAGAAATCACTCTGACAAGCTTGAAAAGAAAACATGAACGAAAAGTTAGAGAGAACGGCCTTGGATACCCCTAAAACTATCGTCTTTTATTTGCCTGATTATGAGAAATTCAATATTAACACTGACGGACGGTAGCCAGACACAATAGAAATTTTATTGTTATAACTGCTATAGCAGTCCACCGTCCGTCAAAGACTTAAACAATTTGAGGACAATTTTAAAATGATTGAGGATCAGGCACTTGTCACCTCCAATTCACACCATTACTGCCTTACATAGCACTTTCGAAACCGTTACTTAAAATGTAATAGTTAGCTTAATTGGCCTCAGTTTGAAAACATGTTTTTTATTTAATCTAGCCAACAATCGATAGTACCTATACTCACGTCAATAAATATAGTTGATGGAACCAGGCGTTTCTTTGCGGAAATCCATGACTAAAGCTGAAAAAGAGAATTATTTTGCTTTAAATTTCCACTAAACGACGTGAGCGCAGGAACCCAAATACATCCAACTGTAACCACCTGATAAAACTAGAGCTGGAAGTCGCAGGACTTACAATACAACTTACAACGTGTTTGGGTTCGTGCGCTGACGACGTTTAGTGGAAATTTAAAGCAAAATAATTATTTTTTTCTGCTTTAGTTAGTACATATTAAAGTCAACTAGTAGATAAGCTAATTTTTTCGTTAGGTTATGGTGATATTTTGTCATGGGACATTATATTTCACCTGAAAAAAGCCGTTTAATTAGTTTATTCATTACTGAAAAACATTCTGAAGACTTGATCATCGCGCTATCGTTTTATTTGTATAGTAGCATAGGATTTAGTCGTAAATGACATTAATCAAACTCAAGGTGCATTTAAATATTAAAAGTGATACGTATTTAAGTATATTTCGGAACGAATTTATGTATTTTAGTTAGGTTTTTAGAACTTAAAGATTAATTAAAAACAGTATTTTTCCATGCATGTTTTATTCCAAGTCAAGCCAATGTAAATTTATAACAACATCAAATAAATTGATCTGACTCTGAGGTAAGTAGCTGAAGCACTTGTGTTATAAATGACAGTTAACAGTGGTATAACAAATAACTTTAGCAAATACATATTACACCCATACCAGTACAAACAGATATGTTCATACACACATATTAACGACCGTTTGGTGCAGTGGTCTACACGTCGGACTTCTAAAACCAAGGGTCGCGGGTTCGATCCCCGCACAGTACAAACATATGTGTGCATGAACATGTGTGTTTGTACTGGTCTTTGACGGGTGACAATTTACTACCAGACAGAAATACTTGGGACAGCTTGTGTTACTGTTAATTTATACAGTGACTCTCTTACATCCGAGAGGTCCTGGGTTCGAATCCCTGGTCGAGACAAAAATTGTTTCTGAAATTTTCTGTCGCGAATTTCTCAGAAACGGCTCGGAGTCGGGAAGTTGTCGGTGTTACACCCCCGTGCCTCGGTGCGCACGTTAAGCCGTTGGTCCTGAGCCTGATCTCTCATCGGTCATGTTGGATTGCCGTCTCACCATACTCAAGGCCGCCGTGGTAGAAATCGGAGAGGACGACTACTACTACTTTATAAAATCACACAGCTCTTTTACGACATAGCGCTTACATCCAGCAATATCCTACTGTAAATGCTCCATCTCTATCTATTAACCTAAGTACTTATACTGCGTTATGGAAAAGGGTTATTTGTCACGCCCAATGGAGGAAAAATTAAACGTCGATATTTGGTTAGTATTTTGTGTGCAGTAATTTTTTTTTTAACATTTCATTCCTTATTATTATTGACGACCGCTTGGTGCAGTGGTCCTCATGTCGGACTTCTAAAACCAAGGGTCGCGGGTTCGATCCCCGCACAGTACAAATATAAGTCTGCAAGAACATGTGTGTTTGTACTGGTCTGGGTGTTTTATATGTATAATATGTATTTATTTACAAAAAAAATAAATAAGTATGTTTATCCGTTGTCTAGTTCCCATAACACAAGCTTCTAAGCTGAATTTGGGACTAGAGAAATGGTGTGATTGTTGTGAAATATTTATCACTATTATTATTATTTTACTTTAAGATATATGCCACTTTTCATATCAAAGACTTACTCCTCATAACTAAAACGGCTAAGAGAATCAAAATGAAAATACTAAGATTTCCCGCCTTAGGATTAATATATATGAAGGAACAAGAACTCCCTATAGTATAGTGATGTGCCGAGGGAGAATATCGTAAGCTGACTTCAGTATCTACTTTTATTTTCAGTCTTTCCTCAATAGTCATCATATATGATTTCAAACTTTCGCGTTGCATTGTAACACTAATTAATTGTTATCGGTCTAAATGCGATATATTTTAATGAGTATAAAGTACTCACTGCTCGACGTTTCGACTGGATTGCACGCATTGCCGTGGTCACGAGCTGACTGGTGGCGTGCGGCGTCGTCTGCTCGGAGAGGCCGCAGTTACCAGATCCACCCACAGATTTTCATTATTAAAAATCAATCCAGCCAGAATGTCGAGCAGTGAGTACCTAATTTTCATTAAAATATATCGCGTTTAGACCCGATAACAAGTAATAGTCATCATGTCGCTCATTTTGCGTTCAGCGCCCAATTATAAGAGGTGCTTGTGGCGCAGTGGTTGCAGCGCTTTGGTAGTGATACCCAAAGTTAAGCAACCTAAGGCGCGGTCATGTTTGGGATGGGTGACCATTCCGACCATTTAAGTGACGTCTATTTACATGCATCTCCGTGCTTCGGAAGGCACGTTAAGCTGTTGGTCCCGGTTAATATCGACAGATATTAGTCGCTAAGCCTGGTCAGAGGCCCTCGGGCGGCTTAATAACATCTGACGGTAAGGTTGGTCACTTACCTTACAAACACCCCTCCACCAATCCGCACTGAGCCCGCGTGGTGGAGTATGGCTCGCAAAACCTCATAGTTGAGGTGATGCCTGTGCCCAGCAGTGGGACGTATATAGGCTGATGAGGTGAGGCCCAATTATAAAAAATAATATTCATGATTATTACTCGTATAATAATAATACATTAATCATGTACAAAAGGAGAAAAAAAAACTCAGGCTAAAAAGTACACTCTCTTTTCATCATTGACCTGTATTTATATTTTTACTTTGAGTGTTCAGATTTTCGTGCGGCTGTTACAAGTGTATTTTAATTGGCATGATGATAGCTATCTTTAATATTTTCAAGACCATGGCGTTTAAAAAACATAGCCCTTATGAAGTTAATATAACCAGTTTATTTCCAAAAAGCTGTCGAAACCAATTTTTAAACACACAAAACTCAATATTCGGTCAATTGACTCCGATTTCTAATATATGACCGTAAAGTCACGTTCATGTATTCCCATACAAAATCTATGGAGGCAGACCGTTTTGACAGATAATAAAAAGTATGTCAACGATTGGTGGTGTCGTCTAGCCAATTATATGTCTCCTTTAATTTATTTTATTTAGCATTGTTTTTTTTTTCTAATAGGCATGTTTCCAGTATGAAAGAATATTCAAAAACTGATTTTCTCTCAAATAATTCATAATTTCAGATCCCTTTTTATTAGTATTTATCTGCAGTTCGTGTTATTTAATTTTTAATTGGAATCCAATTGATAAATAGTCACTCAGTCGGCATTGCACTCGATGATGTCAAACTGTGTTATTCCCATACAGACTCTATGGAGAAAAGCGTTTTGACAGTTGATAAAAAGTACGTCAACGATTGGTGGTGTCAACTACCCTATTGACATCCTTCACATCCGTCATAAATAAAAACGATACACAATATGTAACTACTGACCTCTTGATCTGTTTTGACGTGACA
Organism: Pyrausta despicata; assembly: GCA_963921415.1. Taxonomy (NCBI): domain Eukaryota; kingdom Metazoa; phylum Arthropoda; class Insecta; order Lepidoptera; family Crambidae; genus Pyrausta; species Pyrausta despicata. The sequence goes on along the minus strand of OY992865.1, from coordinate 13,875,304 downwards.
ACGTCTTGTAATTCAATGGAGCCGGCTGTAAGCACCAAAAAACATGACGCATGCGGCGTTACTTCGCTCTGAGGCGTTCTATTCAAGGCTTGAAGTGTAACGAGCGACAAAGAGGCAACGTGACAAAGACGTTGTCACATTCAACTATCGTCAGTAAACCGATTTTTTATCAAGTACTCGAGTACCAGCCATTTATTAAGCACAACTCTAGTCCAAAGTTATTCGTCACAGAGGGTAGGAATATGGAATGATAAAGCTGTGCTCGTAATAATGTTGTAGAATGTCGTTTATACAAAGAGCTAGGGCAACAGTCACACCATATAAAGTGACAATTTCTCTAAGGTAATTTGACCGACATAGTTTATTAAGCAGATATTTAGTTTGTCAAAAATAAGAAGGAGAAAGACAGAAAAATTACCAAAAAATTGGTTGATTTAGTTGATGGTTAGATAACTCAGTCATTTTAATTAAAATAAGTGTTTATTTCTTCCATCACAATCAATACATCAAGATTATATTCTAAGGATGAAATTGTTCCCGTCCGACAAGATTTTTTCTTTCTTCAAAATTGTTCTTTTTTTCAATTTAGTAAGTAGGTACCAAACCATTTAACTTTCATTTTCCTTTTTCTCTGTATGTGCACCGCCTGTATGTTCTCTGCTTGGATCTGTGTTTGACTGGTAGAGAAAGCCTCCGGCATTATTTCCGCCACTGTACACAAGTATGTGCAGAAGTTTTATAAATAATAAATAAAATAAAAAATTGAAAATGTAGGTAGTACTAAGTTTTATTTTTAAATCAACAAATTGCGGATAGACGTAACAATTTTGGTAACTTTATGCGATTCCTGCTGCAGTTTGTATGAGGCAATGCCAATACGTAATTGTTTACGCCGAGCTATTTTTAAATAACCTTAAAAAAGTGTTTTGGATGGATTTTTTATGTATTTGAGTTAAACACTCTATTAAGTGGGAGATGTAGTGCAGTCAAGTTTGGTGTGATTATGACAAAATAAATAGGTATATTTCGTGTACTACGATTCAAATGTCTGTCTGAGCGTTATGGAAAAGGGTTATTTGTCACGCCCAATGGAGGAAAAATGAAATGTCGACATGTGGTAAGTAATCTATGTGCATTTTTTTTTATATATTTTATTTCTGATTATTAATGCATATAAAGTTTAAAAACTAACACCCGACTACTTAAAAACACGCTCTAAAAAGTACGAAACAAGAAAACACTCTCCAATGAAATTACTTAGTATGTACAAACTATTAAATATTTACCGTTATTAAATAAACTAACTTACACATATTATTATATTTTAATATATTTTCAATTTATAATATTGATAGAGAAATGTTTTAAGGATAAAGCCGTGGTCGTATACCACTTTTTTTAATTTATTATTCTTATGGCAGGGAACAGATGAACATCCATACCCACATACATACATACATACATACAGGTCAAAATCATAACCCTCCTTTTGCTTCGCCGTAGTCGGGTAAAAACTAAAACATAACTTCATTTAGCTAATACCACTAACTAAAAATAACAAGATTTTTGGCCATATACATAATGTGGCGACGCGCGACTGTCCAGAGATTTGGCCGCAGCAGCAGTATGTCATAGTTGTGCGATGGCGGATTATCATAGTTTGTAATCCCTTGAGCTACAAAAACGTGAGACGATAATTTTTTTATTGTAACATCGCCGATATCGTCCTTTTGGTCCTCAAAAGACAACATACATAATACAACTTTAGAATTTTTCTTTTCTTTCTTACTGCACTCATTGCGGCAGTGTCTTTCTGCATGCACCTAAGGTTTGACTTAGATAAAATGCTTCTTAGCGTTAAGTCAATCTATGTAAAAATCACTAGTACATGGTATAAAGCAAAGTAGCTTCCTGCATCTGCCCCTGGTCTATATGTATGCTTAATCTGTATTTATTTTTTTAAACTTTAATGCATTGAAAATGTACAATGTGTGGACTTAATGCCTTATGGCATTCTCTACCAGTCTACCGAGTAGGAATGCAGAAAGCAAAATTGGTGAATCTTAATGTAAGATACTCCTTGCACACGATACACTGGCTCGATAACACACCATGTGCGCAGGCGACGCGTCCGCTCTCGCCCATGGCTCTCACGGTAATGACGCCGCGCGCCCCGCCACACCGTGAGCACGAGATAGTGTTTAGTTATAACTATGGTTATAACCTGACACAAACACTACATCTCTTCCATATTAAATAATTATTTGATCATTTAATTAAGTAGGTATATAATTTGAATACAATTACACCTTAAATCATAATACATCTGAATCATAGTAGGTACGTCGTTTATCATACTTTGCCTAAAATAAATTCGATAATTTATTGTTCTTCGTTTATTTTTGGATTTCCAATCCTATTTTCCTGTTCTTCTACTACAGCTTTCTTAGGTATAATACCAATCCTATTTTCCTGTTCTTCTACTACAGCTTTCTTAGGTATAATAGTAATATTTTATTTTTAGGTATACTTAATATATTCCTCCGAATTAACCGTTCAAACACTTGACCGGTTTCTTCGTTTCGGATAGTTACAACTCCATCTTTTGATTTTTCTACAACGTGTGGTGTCGGGTTATAATTTAAGGTAAGTTTATTTGTTTTGTATATCTCTTTAACGTACACCTTGGCCCCTTTATTCAGAATCTTTAGGTTTCCTCTTCTTATCTCCTTTCTTTTTTCCTTTTTGCTCTTTGTTCTTGTCATTTATTTCTGTATCATCTTTATTATTAATGTATTGGTATTTTATCTCTATTTATTCTTCTGAAAAATAGTTTGTAGGTGTTTTCTCTGCCACAGAATGGAGCGTCGTGTTTATACATCTTAAGGTATTCATTGAGCCTCTTTTGTAAATCTTTTTTCTCGTGCTTGCCTATCTTTAAACGTTTTAATACTCGTATATCCAGATTCTACCTCTTTGTGGCGTTCCTTGGGAGAGGCCTATGACGACCGTTTGGTGCAGTGGTCTACATGTCGGACTTTAAAACCAAGGGTCGCGGGTTCGATCCCCGCACTGTACAAGCATATGTGTGCATGAACATGTGTGTTTGTACTGGTCTGGGTGTTTTCTATGTATAATATGTATTTATTTACAAAAAATAAGTATTTAAGTATGTTTATCCGTTGTCGAGTTGTTGTGCGAGTACCCATAGCACAAGCCTCGTAGCTTAATTTGGGACTAGAGAATTGGTGTGATTGTTGTGAAATATTAATTATTATTATTTATTAATATCCAGCAGTGGATTCTAACAGGCTGATATGATATGATGTGATATGATGACCTCTTTACCTCGCCGTTTTGTTGCGAACAGTAAGGGACAGTATCAAAAAGCAATATGTTGCACTCTTTACATGTTTACTATTGTTTAACAAAAACGTATGAGAAAAGATCATTTTAGATCAACTAATTACTTGACACCCTCACCCCGCAAACCCACTACTTTAAAAACAATCATTTTGCACAATACAGGTTGTGCAACCGTTCTACTTAGCAAATAATAAAGTGTTAAAATATTATTTTAGCAATAATCACGTGACTAAATAATTCGTCTGCCAAATTAATGATTGTACAAAAAGTTGGAAGATTAATTATTAGTTTTTTAAAATAACTATTTTGTAACCAAAACTTACGCGAAGCCGTGTAAATGGCGGTATGTTAGAGTAATCTTATTATTATTGATCTTATTGAATTACCTACATTTTGCCGCACTATTCCGTCTTCTAAGTGAGTGTCGAACGTTGCTGTGTAGAAAGTCAAGTCCTTAAGAAATACACATTGCGTGAATTAAGCCAAATAAGGTGAATTTGGTTCTGGCACGTTAGACGTACAGATTTATGTGATTCCAGGCTTGAAGTAAATATTCGATATGAGTTCTTAAATATGTTATTTTCATATTTTCAGGAGATTTCCGTATTACTAGGCGTGTACTAAGGCGAGTACTAAGCATGGCAAAAAGTATGCGGACAACGGAAAATTTAATAAGAACATCACATGCCTATTAGCACTAAGCTATTTAAAAAAACAGATATTCCAGTCTATTTCATCTTCTTCTGCCACGTTGTCGACTCCTCTATTTTTTCTCAATTGTTTGGTCTTTCTTCATTTTACTTATCATTGTCTTCTAACCTTCTCTTTCTCAGTAGCTGTGTTTTGCAATACTGTCTAAAATGACCTAATTTTATGACTTTTTGGCTTGATTCCTTAACCTGACAAGAAATTTTTCCTGTCTTATCAAGCGGAAAACATGCCTTTGGTAGAATTTGTTCTATTGTTATCCAAATCGAGATTACCTAATGCTGGCAAGTTGCTAGACATCGTCAGGAGTAGATTGGATCGACTTGAAAACACAAGATCTTTCTTGCGACTTCGTTTTGTGCATTGTAAATTTGCACCAATGTTTGACAGCAGGTGGCAAAAACTTTTTTTTCTAATTTGATGGGGTACATTTGTACCAAACATTTCCAGTTTAATGGGGGTACATTTGTACCAAATATTTCCAATTTAATGATGGGAACCTTTGTACCAAAAAATTCCAATTTAATGGGGGTACCTTTGTACCAAATATTTCCAATTTAATGGAGGTACCTTTGTACCAAATATTTCCAATTTAATGGAGGTACCTTTGTACCAAATATTTCCAATTTAATGGACGTACCTTTGTACCAAATATTTCCAATTTAATGGACGTACCTTTGTACCAAATATTTCCAATTTAATGGACGTACCTTTGTACCAAAAATTTCCAATTTAATGGGGGTACCTTTGTACCAAATATTTCCAATTTAATGGAGGTACCTTTGTACCAAAAATTTCCAATTTAATGGGGGTACCTTTGTACCAAATATTTCCAATTTAATGGAGGTACATTTGTACCAAATATTACCAATTTAATGGGGGTATTTGTTACCAACAACTACAATGGTTCTTTGTTTCACATACCTACTCGACATATTTTAATAAGCCTCGCTTACCTTTACTTACGCTTACGCTTTGCTATGTTAGCAAAACAACCACAGGTTGGCAATGTCAAAAACATAGTTCCTATCTTTGGCAACTGATTTAGAGTTAGGAAGTCAAAGGAAAACGCCTCCTACTGACCGGATGTTAGGGTCGGGGACCGAGGTCTGACAGACATCATCTTGATTCGTCTATCTATACCATTCAGAATATAAATCTTATATGCCGCGGTTCATATGCGGTACTAGGCTAACAGCGCCATCCAGGCTATGGAGCCGTACCAGCGCTCGCTGTCGCGCCTGCCACCGCCAGGCATGCGCCCGCGATGGCAAACGGTAGAGGTAGCTACATATCTATTCACCACGGCATCATAATAGCCTAAAATGGCATGACAGTAAAAGTACCTAAAAGGCATTTAAAAAGAACTGTAGAATGCATACCCAACTCAACTCTCAATTCACCTAAATAAATAAGTTGTAATTCATTGCATTGAATTAAAGTTGAATTATCCATGTTTAAAACAGCATTTAAAGTAGAACAATCAATTCGGAAGGTGCGATCAATTTTTATTTAATTACTGTTGGAATTACAATGAATGTCAGATCGCAATAAAGTTTTTATTGTTTACAAGATAAGATCATTGTTGCACGAAATAATTGAGAACCTCTTTTTCGTTATAATAAGTCAATGTACCTACGTAATTTTGAACGTCATTTATTTTAGTAATAAAATGAAAAACGATGTTACATTTTTATCAAATAAGAAACGATATAACCAATGCAAATGTAACAATACATTACATTAACTACTACATTACTAACGTAATTTCTACCGTTATGGAAGAGCGTGGCCTCCTGATACAGGCATTCTGTAATGCCTAATAGGAGACTTCATCATGTTGTTTTTAAAGTTTATTTGATTACGTAGATAAAGATTTATTATTATTATTATAACAATAATATAGTGCACTAAAGCTCATTTGCCGGAAGATTGTTTTCTATTTAATTTTTACACCTTGTATGGACACATTTCCCCCTTTTACGTAACTTTATTTTATTTTATTTACAAATACAAGTATTGTCTGACCTTTTTCCTCGTCGTCACTTGTAAGATACTCCTTGCACACGATACACTGGCTCGATAACACACCATGTGCGCAGGCGACGCGTCCGCCTTCGCCCATGGCTCTCACGGTAATGACGCCGCGCGCCCCGCCACACCGTGAGCACGAGATAGTGTTTAGTTATAACTATGGTTATAACCTGACACAAACACTACACTTAATATATAAAACTCAAAGGTAACTGACTGACATAGTGATCTATCAATGCACAGCCTAAACCACTGGGTGGATCAGACTGAAACTCGCCACGTATGGCGTTGGCACTAATTATTGGTTATCGGGTCATAACGCGATCTATTTGAATGAGTATTTAGGTACTCACTGCTCGACGTTTCGGCTGGATTGCACACAGCCGTGGTCACGAGCTGACTGGTGGCGAGCGGCGTTGTCTGCTCGCGGCGGCCGCAGTTTCCAGATCCACCCTCACATTTTTATTATTAAAACTGTTAGTACAGTCACAGCGACGTTGGCATCCGCTAAGAAAGGATTTTGATAAATTCAACCCCCAAGGGGATTTACACCAACACACTAATTCTCTAGTCCCAAAGTAAGCTACGAGGCTTGTGTTATGGGTACTAGACAACGGATAAACATACTTAAATACTTTTTTTTTGTAAATAAATACATATTATACATAGAAAACACCCAGACCAGTACAAACACACATGTTCATGCACACTTATGCTTGTACTGTGCGGGAATCGAACCCGCGACCCTTGGTTTAGAAGTCCGACATGCGGACCACTGCACCAAATAAATAAATAAATAGGAGATGAAAGTTTATATGAAACTCGGTGGTAAAAAAACTAAAATCTACGCGGACGAAGTCGCGGGCAGCCGCTAGTTAATCTTTAATACTACTTTAAATTTTTTCGAAAGATAAGAGTGAATCAAGATGAAGGTTTCTATGTTTACTGAAATGGTTAATATAGATAGATAGATAGATAAACACTTTATTGTACGTGTAGAATACAAAACAAAAATTACAGACAAATTTAACAAATAATGGTGTACAATTTAGGCGGTCTTATCACTTGTAGCGATCTCTTCCAGATAAAGGAACATTCAATTAACAGGAAAGGGAAATTTTAGCAAAATATATATAGAGATAATGCAAAACACATTTTTTACGAAACGACTAAGGTATATAATATGACTAAACTTTAATACATCCACTTAAACTCATAAATACCTACAACAAAATTATAGATTTAAATATAAAATAAATACATAATTATAAACCAATAAAAAGTATTTAATATATTAGAGAACTGAAAAAGCTAGTTCTTCAATGCAATAAAGTTTAAAATACGATACCAGCAGTTGCCATGATGACACTTATCTTAGATATTTTCAATGCCATGCGATGTGGGGATTTACGTAGACTCAAGGAAACACCTTTATGTTAACTGATGCAAGTTTAATGTGTCAAATAACTAATGACATGAGCTTAAATACTATTGCATATGTGTGGGTGGGGTGCACACACACTACAAAGCACATGGCGTTTAAAAAACATATCCCCTATTAAGTTGAAAAAGCTGTGGAAACCAATTTTTAAACACACAAAATGCAATAAATATTCGGTCAATTGACTCCGATTTCTGATACAATATCATGACACTTTTTTGTATTCCCATACAAAATCTATGGATGCAGACCGTTTTGATAGATCATAAAGAGTGTTTCAACGATCGGTGGTGTCATCTTGCCTATTGTCTGCGTAGTTTGCTCAATTTAAACTTTATAGCTTGAATCACTGTTAAAAAGTGTCATTTGTTTTGGTGAGAAGTTTCTTTAATAAAACACGAACACTTACAACTGCACTAGACTTCAATACCAGTTAGGGACAGACAGACAGCCATAACGACGTGTCTGGACAGGACGTAGGTACCTAGTCTTTGTCAAGGTAGTCTGAGTCTAGGTCATAACAACATGATAATAATGCCACCCCTTTTACAAAAGATGCAAGCACACCTTAGATTAAACAAAAAATAGTTTGTCTGTAAAGTCGGTTTACTGACGATAGTTGAACGTGACAACGTCTTTGTCACGTTGTCTCTTTGTCGCTCGTACCGCGCTCTCGCTTGCACTTCAAACCTTGAGTGGAACGCCTCAGAGCGAGGTAACGCCGCATGCGTCATGTTTTTTGGTGCGTGCAGCCGGCTCCATCGAATTGGGATGATGACACCTATCTTAAATATTGTCAAGAACATGGTGTTTAAAAAACATAGCCCCTATGAAGTTAATACCACCAATATATTTCAAAAAAAGCTGTAGAAACCAATTTTTAAACACACAAAACGCAATAAATATTCGGTCAATTGACTCCGATTTCTGACACATGACCGTGACGTCACAACCATTTATTCCCATACGAAATCTATGGAGGCAGACCGTTTTGACAGATAATAAAAAGTATGTCAACGATTGGTGGTGTCGTCTAGCCAATTATAAGACGTCACGTCATAAAGGCAGATACGGTATGCGCCAGTCGCGCGTGATCCTACCTAATCGAGTCCAAATGGACCTACTCCTCTCTTAGTCACAGTCAGTACTGCGAGTTGTTTACACGTGCATTCGTTTCGTGAGCAGTGGGGTGAGCACTAACAACTTTCGTAACGTATTCGTAACATGTACCTATAAGAATAATAATTATGTAAAACAACATCACATATGTACATTGATCTAACTCTGTGGTAAGTAACTTAAGCCCTTGTGTTACAGATATCAGAATCAACAGCGGTATTACAAATAAACTTAAATAAATACATATAACACCCAGACCAGTACAAACAGACATGTTCATGCACACAAATGTTTGTACAGTGCGGGAATCGAACCCGCGACCTCTTGGTTAAAAGTCAACTTCATAACCAATACACCAAAGTGGTCGTCAATAACCTATAGTTAAGTTCTCAATTTGTATGGAGAAACTGTCAGATTCTGACTTTTGGACGACACGAATATGTTACGGAAATGTTCGAGCTCACCCGCACAGCCCATTTTTAGTCTTTCCCTGTCTTAGATTTAAGATGCGCACTGAGTTGAGAGTATACTTTCGTCGAGTTTTAGGAGGAGAAGGAGTAAAGTATTTGACGCCCCTAGTTAGAAATATAGACGACCGCTTGGTGCAGTGGTCCAACGATCGGACTTCTAAAACCAAAGGTCGCAGGTTCGATCCCCGCACAGAACAAGCATAAGTGTGCATGAACATGTGTGTTTGTACTGGTCTGGGTGTTTTCTAATAATAAAATAATATGTATTTATTTACAAAAAAAAAGTATTTAGGTAAGTATGTTTAACCGTTGTCTAGTACCCATAACACAAGAATCGTAGCTTAATTTGGAACTAGAAAATTGGTGGAATTGTTGAGAAAATTCGTTTTTTTATTTGTAACAAAAAAATGATTTATTTCCTAAATAGGTACTCCGACCCTGACCCCCGTCCTAAAGAAACCCGAAAATTACTTTTAATTGGGTTTGTCTAGTAAAAAAGAAATTGGGGTCCTCCGGGAAGGACGGGGGCCTCGGGTATCGAGGTACTCAGGGAATAACCCGTAAAAAAAACTTTTTGGTTCATTTAACTTATTTATTTATACATACTTTTTATCATAAGTAAATAATTTAATAATATCTAAGTACGATTTTAAGTCATTATCCAATCCATTTCCAATTACAGACTTTTTTATGGCACTATATTAAATATCTGATTATATCAAAAGCAAATAATTTTGATCGAATTTACTCATAGCATCATAATAAGTTATCCAAGTAACTGCAATGCTTTTACTTGATTCATGAAGGTTTGCTTATCAACTACTGAATAATGTACAGCTTCAAAAAATAGTTTCAATAATAATAAAAATAAAAAACTTCCATTTTTTAAAACAGCAAATAAGCACTTGACATCTTCCGTATATTAACACTAAGCATTTAAAATCGGTGGTAGTGAACACGGTACCTATTATATTATTTATATATCTTTATTTAGAAAACAAACAGCTATAAATAACACATTTGGCTTAATAGTAATGCATTGTTCTTAAGCAATACAGATTAGACCATTATTTATTGCAATGATTATGTATAATAAATACTTAATAAATAATTATATTATTATACTTAATAAGTGAATTAAGCGAGTGAAGCGTGATTGACGGACAAACATCCAAATATCCAAACATCCAAACAAAGAAACTTGCTTATACTATGGGTACTAACTTATATGTGATACTTTGTACGGTCTAATAATACTTTTTTAATCTAATCCTAATTCGAAGACTCCCTTTTAGGTGTGAACCACGCAGAAATCCCACCCCATATGAGCTGAACTATACTCCCCAATAGTTCCAGAATATACACAAAATAGTTATCTCTCGGTTCATCTTCGCCCACATCATCCAGCGTCAAACCTTCATCATCATCGTCATCATTGCCTCTATTGCTGTCAACTTCATTGACAGTATCGTTGACATCTAGAGTCTCTAGTTTCCCTAAAACTGGTAGATAACTGTTGAAAAGGCTGATCTTCTCCGGTTTACCATCAACCTTTTTCAGAGCCTCAACTGACAGTTCTTCTACGTCACGGTCTTCGGTAATGTCGTTGCCTACAGGTAGGTAGTTGGGTTTTGTCACTTCTTCTGGTATTTCGTCCAGCAGTTCAATTTTCTCCCATGATTTACGCGTGGAATTTTCGGTCTTCGTTTTGTTGATGCCAAGAAATCTGGAATTGGTGAAAAATAAATAAAATAAAAATGTAAATGTTCAGAAAATTAAAGCCCATTTAACAGTAATATTTTTTTATTGCACAAGTACAATATAACACAAAATAGAATTATAATAAGTAAACTTATAGCAGATTGCATTGTGCAATTTGAAGATTGCATCGCACGAAATTTTGCAGGGGTCCCCATACTAGGCAGAGCCTGTGACTTGGGAGAACCATTATAAATATGAAAATTCCCAATTATAAAAAACTGGTATTTGGTTAGTCATTTTTAAGACTATGTATGTTAGTAGTACATACTGATGATGAAAAGCATAGAATAGAACAAAATGTAGAAATTAGCTTATGTGATAGATTCACGCCTAATTACATGCAGATTGGTAAATCTCTTCAACACAGCAGAGTCCATTCGCTCTGAAATTATTTTCAGGACCCTGTCAACTCTCCCACGCATGTGCAGCACAACCGAGGCCGTCTTTTTACGCATGATGCCTAAGAAATCGTTAATGTTAGCTAGTGAGATGATGCACTGCAAAAACGCGGGAGCCCCAACAAGGCCCTAAGAATGTTGTTGTATTACACTTTGGGGGTGTAATATATCCTCTACGTAAAACAGGCCTAAATCGACGACCACTTTGATGTAATGGTCAAGAAGTTGACTATTAACCAAGAGGTCGCGGATTCGATCCCCGCACTGTACAAACATTTGTGTGCATGAACGTGTCTGTTTGTACTTTGTATATATTTAAGTTTATATAATACCACTGTTGATTCTGATATCTGTAACACAAGTGCTTAAGCTACTTACCACGGAGTCAGATCAATCTAAGTGATTTTGTTCTATATTTATTATTTATTTATTTATTGACTGCCTAATTTGACAGCAGATTTCGCTACAATCTTACCTCTTGTGTGTGACGATGTGGAGTGTAGATTGCACTTTAATAATTAACAATAAATTGACTTGCTATCTTAAATCAGCAAAACCGGTTAATTCAATCACAAGTACCCATGTTTGTATCAAGTTAGCAGAACTTAGGCCGTTTAAAGGTTACCCGGGGGTGTAATAATCACTTCGGAGATAACTTCATCACAAGAAACAACATGATAGAAACAATTTTATAATAGAACTAGCTGACGTTGTTTTGCTATACATATTAATTATTTTTCTTATCACTAAGGGGTATGAAAAATAGATGTTAGCCGATTCTCAGACATACTCAAAATGCTAACAATTTTTTTTATAAGAATTGCTCAAGCCGTTTCGGAGAAGTAACGATTGTGACACGACAATTTTATATATAGAGATTGAACTAAAAAAATGGTACACACATTTAGCTTAACTCTTAGTTTTGGCAGTTACCTTTGTTTTTTCCCCTTTAACTCACATACAGGCAATCACGATTGTGAGCACCTTTGCATGGCCATAAGGTAATTACTTGAGTAAGGTACCTCATATAAAGTAACTTTATAAGCTTGTAAATAGTAAAGTTTAAAGTAGTGGACCCAGTTGGTCGAAGTTAAGATAACCTGCGTCGATGGGGGTACTTGAGCAGCGCAGACGTTAGCTGTGAATGTGGAGAACCCCTTCTAACCATGGTCCTCATGAACTGTCCTGCGTGCCCGACCACCTGCTCGCGTGAGGACTTAATTGTCAGTAACCAGAGGGCTAGCACGGTAGCCGCTTTCTGGGCAAGTAAGATTTAGCCCGTCTTGCTGACGCAAAAGAAGAAGAAGAAGCTAGTAAAAATCTGCACTGAGAACCAAATTACTCGTTAAATTCAGAGAACTTTCTCTCTAAGCCGTTGTGCGTCGTCTAAACCGCCCATGGGTCACATGGGTCTTTGAACAGGCTTAACGGCACAATTATCAATTATCAGCACTTAGATTATTACAATCATCAGCATAGAATAAGTACCTGTAAATAGGAGAAGTGATCCTCTCAGCAATATTGTTAGCGATCTGGTGGTAGACGTCCAGCGATGGGTGGGTACCAGCAGTCGTTGGTAGGGTTGTGTAGACCGAAACTACGGAGTCTTCGGGCATGGAGCGACCGCTGCATGACTGGTGAACCTGGAATGATAAGTTCATAGGTTGAACATAATGAAATGGAATTCCATTTTACTGCTGGCTGTAGTGTTCTTCTTAGATTATAACTTGGATCTTTTCAAGAATAATAGTCCTCTTGGCCGATTTCAACCACGGCGGCCAATCTCAACAGAGATCAGCCAACTACACAGGAGATATTATAGTGCACAAGTGTAAGCGCAATACACAGGTGCACTCACTGTTCCATCACTCTCAGAGTTCGGTGAGACGGCAATCCGACATGACCGGAGAGAGATCAGGCGCAGACCAACGGCTTAACGTGCGCACCGAAGCACGGGGGTGTAACACCGCCAAGTTCCCGACTCCGAGCTGTTTTTGAGAAATTCGTGACAGAAAATCCTGGGACCTGGGATTCGAACCCAGGACCTCTCGTATATAAGGCAGAAACTTTGCCGAGGCAGTTTTGTGCTTTTCAAGAGAAGAGTGAATAGACCACTACTAGACAGACATGATCCTTCCTTGGCCACATTGACATATACCATCGGCTTAGATTGTAGCCAAATATTTGGATAGCTACTAAATATAAAAACCTGTAGATAAGGAGTAGTAACTTTGAAATTTTCAAAATTGTCAAAAAGATTTTTCAAAAAGATTTTTTTTATATATGATGAAACTGAAAATTTACGGTTTTCGTAATTTTTCCTATATCTGTACTATAAGACGTGACTTCGTACTAAATTTCAAGATTCTAAGTTTACGGGAAGTACCCTGTAGGTTTTGATTCCCGTGCGAGTTTCGAAAATTTGCGGAAATTTGCGGCCTAAATGGCTGTATCTTTTGATTGCGATGGCTTAGAAGGTTGATTTTCCTACAGCTTCCAGGGACAGTAGACCTAAGTATCATATAGAATTTTCAGTTTGATACCTTCACGCGTTCCTGAGAAAAACGGTCTTGACAGACGGACGGACGGACAGACGGACAACAAAGTGATCTTATAAGGGTTCCGTTTTTTTCTTTTGAGGTACGGAACCCTAAAAATAAGTGTACATTCTTTAGAACCAGCATACAAATGCTGTATACCGTCGCTAAGACTAAATAAATGGATACGAAAGTAAAAATAAATATATTGTAACTGTATTTTTTTTAAATTACAAGACAGAAATGTTAATGTAGGAAGTCATACCCTGACAGAGATCTCTTTCGAATCTCTTTTGCCTATGTGTTCGACATGTGTTCGACATGTGTTCATTCATATGAAATTAATTTATGAACGAATACAAGTCTTTTGAAAATGCTTTCATCATAAAATGGTTTCAAATCTCACTGTCAAACACTCGGAAACGTTTTGTTGATACGTAATAATTGTGCTTTCTATTCCCACTCCCAGGCGTTATACGATTGATATTTCTGGCATTTACCGGTATCGCCGTCTTCGTTAGTACACCACTCACGTATTTGTCTTTTTATTTCGACAAATTCGACAGCGTTTGGCAAACGATAAGGTATAGAAGTATTCGTTAAAATGAACGCCTAGCTGTTCTCCTGGCTCATGTCAGGGTTATTGAAATTTGAGTTTTTGACGTGACAACGTCTTATAAATCGATGGTGCCGGCTGCACGCACCAAAAAGCATGACACATGCGGCGTTACCTCGCTCTGAGGCGTTCCATTCAAAGCTTGAAGTGCAAGCGAGAGAGAGGCAACGTGACAAAGACGTTGTCACGTTCAACTATCGTCAGTAAACCGACTTTACAGGCAGCCGATTTTTTTTAATAAGGTCTGCTAATTCAAAAAATGATATTAAACGAGTTTTTTATATCGCACCCCCGGTGCGACAGTCACTTTTGCAAAAAATGCAAAAATTAGTTAAAAGTATGTAATAATTGTCCTAAAGCATCCCTTTACTTGGTGTGATAATGTTACTTTTGTAGTACGCATAGTTTCCGTATGAGGCGTGAGTGTCATTGTCGTTTTGGCGCGAATCACGGCGCGCTGGGAGCAACATCGTTTTATTGGTTAGTTGTTCGCGGTCCCCCCGCCCAGTGCAAATGTGTCTTGGAGCTACACTGTTCTAAGGTAATTGTGACAAAATATTTTTATGATTCTGGAGCAATAATGTCCTAAGATGCAGTTGTGACATTGTTTCCCCAATATTTAAATATCTTTAAAAGTTTAGTTTTTTTGGTTACTTTGGAGAGTTTTGACTTAATTTATTTCTTTCGTTGATAACAGTTCATATTTGTAATTTATAATAAAACTTTATTAACAATTTGTTCTTGTTTTCTTTTTAACTCACTGTGACATAACTGCAGTTATAATTCCTAGAGCCACAACGTCACTTCTGAGGGGGGAGGTAGGTTTAAATAATATTATAGGATATATATTTATAATATTAAGTGATAATTATTTATCCAAAAGTAAAGTTAAAAGTTGACGTTGCAGTATAAGCTATTGATGTCATCTATATCTTCTAAAGTCATTGTTTTGCGAGTTGTCAAAGTTTTAAATGCTTCTTCAGAAAAACTACATTTTTGCATCAGTGACAGTGTCGCACCGGAGGTGCGATATATATTACAACATCACATACATTAATAGCTTAAGCACTTGTGTTACAGAAATCAGAAAAAACATTGGTATTACAAATAAACTTAAATAAATACACATATACACCCAGACCAGTACAAACAGACATGTTCATGCACACAAATGTTTGTACAGTGCGGGGATCGAACTCGCGACCTCTTGGTGTAATAGTCAACTTCATAACCGTTTACACCAAAGCAGTCGTCAAAAATATATTGTAATAAAGATTGCTTATTTAATTACAATATATTGAATACATTGACTACTTATTTGATATACTTAGCTGTTTATTTGTTGTTAATGTTTTTTGGTGCTTTCTCTGAATAGTTATACTCGTAGTAAAGTGTTGATAAGGTGTTCAGATTATTTTTAGTATTTCTGGAATACAGTTACAACTGGATTCTTCTTTACTTTTTTATTTGTAGTACTCCTATCTCGATAGGACGTGCACACATATAATAATTTTCCATCATACGTGAAGCGAAAAACTACGAGAAATGTTTAGTGGACTGTAATCTTTTGACCTCCTACGTATCTTTCATGACTTTTAATTTGGCAAAAGAAAGGTTATTTTTTAATTTAATAAATTTTGAAGAATAAAACCAAATGATTGCGCAAAGGCTCACCTTGACAAATCAGATGTGCAGGAGTCGGCAGCAAGTGACTAAATAAGGGTTACCTCATTGCTGGGCCCAGGTAAAGCTCCCCTAGATCACTTTAATATCAGATGGAACAGGATGGCTTCACGCAATTATACACAGATAGATAATTTGATTTATGGCGGGTTGAGGATTGCTTTATAATTAAACGAGAACAAACGTTAAAACGAAAAGCTTAAGCGCGCGCGCAGTGAACTCGACCAGGAAAAATCCAACTATATCTGCCAGTGTTGCCAATGTAAATTTTTAAGAATAAAAGGTTACGGCAACAATTGCAACACTGAAAAAACCAGCTTTTTAGCCAGTTACAAAATAATTAAACGATAATATCGAACATTACCGCCCACCTAAATGCGACGGTATTTACACAAAAACGACAATTGAATATCTCGAAAAGTCTACTGTATTTGAATTGAATACGAAAAGTTACACCAACCTTGTGTTGACGAAGGTAGTGTAAAGAAAGCGACAAACAAAAATTATATGGAAGTGTCATTTGCCAGAGGCAACGGACACATCTTAACGACAGGTCTTTTGTACTGCCCAGCAGCAGTCCTCACCGTCACTACCCGACAGATTCCATCTGCACCTGGATGTAGCGCAATAATACGTCCTAGTGGCCATCTTTGTGGACTCAATTGTTCATTTATAACCAGCACCATGGTTCCTACTGCTATGTTTGTGTTATGCTTATCCCATTTAGCCCGTTGTTGCAATGTATGCATGTACTCTCTCTGCCACCTTTGCCAAAAATCCTGATGAATTTTCTGGATGAGTTTCCAACGCTGAAGAACGCCAATTTTCAAACCAACTAAATTTTCCTCTGGCATAATCGACAACGGTTCCAACGTCAGAAAATGACCCGGAGTCAACACCGAGAGATCATTAGCGTCTGTGCTAAGAGGAGTAAGAGGGCGAGAATTTAACATTGCTTCTACTTGGGCCAGGACAGTGTAGAACTCTTCAAAAGTGAGCCGCTGAGTGCCGATAACGCGAGACAAGTGTGTTTTCACTGATTTGATCCCTGCTTCGGCTAAGCCATTAAAATGGGGACTCCCAGGAGGACTAAACGAAAATTTTATCTCCTGTGCCTCCGCGGCCTTTCCCATTAAAGAACCAAGGTAGTTACTAGCACCGACAAAGTTTCGGCCCTGGTCGGAGACAAGGTGACTACATCGACCACGACGTGCGATAAACCTGCGCAAAGCAGCGAGAAAAGCCTCAGACGAAAGCTCGGAAGCTAATTCAACATGAATCGCTTTCGTACTGGTACAAATAAAAACGCAAATGTAACCCTTATAGGTTTTTACACCGCGGCCGCGTCCAAGCGCTATGTCAAACGGTCCACCAAAATCAACGACAGAACTAGCGAATGGTTTGATTTGGTTGACACGATACGAGGGCAGGTTACCCATGAATGGAGTGGGAGCAGGTTTTGGGCGCGCACGAAAGCACTTCATGCAACCTGAAAGCACCGAGCGAACAGCGCGTTTAGACGACAAAATCCAAAAGTGTTGAGCGAGGAGGTTTTGAAGAGTTTGCACACCAGGATGCATAAAACGAGTATGATACTCTTGGATGATTAGAGAAGTGAGGCGATGAAACCGAGGCAGCAGCAGCGGATGTTTTATGTCAAAATCAACGTCGGCATTAACGAGGCGACCGCCCACCCTGAGAAGACCCGCTTCATCGATAAATAGTGATAACTTACGCAAACTCTTTGGAAGTGAGTTGAGAGAACCATTTCTCAAATTCTCAAACTCCGATGAAAATACACTCTCCTGTACAAATCTAATCAAGAACATGAGCGCTCTGTGAATCTCAGAGGGTAGTAAAGACCCAACAACGCGTTTATCGACAGAAGTTTGTTTTGAATTATGTCCGAAACGAAAACAATACGACACAACATGTTTTAAAGTCAACAACGACGAAAATTTGTTTATTAACGATTCGATAAGGTTAGGTTCTTTTAAAGTCACAAGGCTAAAAATACGCTGTTCCTCTTGCAAGGGCTCCTGATTTAAAAACGATAGAGATGGAGTCGTAGGCCACTTTTCTTCAGGTTCAGCAAGCCACGATGGACCCTGCCACCAGATACTGTCGCTAACAAGATCAGCGGGTAACGAACCGCGCGAACCGACATCTGCAGGATTCAAATGAGTGCTGACATGCCTCCATCGATCAGGAGCGACAATGTCTTGTATGTGACTGACTCTATTGGCCACAAAAGTTTTCCATTTTGATGGACACGACTTAATCCACGATAAGGCCACGCTGGAGTCAGACCAGGCATATATATCGTCAAAAGAATAAAAAGGTTTCAAAGCTTCGATAGTAGCATGCATGAGGTCCGATAGTAAAACAGCAGCTTGGAGTTCTAGCCTGGGAATAGATTGTTTTCGAAGAGGAGCAACTTTAGTCCTTGAACAACAAAGATTGACAGAGTATGAGCCTTCACTGTCAATAACACGACAGTAGATCACAGCGCAATAACCACGCTCCGAAGCATCGCAAAAGCCGTGAAGTTGCAACGAAACGAAAGGGCCGAAAGCACGACGAGGAATTGAAACTGATGCCAAAGATGACAGTTGAGATTTAAAACGCTGCCATTCTGAAGCGATCTCAGAAGGTGCGTCATCATCCCATAGGACACCAGCAGTCCAAAGTAGCTGCATTAGATACTTTGCATAAAACGTGACCGGACCGAGAAAACCCAAAGGGTCATAGATACGTGCGATCTCCGACAAGATAGTACGTTTTGTGCAACGACAACTATTAGTATCTGCAACTCGAAAACGAAAAGAATCAGATTGGGGCTGCCACAAAAGTCCCAAAATCTTGAGCGAAATGTCAGACATTTCTTCAAAACGTTTGAAGTCATCTGAATACAAGTCTGCGGAAGGAAGGCTATCGAAAAACTGACTATTATTAGAGGTCCACTTTCGCAACTGGAAACCACCTGATGACAATATTTTGGCGAGCTCTTCTCGAAGACGACAAGCCTTTTCGACTGAATCTGCTCCAGTGACAACATCATCCACGTAGATGTCACGAGCGAGAACAGCGGCGCCAGCTGGGTATTCCTCGGCGGAATTCTTGGCTAGTTGAGCCACGGTGCGGAGAGCTTGAAATGGAGCAGACGATACTCCATACGTCACAGTCAGGAGACGATAATCCCGAACTGGTCCAACTGGGGAAGGACGCCACACGATACGCTGATATTCGGCGTCTTCTTCAGGAACCAATATCTGCCTGTACATCTGTCGCACATCACCCGTGAATACAACGGCATGCCAACGAAAGCGCAGAAGGACATCGAAAATGCTCGTCTGTAGTTTTGGTCCTGGAAGAAGAGTTTGGTTCAGTGACACTGAATTTGCATCTTTCGCGCTCGCGTCAAATACGACGCGAAGAGGCGTGCTCACTGAATCAGGGCGTAGAACTCCGTGATGGGGAATGTAATAAAATTGGCCCTCGCTACTAGGAGGAGGATCCACCTCCTCGAGATGACCACTCGACTCATAGTCCTCCATGAAATCCACATAGGCCTTCTTGGTTTCAGAATTGGAATTCAATTTACGTTCCAACGATAAAAAACGTTTTAGAGCAATTTCTCGAGAGATAACAAAGTTCGGTTTATTTGTAGGATCAACGAAAGGCAAAGGAACTACAAATCTTCCTTCTTCGGTACGACAATGATTAGCGACAAAATAATCTTCACACTGTTGGTCCTCCTTCGACAAGAAAGATTTTGTTGGAGAACTAACATTTTCTAATTCCCAAAACCTTTTTATGGAATTATCTAGTGAAAGATTCGATACGAAAAGGCAATTTTTGCTACGACTGGATTTCGAAGAGGGTTGAGTGACGTCACACGCACCCATGATAATCCATCCAAAAATGGTGTTCAAAGCTCTTGGCTGTCCAGGCTTTCCCTGCCTAAGACCTGGTAACAACGACGATGCGAAAATATCTGCACTGAGCAGCATGTCTACCGGTCCCGGTTGAGCAAAGCTCGGATCAGCTAGAGGCAAATTCTTTATGTGAGACCACTCCGACGTATCGACAGGTTGAATGGGTTGGTCTGCACATATAGACGACAAAACTAAAGCTTCGAATACGATATTCGACGAAAAGTGTGAATTAGGTATGGGCCTTATTTCACATGACAGTGAACCAAGTGGTTGTGTGACGGAGTTACCAATTCCATTGACCGAATGTTGGCCACGACAAATTTTGAGTCCTAACATTTTTGCACAAGTCTCCGAAATAAAATTACATGCACTAGCACAGTCTAAAAGTGCACGCACTGGTCGAAAACTACCAGAACTGTCCTTAATTAAAATTCGAACAGTTGAAAACAAAACAGTATTTTCACTAGTCAATGATGTTAAAACTGTGTTACCACCAACATTCTCCGTTTTAGGCTGTGCACTGCCATCCTCCGTAGAGGAAGTCTGTGTTTGCTTGATGAAGTGTAGCAAAGTGTGGTGAGAGCAATGACACACACTGCAACGACGAGCTTTACAAACACTCACTCGATGGGCATCCGAAAAACAACACAAACAAAGACCCTTCCTCTTAACAAACTCGAAACGCGAGCCAATGTCCAAGTTTAAAAAGGCGGTACAGGAGTCAAGACTGTGCTGGCCAGAACAAAATTTGCAGACAGGATGCGAAACAACAAACGTCGATTTCTGTTTACTTACATTGTTATGTTGTTTACTTTTGTTCGAGATACTAGAATTATGTGATATTGAGGGTGTTATGTTCGATAAGTTAAGTGCCTTGAATTGTTTTTCAATGAACTTAATAACATCAGTATACAAAGGAATTTCATCAGTATCATGCTGGAGCTGAAACGCTTCTCGAGTATTTTTATCTAATTTTGACCATAACAACTGGAAAAGCATAAAGTTTTTATCTGGTAAACCATACTTATTTAACACCGACAAATTTTCCGAAAAGGTCCTATGTACACGCTCAAGATCACAGGCCGACTTCATTTTAATAGTTTCACAACACAACAATTTTTCATAATAATGTGTAGCAATTTGTCGCTTCTTATCATAATATTTACGTAAACAATTGTAAGCATCCATATAACTTTCGTTGGTAAGTGGGTAGTTTTTAATTAAATCATATGCAGAACCTTGTAAACTCGAGAGTAAATAGTGTAATTTCTCAACATCTGATATATTCCGTTTATGAATTAATGAATCGAATAACTGAATAAAAGAGACCCACCCCTCTAGTTTCCCATCAAAAGGTTTAATGTCTATTTTAGGTAATTTGGCCATCACTGCTTCGTCAACACAAGTTTTAATCTTCGATTCACTTTTCTGAACCTCTTGGGAACGCAACCTGTATTTAACTTGTAACAACTTCTTTTCAAATTCGAAAGTTACTGACATTTCATCACTACGCGCATTCGGACTCGACAACGACAATAATATTTTCCGTTGCGCGTCATGAAAATCATTCGACAATTGATCTAAATAACTTTCGCTACAACCTTCAATTTTAATACTGTCGAGATATTCAATTCTCATCATAGCATAATCCCGCGCAATTCTATTACTATCAACTGGAATGTTTTCTTCTGTTGTTGACATGTTATTGTTATCTTCGTTTGACATTTCGAACGACAACTTTAAAATACTATATATGCCAACCGAAAAACCGGACAAACACAACACTAATAATTTTTATTTTTTGTCTATGGTATTGTAGGAAGTTGCAGTGCCAACACAACGAAAACAAAAAAACGATAGTCACGATAATTAAAATGGCGTACTACAACTTACCTCGAAAACGACCTAGTACAAAGCAACCATCAACTACCTTCAATGAAATTACAAAAAAATAAAATTGTTAAATCATGAAAAATACGTAAGAAAATCGTACGAAAAACACTGTTCAAACAAGAATCAGGCTCGAAGGCCAAAAATGAAGCGAAAAACTACGAGAAATGTTTAGTGGACTGTAATCTTTTGACCTCCTACGTATCTTTCATGACTTTTAATTTGGCAAAAGAAAGGTTATTTTTTAATTTAATAAATTTTGAAGAATAAAACCAAATGATTGCGCAAAGGCTCACCTTGACAAATCAGATGTGCAGGAGTCGGCAGCAAGTGACTAAATAAGGGTTACCTCATTGCTGGGCCCAGGTAAAGCTCCCCTAGATCACTTTAATATCAGATGGAACAGGATGGCTTCACGCAATTATACACAGATAGATAATTTGATTTATGGCGGGTTGAGGATTGCTTTATAATTAAACGAGAACAAACGTTAAAACGAAAAGCTTAAGCGCGCGCGCAGTGAACTCGACCAGGAAAAATCCAACTATATCTGCCAGTGTTGCCAATGTAAATTTTTAAGAATAAAAGGTTACGGCAACAATTGCAACACTGAAAAAACCAGCTTTTTAGCCAGTTACAAAATAATTAAACGATAATATCGAACAATACGTTTCGGAAGAAATATTTCATATTCAAGGGAAATACATGGGAAGTGAGTAATGTTTAAATGATATTTCGGCTACTTTGAATTGTTTTTCCGCCGCAGGGTCGCCTGCTAATCGATCTTTACTTCGGCGAGAGTGGTCATCAACTACACCAGCTTATTCCGCCGGCCCCCTTTTACCATCGGACCACCAAACGCACCGCGGGATACCATCCGTACCGTGTCGATGTCACACTGATACGAACCAAGCGCTTCTCATCTACATTCCTGATGCGCACTGCAAAATAGTGGAACTAACTACCTGCGTCAGATTTTCCCTGCAAAACCAACCTATCAATTTTTAAAGCCAGAGTGAACAGGCATCTTCTAGGTGATCTCGGTCCATCGTAGACTCAGTCTTTGCCTCGTTGGGCTTAGTCTTGGGTCAAGAGCAAACCTATCCAAAATAAATAAAAACCAGGCATCGGTAATAAACCTAACTAAATAAGTGGCAAATTCATAGACCCTCTTATTTTCAATGTTACAGCAACACACTGATAAAATTGAGATTACCAACGCAATGGTCGTGTTTATACCAGAAACATCGTAAAATAAAGCCAAAACAAACACGAAACAAGGATTTCTGTGGATCACTAGCTGTTTATCATTCAAAGTAGATGTTCAATGCTATTGTTTGAACCACGGAGCAGGGAAAAGAGGTTAGAATGGACATCGTACGTTTGTATTGAAAAACTAACTTTTCAGTTTAAAAAAAAAACTGGTCAAGTGCGAGTTGGACTTGCGCACTGAGGGTTCCGTACAAACCTGTAGATAAGGAGTAGTAACTTTGAAATTTTCAAAATTGTCAAAAATTTTTTTTTTACATGATGAAACTGAAAATTTACGGTTTTCGTAATTTTTTCCATATCTGTAGGACTATAAGACGTGACTTCGTACTAAGTTTCAAGATTCTAAGTTTACGGGAAGTATCTTGTAGGTTTTGATTCCCGTGCGAGTTTCGAAAATTTGCGGAAATTTGCGGCCTTAATGGCTGTATCTTTCGATTGCGTTGGCTTAGAAGGTTGATTTTTCTACAGCTTCCAGGGACAGTAGACCTAAATATCATATAGAAATTTCAGTTTGATACCTCCACGCGTTCCTGAGAAAAACGGTCTTGACAGACGGACGGACGGAAAACAAAGTGATCTTATAAGGGTTCCGTTTTTTTCTTTTGAGGTACGGAACCCTAAAAAACCCGGAACGAGTCAGAAAAACTGCTGTTGAGTTTCAATGTCTGGTCAGACTTAGACGAGCCATAGTTGAGAACCTAAGATGCCTTACACACACAAAAAACAACATCACAAACAGACATAGGTGTCAAACTTACGACACTTCTCTTTTTGTCGGGGGTAAAAAAACTATGTAGTCACAATTTAACAATTACTTATAGTCTGTTTAGATAGCCTACCACATTTAAATGTAACTAATGCTATCTAGGTTTAGGTTTAAAGAACTTTATTCTCATAAGAATACAACAATTCACTTAAAATGAGATATAACAAATTATACATTTAATGAAATTTTGCTCGTCAATACCCGCTTCAATGTGGAGCTTAAGCTTCCTTTTGAAGGTATTAAAAGTTTTACAGTTGCGTATATTTATTGGTAATTCATTAAACAGCTTTGCTCCCTCATATAAAATAGTCTTACTTCCGCAGTTCGTCCTCGGTGTGATTAGATTAAATGTTTTCTTGTTCCTAAGGTTGTGTGTCTGCTTTCTTACCTCTAAGTCTATATTCGATTTTATGTTGCCGTTAGTTATTTTATATATTTATATAGTTGGCTTACGTTAAATTTTTTAGTTTTTTCGTACAGCTGTTTTGTTGGTGTGCGGAATGCGAAATGATACAACACTTTAATAATCTTGTTTTGAGACCTTTGTAAAGAATTAAGATGAGTCGCCGCTGCTGATCCCCAGATTTCAATGAGGTGCTCGAGGTGTGATTTTACCAAGGCATTATAAATAATTGGTTTCACTTTAGATGGAATGCAATGCGCTATCCTACGAAGCGCTCCAAGGACTGATGTAAACTTAGATCTAACCTGCTCAACGTGCGGCATCCACGTTAATTTGTCCCTAAGTATTTTTCCAAAGTTGATCTCTTTAACTCGACATCATTTATTTTTAGTGGTGTAAAATCCGGAATAACTTTGTTTTTGGCAGCTAAAATCATAAATGATGTTTTAGACGTATTTATCGTGAGCAAATTATGCAAGAACCATTCATTGAGCAAGTCCAGATCCTTTTGAGCGTTAGTAACAATGTCGTGGATGGATTTGCCAAAATAAAATAAGCATGTATCATCAGCGTATAGTGATAAATGACCGGTAAGTCCTATTCTTTTTATATTGTTTATAATATATTAAGAACAGCAATGGCCCGAGTATTGACCCTTGAGGAATTCAGTAAGATATTTGTTGAGAAGAACTCATAAAGTTGTCAATTTTCACTACTTGCCGCCTATCACGTAGGTATGATTGAAACATATTTAAAGCTGTGTCTGTTATTCCTATATTGTTAAGTTTTAATAATAGTTTCTGATGACTCACAGTATCGAACGCTTTCTTTAAGTCAATAAATACTCCTTGAGTAATATTCTTATTGTCAATATGTGTTTTATTTTGGTGATTAAGTCAATGGCGGCTGTGAGTGTACTAGATTTTGCGCGGAAGCCGTACTGTTCATCAATCAAAAATTTTTTCTTTGTTAGGTAGTCATTAAGTTGGTTATATAAAAGCCTCTCGAAAATTTTTGATAAAACAGGAAGAACCGATATCGGTCTATAATTACTTGGATCTTAGAGATATATCGTTGAGTATAAAACCGCCTTGACGACCGCTTGGTGTAGTGGTCTACAAAACCACGGGTCACGGGACAAAGATCACGGGTTCGATCCCGGCACAGTACAAGCATATGTGTGCATGAACATGTGTGTTTGTACTGGTCTGGGTGTTTCCTTGTATAATATGTATTTAGTAACAAATAAAAGGATTTAAGTATGTTTATCCGTTGTCTAGTACCCATTACACAAGCTTAGTAGCTTTATTTGGGACTAGAGAATTGGTGTGATTGTTGTATAATAGATATATTTTTAATACAGCCTGTGTCGCGGTGCTAGGGCTTCAAAATATGGTTGAAGTATCGTTCTAAAGATCTGGACGAGTAGACTATGGCAATACTCTAATATTTGTTCGAAAATATACGCGGGTGAATTCGAAGGCGTTAGCTACATAGTTCTATATATTTGGCAAATTTGTTAGAAGTTAGCCTAGTTATAACCTGAGTCGCGAGACGGCAAGTTAAGTGACATGATACCTACAAATGAAAGCACAGCTCAAGGATCGATAATCGGGCCTATAGAGTACCTTCTATATGTAAATGACATGTGTAATATAATTAAAGAAGGCTCAATATATCGGTTCGCTGACGATACCTGCCTTGTAGTCGCTCACAGACACTTGCAGACCGCGCAACATATTATGCAAAGAAACTTTGATCTCTTATGCCAATGGTCGCATGATGCCGGTTTAATAATTAATGCTCAAAAAACTAAATTATTACACATCCACACACCTTATTTGAAATCGCCTATAGAACCAACAATAATTGCCCACGAACACCAATGCCTACATTCATCCAAAAATCAGTGTAAATGTAAAGACATACAATTAGTAAAGGAACATACCTATCTGGGACTTACAATTGATACTAACTTCTGTTGGAAACCCCACATAAATAACTTATGTAATAAACTTAGAGCAGTTTTATCTAAGCTATCAATATTAAAATATAAGTTACCCTATCATACTTTACGCATGTTGTATATGTCATTGGCTGATAGTTTAATCGACTGTGGTATAAGTAGTTATGGCAGGACATACAACAAACATATATTGAAAATATTTACAAATTACAACTAAGCTTACTGAAAACTATTACACCGAATAAAATAAAAAATAAATATTTACTAAATGATGTGGACCTATATAAATATTGTAAAGTAATAAACATATATGATAAAGTAAAAATTCAAATTGTGTGTGAAAACCTAGATAAAATTAAATCATTACAAGCAAAAACTAGAAGCACCGGATTGCGTAACTTATCATACCTACCCAGATATAAAATACCTTCATGCACCAATGTTCATGGTAAAAGAATGTGGGAGTATTTCCTGCTATCTACTTTAAATGAATATCCTAGCAATATTATTGAACAAATGAGTAATTTAGAAAATAGTGCTAAATGTATAAAAATACTTAAGAACTACATATTGTCTTAAAAATTGTAACGAGTAGTGTAGTGACTCATTACCACATATAAATCTGAATAGGTTTTTGTTGGTATTTAAATATGTTTCTTAATGTAAATTGTTTTAACATAAATAAAGAAATAAAGAAGTATCATAAAGAAAGAAAAGAAGTATAGATAACTCTAAACTTTAAAAAAATACCGTGCATTGTTATAATAATTGTGAAAATATTAAGAGGACCTACTGAAGCACTAGAAAGTATTATCCTTTTCTTATAACATCGCTGCCGCGTGTTGCTTCAAGTGTTTGAGTTTTCTAATATCAATTGAGACATTTCCTAAGTGACAAGTTCAAAATGATTTAAATTTTAATATCCGTTTGCCAAAATAAACGAAAAAAAAAGTTTGTTGTCTTTTTAAAAAATTTGTTGTAATTTAATCTAGATGACTAGTACCTAAGTTATCTTTAAGATACTTAATTATGAAAATTATTATAATAATTATTAGGTTGGAACGTTTTTGTCAAATTTCAAATTTCTTTAAATTTCAAATTTCTTCATTTTGCATAAATAGTGGTACACATGTCAATAATAAAAAGTCCCTCACAATTTACCAGAAAATGGCATGCAAAATGAATAAAGTTAAATGTAGTTGTGTTTATTCATGTTTAAGAAAGCATATAAGCATTATTTTTATTCATTAAATATTCTAAGCCATGACATGACTAAATTCTAATAAATCTGCATCACCACAGACGCCGAACTCCATATAAACCTGTGACGTCTTGATCCTTGCGTCCAATGTCATTCCATAAGTACGCTGATCACGTATCTTGATACTTTGACAACTCTAAAAACGATCGACAATGACACATTTACTTTTTATTGTGTTTATCCTGTACGACTCGGTAGCCAGATCTTAGCATAGCATCTTAGTGTACCATCGCTTATATTTTTTGTCTGAGGTACCTAACTTAGTATGTACTAAGTGCATATACAGGGTGTAAAAAAAACCTTAACGAAGCCGAATACCACATATTCTACCAATTGTTACGATCATTTTTTTCCTTCAAACCATACCTGGGAAGTTAACGGTTACTGAGATATTGATGGTTAAAGTTTGAAAAAAAAATTATGATTTTTACAGAAATGAATTCTGTCCGTTATAACTGAACTTTGGAAAACAAAGAAACATGATACAAATTTTTACTAGTTCTTTCATAAAAAGCCTCTAAATGGCACACTCCGCAATGAACAGCGCACACTCGAACCGAACTCCGTCGCGGCGGCGTAAAACAACACGCCCCGCAGTGACTTTTCCGCGTGCGCGCTGTACATTGCGGGTTAGACGAAAATTGTTTTTTTTGATGTCAAAAAATAAAAGTTGTTTCCCAGCCGAAATTTCTTTTTCATACGATTTGGTTTGATGTACTGAACCCGTGGTTGACGGCTTCGTTAAGGTTTTTTTACACCCTGTATAAAGATGCAACTTAAACAATTTAAGTACTGCTATCAATTCCATGACAAGTCTTATACATGAAAATGTATTTTTCGTAAGTGCAACATTTCTGCAAATAGCCATCATTTGAGATTTTACATTACTTTTGATAAAATCTAGACAGCTTGTTTGGTTGTTACTTAAAAGAGAGCCTTTTTTATTTTCATTTCAGCCTTCAATTGGCCTTAGTGGGCTACTTATCAGCTTTTTAAACAATCGTTGATTAATTTTAATTTTTAAGAAACTTCACAACTCCACAACTGTAAACTGTTTTGTGTTAATAAAAAATAAAAAAAATGAAATCTCAAAAACTTGTTCGAAACATAGTGCAGAAAAAACACTATCGAAGGATTTGACGCGATGAACAGTAATTGTTTATACGACAAATTAAATTTAACATTACACAGAGTGCTATTTGGTCCTAGCTTTAACTCCATCTAACTAGTTTATTCACTGACTAGCGACCTGTTCCGGTTTCGCACGGGTGGACGAATTTCTTAAACTTATTAAACTCAATAAAATAAAAATCTAATCAATCAAATCAATTTATTTTTTGTAAATAGTAAGTCTATTTACAAAAAATAAATAATAATAATAACAAGTAGCTCTTTTACATGTCCCAATTTAACCCTACCACCGCTTCGGGACAATTTGGGCCAGTGCTGAGCAGAGGCGGCTCGAGAAACTCAGTCACTATTGTCATTGCCTCTATTCAGTCAGTTTCAGTAATTGTTTAAATTCAAACATTTCCATATATATTTGTCATTTATATAATCATTAATTTAATAATATCCTTCCGACTTTATTTCAAGATGAAATACAATTGTTTTAAATTTACCTAAAGGCAATGAAATTACATTTTCAGGTAATTCATTGAATGTTATATTAGTGTCAATAAGGCCTTAATCAGTTTTACTGTGAATCGTTTAGAAAACCTATGTCACCTGCGCTAGAGCAATCGACAATGTTTATCTAAAATCTAGATTGAGCGCGAACATTATGAGAACAAGGGAAATTAAAAGCAAGCGCCATCTTGTTTTTCGTCTTAATTACCTATTTTTTTAAAGCGATAGGAAATTAAAAAATACCATAGGTTACGCTTAGGCGTTCGTTCTAACATATTATTACTTTTCTTTTTTAAATTTTGCATTCTCGTCTTAGAAGGTATAAGAGTACTTGTCGAAGTACAACAGCAGGAATTCAGTACATACATACTGTCAATTTTTCTTTAGATGGATAGAAAAAAATTAAAATATTTCAAATATTTTATAAAAACCAAACACTATCTTTGATCTTGTGTTCCTAGACAGAAATTACTAAGATTCCTGTTTTATTTATTCATAAAATATTTTGATAGTTTTTTCAAAGTTTTAGTTTTTAGTTTAGTTTTTATTTTTAGTTTTGACGACCGCTTGGTGTCAGGTCACAGGTCGGACTTCTAAAACCAAGGGTAGCGGGTTCGATCCCCGCACAGTACAAGCAGAAGTGTGCAAGAACATGTGTGTTTGTACTGGTCTGGGTGTTTTCTATGTATAATATATATTTATTTACAAAACAAAAGTATTTAATTATGTTTATCCCTTGTCTACTACCTATGGCACAAACCTCGTAGCTTAGTTTGGGACTAGAAAATTTATTTATTTATTTTACAGTTTCGTATTTTTTACTAGTGCCTTACTATGTATATTTGAAATTATATGAATAATTATATGAAAATTTGAATAATGACTATGTAAATTGACGTAAACTATTAGCACATAAGCCCCTATTAAACCATTGCGAACCCCCAATGTAGTCAGAACTTCATTAATTTCGACTTTATAGCTTCTAATCAATCGATTGTTTAGTAATAGTATAACCGCATTTGCTATGACGTACTATTGTTGCCAATTAAGGATAAGAATTGCATTGTTTTATTTAAGCCCATGATACTGCCTAAGTGGTCACAGATAGCACTACAGGAACTCAATCGTAGACTCAGTCTTAGCATCGTTGGGTCAAGAGCAAACCTATCCCAAATAAAATAAAAACTTAGTTTCATTCACTCTACCATTGTGAGGGATCTGTGCAAACACCAGATAAATGAAAGGACATATTTTGCTTGGTGTTTCAAATTAAGTGTATGGAAAAAAACTGTGATACAAACTTCATTCATTTCAACTTAGCCCAAAGGTAGAGAATGAACGAATACTTACAAAGCTGTAGTTGTGCAATAAATCTTAGATAAATAAACTGCCAGCATGTCATTTCTTTACTTTTTCCATAATATAATACCCTTGGGCGCTATTCTATTTAAATTGATGATCAGTTTCCATAAGTTATAGTTTTCAAATAAAATATTATACCCATAAATCAAATTTTATGGGCAATTTATAGAAAGCTATGCAATCACAAGAAAGTTTTGAAAGCTCACCATAAGACAAGCTTCGTGAATTATTTTATACCATCAAAAACATCCTGTAAAAAAAACAGCAGCTCAGTTTCTCTACCGTGAAAATTTGTGAGATCCATGTAATACCAAGTCGGTTAAATTATTCTGACTGCCTCGTTGGTGTAGTGGCAAAGTTTCTGCCTTACATCCGAGAGGTCCTGGGTTCGAATCCCAGGTCGAGCCAAAAACACCCCCGTGCCTCGGAAAGCACGTTAAGTCGTTGGTCCTGCGCCTGATCTCTCTCCGGTCATGTCGGATGGCCGTCTCACCGAACTTTGAGAGTGATGGAACAGTGAGTGCACCTGTGTATTGCGCTCTCACTTGTGCAATATAATATCTCCTGCTTAGTTGGCTGATCTCTGTTGAGATTGGCCGCCGTGGTCGTAATCGGCCAGGGGGACTATTATTATTATTAATTTATTCAGTCATACATTGGACTTTTGGTGATCGGTCAATTAGTCAGTGAGTGACAAAATTAAGAAAGTTTAACAAGTTTCAAAGAAATTTTAAATGTACCGTTTTTTACAATGCTTGCTTAACTACTGAAAATTCAAACTTGTTGTTTTTTATCCACAACGAAGTTATAAAAGGGCCAAAGAGCGGGGAGGTCAAAAAGGGCCTGGATTGCTTTGGAAAAAGGATGTTATGGAAGAGCCGCTTTTTGCTCGACATGGCGGGGGCACTGCAGTGCCCCAAAATAACTTCATTTTCTTACAGTCGCACATTTGATTCATATTAACGATAACTCTACAACTGATTTAACCCTACTATTTCTAGGGTCACTGAATTTGCAAAAAAGTTAGTATCAATCGTGAAAAATGCGATTTGTTGAAGGTCAATGCCATTGACCGCATTGGGCAATCAATGAATCTGATCCGCGATGTGATTGAATGAAATTAAATATTAAAATGTATGTGATGTTTTTGTATATATAATTATTTACTAGTGAACCCGGCAGACGCTGTGATGCCCTCATTTTTCCCAATTTTCCACATTTTTTCATCGTTTAAACCTTCCCTAAACTCCCACAATTGTTTCAATACTAAAATTATTAAAATTGGTTCAGCCGTTTTCGAGTTTTAGTAAGACTAACGCAGATAAAAATCACCTACCTATATACTTATTTTAATTATTTACATCTGAGATAAATATAAATTCAATTAAAAGTAGTTTTCGATTTGGTTTGCATTTTGAACAGAAGAGTTCATCTACCAATTAATACATTTTCAGACATTTAAATATTTGAAATGCTTCAAAATAATTGCTGGTATGATGAAGTATAGACGCCTCTCAGCATTTTTTTTTTATCAATATGGGTTCGCTCTTGACATCATTCTCCCTCTAGGAGGTAAAGAAGATATCGACGATGTAGCGAGCTTACCCAGAAGGTGCCTATTTATTTTCGCTTTGAATGAGCTCAAGTTATAAGAAAGAGGGAACACCGTCGGCGGAAGCGCAATCCATTAGAAATCACGGGTAATAATGTGGATACATACGTACGAGACTGTCATGAAATGCACCTTTTTACTGTAATTTGAAGTTATTATTATATCTTCACTAGAGCCTGCTGGCTACATACGAATTATCGTGCGAAAAAAATACGAATGCATGGGAATCGCACCTCAGGATGATGTCGGGTGAAAAAAAATATTACTTTTTGTTAAAAAAAATATCAAAGTAAATAATAATATATTTTAAAACGTACAGCATTACCCCCCAACCGCAGTAATTATATATATTACTAGCTGTCCCGGCAAACGTTGTTTTGCCATATAAATGTTTAAGGTGGACAACCCTTATCACTAAGGGGTATGAAAAATAGATGTTGGCCGATTCTCAGACCTACTCAATATGCTCACAAAATTTCATGAGAATCGGTCAAGCCGTTTCGGAGGAGTATGGGAACAAACATTGTGACACGAGAATTTTATATATATAGAGATTTACTAGCTGTGCCTTGCGGTTTCATCCGCAGTTAACCCGTTTTCTACGGATCTCACAAAAACAGTGAACTTTTACGGGATATAAAGTACCCTATGTGTTATTCTAGTTTTAAAATCTTTGTTACAAATTCATCATCATCAGCCTATATACGTCCCACTACTGGGCACAAGCAAATCTTCATCTTTGTTACAAATTTCAGCCAAATTTGTCCAGTAGTTTTGGCATTAAAGCGTAACAAACATCCATACAGCCAAACTTTCGCTTTAATAATATTAATAGGATTTGATCAGAAAACGGGAATGCATTATAAACTCCCACTCCATCGTATGAACTGCTTCAGAACTCCCACGCACCAAATCGTATCAGTTCAGCAATATTGAAATGAGACACGCTTGGTCGGTAAGACAAAGCGTAAGCCGAAAGTCCCCGCAAGAGAACGTCGTTATCTTCCACCGCACTGCAAGACCTCAAGATACTGTTAGCAGTTAGTTCATTTTGTGTGGATAGGAACGTAACTTTTTGAGTGATGGTATTTTAAAAAAAAATCAAAACTGTAAGCTACCATCTAATGAAAACAAACACCTTGGTCTACCTGTGGCCGCGGACGCTGAAAAGGGTCCGAAACGTCAGGTTAAAACAAAGTGTAAATAAATCGCGAAATAATCCGTAAAACGTGTCTCATTTCAATGTCTACTGTTCGCATAAACGGAAAAAACAAAGTTCAGCAATATTTTTTTAAATTTACATTTCTTACAACGGCCTATTTGTGACCTCTGGCGTAATAAAACCACCAAAACACTTACCAGCACAGCGATGACCAGGAAAAGCCACCTCACCGCCATAGCTTCCTCAAGAACTGAAACCGCTTGCTGCGCTTGAGTCTCCAAAGGCGGTACAGGCGAGCGGCGCGCGCGCACATCTGAGCTGTAATGTTGATCCGACGCAGTTCGGGCTACGGTGCCTATACGTCGGGGGAAATGAGGATAAGTTGCATGAGCGTGATTTGAATGGGTGTAGATTTTGAAGGTTTGAGTGGCCAGGTCAAAGTCTTGATTTTTGTCAAAATTATCGCTTCTGGTCGAACTCACCTCATGTCTAGAGATCGGAGTATATGCATTTGAATATTTGCATATGCATTTTCCATATGCATTTGCAAAGCATTTGCATATGCATTTGCATATGCATTTGCATATGCATTTGCATATGCATTTGCATATGCATTTGCATATGCATTTGCATATATTGTCCAGTCCTACCGGTCATTGCAGATTTAGCCAAAAAACTCTTGATGATGACCAATTTCGCCATTTTTACAGTATTTTCGGTAGGTACACTAAAAACTAAAGTATTAGAACCGCAACAAAGATTATTGGGGAGAATTTTATTAATGTGCCTAATAATAAATACTTAAGTTGAGCTAATTATCGTCCCCCGTATGAAAGTGACTTGCCGTGGGATGTTTATGATGAATTTGTGTTTAAAAAACGAAGTTCACATAAATTTTCAATCATCAAATCAAATTTTGTATATAATTTTGATGCATATTTTAGGCGTTTTGGTGCATCTTGATTTACATCACATTTGTTGTTACTTTTTTATTAGTATTAACAATAGAAACACACTCATAGAAAAATGGACTGCCACAGGCGGGACTTAACCTGCACCTTTCGCAAGCCGGCCGATTGCTCTCCCAATTGAGATACCGTGACACTTACTCATCGGTCCGATTTTCTTTAAGCATTCTTTAGGCTGCAGCCAGCCATGATTCATCGATGTTGTGGAAAGAACAATCGCCTGTGGTAGACCATTTTTCTTTAAACGTGTTTTAATTTCACATCACATTTGTTTCTTTCCAAATTGACGACCACTTCGGTGTAATGGTCAAGAAGTTGACTATTAACCAAGAGAGGTCGTGGATTCGATCCCCGCACGGTACAAACATAATTTGTGTGCATGAACATGTCTGTTTGTACTGGTCTGGGTGTTATAATTATGTATTAATTTAAGTTTTTTTGTAATACCACTGTTGATTGTGATATCTGTAACACAAGTGCTTAAGCAACTTACCACGGAGTCAAATCAATGTATGTGATGTTGTTGTATATTTAAAAAAAAAGTAATCCTCAAATCTTCAAAACTATGGTCACCCCAGCGCGACCTCTGCGCGGGCGCACTGCGTGAGTCGCCGCTCAATCATCTATACAGGGTGATCCGTTCCCCAGTACAGTGATTGACATTGGTATTTCAGTTCGTGTCAACTGAAGGACGAATAGGTGATCAGTTTTGATAAAAATATAATAAACGTATCCTTCAATGTGACATCGATAAGTTTTCACTTATCCCTTACTTACACTTATCACTTATCACTGCCAACGAAGGCTTTGGCGTAATTTATTTAAAATAATTAAAAGATATACTATTTTTTATGTTTGCTCATAACCTAAGACGAAACCTATACGAGGAAAAGACTGAGTCTACGATGAGAATTTTAAAAAAACTACTTATTTCTGTCACTATTAAGAAAGTTAAAGCATATTTTTATTTACATTATTATTATTATTATTTATTTATTTATTATGAAAACAACATTTTATAAACAAAGTCCTACAAAACTATTTACACAGTTTTTTCTGTAGGATCAAGTGAGTCTCATTTAAAGTTATTTACAATTAATATTTATGTATCCAATGTGCTGAGGTAATATTTTTTTTAAATTACGTTTAAATTTATGCTTAATATACTGTGTAATACTAACAATTTATGGACATGGTCTGAAATAAAATGATTATTATTATTATTTTGTCTTTGAACATGTTTTTCTATCTTTTCAGATAGGTATTACATAACAGCTTTAAACAACTTCGGAAATATCTGTTAATAAAATGTGAGGCGGCAAGTGTTTAGTATGACTGCTTTTTGTATAGAAGGTTTATTAGTTTGATCCCCTGTAGGAGTTCGAGACTTTTGTTAAGTGTTTTTGGTATTATTCCTGTGGAAGATATGACGATCGGTACGATGAAAACAGATTTTGCCCTCCATTGGGTTTTTAATACAATGGCGAGCTATTATTACTATTATTATCATCAAAGTGGGATCATAAAATCAACCTGTAGACGAACTTATTTGCTTTGTACGACTAAAATTACCATTTGATACAAAAACCATCAAAGTAACTGTGAATCCATAACTCGAACAGGAATCGAATAAGTAAATGAGCCAAAAGATAAAACGGAATGACAGCCTCATTTGGATCAAAACACGAAAAATAATGAGTCCCATGAGTTTTAAGAACCTTTTCGGCGTTGACCTGAATTATTTAAGTCATAATATCTGTGCTCATACGTCTATTTACCATCTCTGATAAGTTGTACCAGTGGATATAGCACGCCGAAACAGGTATTTAGTAATTTATTAAATTACTTTATTTTTTAACTTTAACAAAGCAAATTTCTTTACAATGTGATATTAAAAGACACTTAAAGAAAAATGGACTGCCACAGGCGGGACTCGAAGCCGCACCTCTCGCAAGTCGGGCGATTGATCTCCTAATTGAAATCCGGACCGATGTGTAAGTGTCACGGTAGCTCATTTGAAAGAGCAATCGCTCGGCTGCGGGTTCGAATCCCGCCTGTAGAAGTCCATTTTTATATTTAAATTTCTTTGTGTACCTTGACCATTTTTCTAAATATGTATTTGGTATTGTGTTGCATGTATGCGCTTTGGAGTTATCTGTGAGCTTACATGTTGATCTAAATAAATGATTTTTTTCTTTAAGTATGTTTTTTTTTACAATTAGTAATTTGTTGACATTCCCGTTCCTACGAAAGTCCTATTAAGTCTGGTAATAACAGTATAATTAGTTCAATTAATCAGTCTAGGGAAAATCGGCTTTAAGTAACACAGCTGTAGGTTAAACATTTGGAATTTTTAACTAACAGTTTAACCTCCTTTAATATACCTTAATTTATCAATGACATACTTTGAAGGTAAGCAAAGTATTTAAAAAATCCGGAGCTTCTAATATGCAATGAATAACTTCTTAGAATACCTTTGGATATAGTCTATCGAACTATAGCCTAGATGGCACCACCAATCGTTGTCATATTCTTTAACAGCTGTTTTTTCGGGGGTAGGTGTAAAAATCGTTAGCATCGTTCTTTGAAAAAATATTGTTTAAAAAAATATAAATAATATAAATAAATACCTTTTTATTGAATAAACTCAGTGAGCACACAGCAATTTTAACACACAAGTGTTTGCAGCAGTTTTGATGCTATAATAGTTTTATATCACTGCACCTGACCCCGGCTCACTTCACTGAACTACACTGCTGTCAAGATGACCTCAATGACTAACGTCCACCAGATGCAATCATCACTTGAATCGTCGCTTCACAAAAGGATGAGTGATTTTGAGGCTCAGCTGAAGGCCAGCGCTGAACCTGCATCCATAAGCCGCCTAAGTGAGGAGTTCCAGGCATTCAAGCTTAACGTCTGTGGCATCTTACAACTTCTGCGACAGCAAATAAATGACCTCACAAAAGCCTCTGATGCCCTTGAGATGCGACACCGACGCAAGAGCCTGCTGTTCAGTGGTATTCCAGAGTCTGACAAGGAAAATGTGTCCGCTACTATTTGTGGCATTCTGAAGAATAGCTTTGGTGTAATGGATGCTGCGCAGTCTTCCTTTAAAGCATGTCACCGGCTAGGATCCAGCAGCGAAGGAGGTCGCCCGCGTCCCGTCCTGGTTCGTTTCAGTGACCACTCAGTGAAAACTTCTATCTGGAGAAAGAAGACAGCCCTTAAAGGTACATCCATAGTTGTCTCCGAGTTTCTAACACGCAGAAGACAGGCCATATTCATAGAAGCTCGCAAGCGACTGGGCATGGCAAGCTGTTGGTCACTCGACGGAAACATCTACGCGAAGACACCGGACGGTAAACGGCACGTAATACAATGCCAAGAAGACATTGACAGAGTCGCCGACTCAGTCGCCGGTCGTGACTTGGTTGCTCCTCAAGCAAAGCGTGGAAGTAAGGCTACTGTTGATGAGCAACCAGCCACTGTTCCTTCAGTGGGAGTGTCTCAGTCGCAGCGGTCCAAACGAGCGGTGTCTGTGAAGAAACCAAAGTAGGCAGATTCTTTTGTTTTTGTGACGTCACTTTTTATAATTACTCACAACTGTGTAACTTTTTCTACCGTCTGACTGAACTCTTAAATTATTTTGTAGTTAGTAGGTATCTTTACATTAATTTGTTTGTTTTTTTGCTCTCTTTAGTTTTTAATTTGATAGCTGTCACTTTGACAGATGTCAGTTGGACGTTTTATCGTTCGGAAACACTTTTTCATATTTCATCGGAAATGCGTGCGTTCCGTTTCATGCACTTATGATAATCTCTTTGGCACTGTGTTTTTTATTATTTTTTATATTGTTGTAATATTTTATGTGGTAATATCTTGTGAGCCGGCGGGTTGGGGCTTAAATGTGTGTGTGCGCGTTAAGTGCATTGTTTCAAAGCATTTATTCTATTTTGTATTGTATATGTGTGTATGTTTATTTTTATGTTATATATATGAGTAACGACGATTCTTTTTACTCTGCGAAGGATTTATCTTTGTACGATGGTAGTGATAATGATTCTTTTCATAATGCCTTTACTCTGAATGATATTTTGAAACAAACTTTCCAGAAATCCAGAAGGTTCTTCAATGTGTGCCATATAAATGCACAAAGCATCCCTTGCCACTACTCGGAACTGATTGACTCCTTTTCTCTTGATGCTCTGGATGCTGTCTTGGTCTGCGAGAGTCTGCTGAAACCTGAGTTGGATTCGGCCATGTTTGTTCTGCCGGGATACATATTGATTCGAAACGATCGCACTGGTAAGGGTGGTGGTGGTGTCGCCATATACTTGCGCTCTCACATTCCTTACAAGATTATTTCTGCATCTCCGGGGCCCTACCACGCATCCGCCGAATATCTTTTTATTGAAATCAATATCAAGGGGACTACTGCGCTGTTAGGCGTAGTCTACTGTCCTCCAGGTGTCAGCTATCTCGAAGATCTCGAATCTGCCCTTGAAGCGATCAGTTCCAATTACACACATCAGATAATCATGGGTGATTTCAACTCCAACCTTCTCGCTGTAACTCCTCTAGCCACTAAGCTTCTCTCTCTTATACATTCTCACAATCTAACCAACCTTCCTCTTCAAGCAACTCATCACAACATCGATGTTCCTGATACGTGGTTAGATTTAATACTCACGTCATCTCCCAGTGACGTTATCACTCATGGCCAGCATCGCGCACCTGGCTTCTCCCGCCATGATCTGCTTTATCTCTCGTATAGGCTCCACACCACTAAAGCCAAACTGACCACAGTACTTTTGCGTAACCTATCGAGGATTAACGTGGACGCTATCAGGGGGGACGCGGCTGCTCTAGACTGGGGTTCAGTTCTTGAAGCTAGCTCAATTGATGAAAAAGTACACAATTTTAATCAGAACATAATTTCGCTTTTTGATGTTCATGCTCCAGCTCGATTGGTAAAGCTCAAGCGACCTCCAGCCCCTTGGATCACGAGAGGGGTGCGTATGGCAATGACTCGGCGTAACCGTGAATTTCGGAAATTTAAAAGGGATCGGTCTGAGGCAAACTGGAGAAACTTTAAGGATGCTAGGAACCGATGCAATCGGATGGTGAGATCAGCCAAACGCCGGTATATTCATGACAACATTTCTGACTCTTCCCCAGCAGACGTGTGGAAGTTTCTTGGTACCTTGGGCATTGGCAAGAAAAATGTTAATCTTCCTCTCCCACCTTCTCTCTCACCTGATGATTTAAATATTCATTTTTCTTCTACTCCCATTTTAGACCCAGGTATCAAATCCAGCACGATCCATGAAATTTCTTCTTACTCTTCTCCCCAGGTTGAGCCTCTTTCTTTTTCCCAGGTGTCATCTGATGTGGTCAGGAAATGTATTCTGTCGATTAAGTCTGGAGCTGTTGGTTTTGATGATATTAGTCGGGCCATGCTTATCATGGTTTTAAACCAAGTCCTACCGTACATAACCCACATTATCAACTTCTCCCTCAGCTCTGGATCATATCCTGACGTATGGCGTAAAGCCTACGTGATTCCGCTACCCAAAATCACAAATCCTGTCTTGCCAGCTAATTTCAGACCAATTTCTATACTCCCTTTTCTTTCAAAGGTACTGGAAGCTGTTGTTCACTCCCAAATTTCAAAATTCTTTCTCTCTAACAATCTTCTGTCCCAATTTCAATCTGGCTTTCGACCTGGCCACAGTACCTGCACTGCCCTACTTAAGGTCACTGAAGACATCCGTGAAGGTATGGAATACGGTAAGATCACTGTACTTGTCCTTATTGACTTTTCCAACGCCTTCAATACTGTCGACCATAGTATCCTTCTCGCTCTATTAGCTCACTCCAAGGTATCCTCACAAGTTTTGGAATGGTTTGCCGCCTATCTGCGGGGTCGTCAGCAGGCTGTACGCGTAGACAAGACTGTCTCCAACTGGCGTGACTTACTTTCTGGTGTACCCCAGGGCGGCATTTTGTCTCCATTACTCTTCTCCATCTTCATCAACTCCATCACTCGCGTCATTGGCTGTTCTTACCATCTGTATGCTGACGACCTTCAGCTTTACGAGCAATGCTGTGTCAGTGAAGTTAGTCAAGCTGTTCACAAACTTAATAACGACTTGAACAAGATACTTGCCTGGTCGAATCGTTTTGGTGTTGCAGTAAACCCGTCGAAATGTCAAGCAATTATCATCGGCGGTCAGCGGCGAATATCTCTGCTTGATCATTCTTCCGTTCCTCCAGTTCGCTTCAACGGGGTTAATATTCCGTTCTGTACGAGCGTCAAAAATCTTGGACTTCACATGGACCAAACTCTCAGTTGGTCTGTCCATGTGGCAGAAGTTAGTCGGAAAGTTATGGGTACACTGCGTTCTCTGTGCAGATATAAACACTTCCTTCCTGTCAAGACCAAAATTTCCTTAATCCAATCCCTTGTTCTTCCTCTCATTGATTATGCTGATGTGTGCTACCCTGACCTTAATCAAGCCCTTGTAAACAAGCTGGACCGCCTGATCAACTGCGGCATTCGTTTCATTTTCTGTCTTCGTAAATACGATCATATTTCCGCTTTTCGCTCACAGCTTGCTTGGCTTCCTCACCCGCTTCGACGTAATATTAGAATTCTTTTGAGTACTTTCTCCATACTTAACGATCCCAATTCCCCTTCTTATCTTAAATCTCGATTTTCACTTCTTAGTTCGAAACATTCGCGTCAACTCCGTTCCTCTGATAAATTGACCTTGGCCTTTCCGCTTCACCGCACCAGTTTTCAAGCCAACTCCTTCCACATTCAGGCCATCAGGCTCTGGAATGCTCTTCCCGAAAATATAAAACAGGCTCCCAGCAAATTATCATTCAAGAGACTCATTCGCACCCACTTTCTTACTTTATCGCAACCGTCATTATAGATCTTCCTTTAACAGTTCGTCAAATTTATTTATTTATTTAGTGTATATTTGTATATATTATGTGTATTTTAAATATGTAATCATATATATATATATATATATATGTATATTTACATTATTTATGTATATTGTATATTTTATATTTAATCTTATGTGTCATATAATTCTTATTTTTTGTTTGTTTTCTCTTTTATTTATTTTGTCGCACCGCCCACTAATCATTTCTGCTTAGCCCAAAGGTATGACTGGTAGAGAATGCCCTACGGCGTTAAGTCCACCTTTTGTACAAAGTATTGTTGTGCAATAAAGCTTAAATAAATAAATAAATAAATAAAACGATCCGGCTCCATAGATTTTTATAAGAATACTCAATAGATTTAAACTATACTTATGTCCTC
This sequence comes from Pyrausta despicata, assembly GCA_963921415.1. Taxonomy (NCBI): domain Eukaryota; kingdom Metazoa; phylum Arthropoda; class Insecta; order Lepidoptera; family Crambidae; genus Pyrausta; species Pyrausta despicata. Next base: position 13,833,600 of record OY992865.1, on the reverse strand, counting down.
CGTTTTATTAAATACTCTAACCGTGACGTCACGTTAGAGTATCAGAAATCAAAGTAAATTGACTAAATAATTATTGAATTTAGTTTAATTAGAATTTGGTTTCTACAGCCTTTTGGAATTAAATTGGTTATGTCAACTTAATAGAGGTTATGTTTGTAAACACCATGCTCTTGAAAATGTTAACGATCATGCGTTTGTTTATTTGAGTTAACTATTTCCTTCAGAACTTTACTTTTCAAATCACGCTATGCAATAGACACCTATCTTTACGAATCATAACTAACTAAAGTTATAAAGCATGCCCGTAATCGGCCACTTACAAAGAAACAAAGTGCTTTGTAGTTTAAAGTTATACCAACAGATGGCGCAACGTGCGAACAAAACTGAAAATTAAAAATAAAACTGATTACTCTCTTTGTAATTTTCTTTTAATTAAGCTTTTTCAATTTCAATAATAACTACTTACTTTTTGACTTTAACAGTGTTGACCAACGTAGTGATTATTTAATCTTTTGTGTTGGCAAATGACACGTTTCCATGACAACGCTTTGTTTTGGTTTCGCTTTGTTGATAGAGATTTTTTTTTCCGAAAAAAACTTATTTAATTAGATTCTAATATTGTAAAGATGTCTTACAAATATCATAAATCGGCAAGCGCTAGCTTAGCAGATGCAAACTCTACAACAAATAAGAATTCCAAGCGTGTTGTGCCAAAAACAGTGATTATGTCTAAGAAACTCGGTGAGTGCTCTGAAAAAAGCTGTTCCACCGGCGTTATTATGAGTGGAAGGAACAACAATTCTACAAGGCCTAGGAAGACCACAAAGTCTGACTTGACAATGTCCACCAAATATACAGGTAAAAACTCTTTAGACTACTGCAAAAAATGTGGCGATACTCTCTCGTCTGCTAACGGTACTAATGGACATTCCAGTTTGTTTAAAAATTCAATAAGCACTTCTAATAAAAATAGAGAAATAAATATAAAATCTAAAGAAGAAATCGGAAGCAGAATTTCGAAGACTTGGGGCAGAGATAATGGTAGATCGAGTTCTGTGAAACAGAATTACAAGAGTGAAAACTTCAATACACAAGACAACGGTAGCAGAAATGGAAGATCAAAAACAAGGGAGAATGGTAAAGCAAATTCTGTCAAACAGTATTATAAAAACGAGAACTTCCGGTCAACAGTATCTTTGCATGAAGCTGAAAATGAATTAAAAAGGATGTCTTTAGACACTATCAGAGAGGATCCCGAAACGTATATGACTTCTGATAAAATCAAAAGTTTCAACGAAAATGTATTTGAAATCTGTTCAGATACAGAAGAAATTGGTTTTCTTGATACCAACGACGCTGAGAACATTGAAATTTTGAAGAACTTTAGGCGCCACAACTATTTCGAGTGTCATTCGGTCAAATCGAGGGTGGACAGCAAATGTAGTGTTACAAGCCTTAGAGATCACAAGTGCGTGTATCGATTCTACTTAAACGATCGATTATTCCCAGTTCCACTCAGTTCTGATCATCATAACAACGTCAGATGTGTTGAATGTCATTTACCAATGGATTTAAGAAATGAAATGGGTACTGCTGCCAAAGCCAATGGCACTATTCAAGCGAAAGTAAAACTTAATGATGAAACCGGAATCCAAGACATGATTCTCTTTCTACCAGTAAAAGAGTCCCTAATCATTAAAGAGAGGAGGAAACAAATGAAAGACGAAGAAGAAGTGATGTACTTTGGAGTGATAAAACTTGATACGTATGGACATTCTGTGTTTAAATCAACTTTGCCAACTGACTCGTTCGCTTTGAAATATCAGAAAGGATACAAAGAGTATGATTATACAGATTCTTATAAATACAAAGGCGTAGAACGTGATGATGTTATTATAATTTAATTTGAACGTCACATAATAAAATTTATTAACACCTTACTTAGCGTTTTATCTCGGAACTGTACAAACTGGTATGAAGGAGGAAAATTTCCAGTTTGCTGCAACCAAGAATCATAAACATTAATCGTACCAGCCTTTGCGTTGCGAAAATCAAAGGTAAGCTTCGATACTATTTTAATATTTTATATTTTAATTCTACTAATTAGGAACACAAATTAAGACAGACTTATTTCATAACATATACAAGGTGTAACAAAAAACCCCGTTATAACTGAAGGGTGTTGTTGTGCCCGGAAAACTGCACAACATTCCCAATGATACCTTGGTCAAAATCTCAAAAAAAAATCGGAACTCCCATACAAAATTGCCAATCAGCTGATCTATTTACTATGGGAGAGCCAAAAGATTTTTTGAGATATCGACCTAGGTTTCTTAGCGATAGTTGTTCTGGTTTACGGGCACAACAACACCCTTCAGTTATAGCGGGGTTTTTTGTTACACCTTGTATAATAAACATTAGTAGAACGTTTTCTTACAAGTGTTAAAATAATATTATTGGTTGTATAATTTTTGTGTTTGCTCTTTCATTTATTTAACTAACGATTTCTGCTTAGCCCAAAGGTATGACTGGTATAGAATGCCCTACGGCGTTAAACCCACCTTTTTTACATAGTTTTGTTGAGCAATAAAGCTTAATAAATACTAGTGCCCTCCCGCGACTTCGTCCGCGTGGAATCCCTTTGTTTTCAAAATAAAGGGATTAAAAGTATCCTATGTCCGTTTCCTAGTTCTAAGCTACCGCTCCACCAATTTTCAGCCAAATCGGTTCATCCTTTCTTGAGTTATAAATAGTGTAACTAACACCACTCTCTTTTATATATATAGATTTATATCTATCTAACCAATGAAAACAGGTGACAGAAATTTCTAAGACCCATTTATCTGGGTAAGAACTAGAAAATTCCCGATTGCCAAGTTTTAAAGTAATCACGTGGAGTATCCACAAGATAGCCTTAAGGCGGTTGCAATCCTCAAAGCGATCCTCTCACTATTGCCACAATGTAGGATGGTTGAGTGGCCCCACTACGACGCTTGTTTCTGTCCATATAGGATAGCTAGCTGGCATGCTTGAAATAAATGTTCTATGACTGATCTTCAATATACAATCATTTACTCGTGAATTCAAACAATACAATAATGTCGGTTCCTGTTTTGACGTGACAACGTCTTATAAATTGGTTTGCTGGGTGACACTTCAAGAAACTGCGTTACGCTCCGCTCACGTTCCGCGCTCACAATGAGAGCGAGTGAGAGGCACGCGTCCCTTCGACTCGGGCATAGTTAGCCCGCCTAAGAGCGAGTGAGACAGACATAAAAAGTGAAAGGCACGCGTCCCTTCCACTCGAGCACAGTTAACCCGCCTAAGAGCGAGAGAGACAGAGCGAGAGAGAGAGAGTAAGAGAGATAGGCATACACACCGGTTCATGTTATACGAATGAATATTCACATTAAAATTATTTTACCACTCAAAGTCGTTGTCACGTAAAACTTTCGCCCGTATACCGACTTTACAGGCAACCATTTTTTGAGATTGACCATTTTGTAAGTAGCATTTTCTTCTCGATATTAAATATGAACATCTGTAAGCTAACAAATGTTGTCGTAGTTTTTTAGACGTTTAGTAGATAGTTTCATTACTATTTTTTAATACTCTAAAAACCATATCTTTAGATGACGTTGTTTATAGCTTAAAAGAAGTTTTTCAGTTTCAGAGGTGTCAGTCTTAATAGGTAACTCCCTAAATGTCAAAAGGATTCATCTAGTATTTAATTAAATCTTGCACTATGAATATCACTATGAATAGTAAAGTCTAGAATATGTTTAAAAAGGCAAACCTGTTTTTTGTCTTACACTTTTCACCCTTTTTTACATTTTGCGATTTTGCTACAAAAATGTGTAGCCTAATGTACTGGTCACTGTACCTGCGTCATGGGTGTTTATAAAACTATGTGAGTGTTTCACTGTACAAACATTTGTGTGCATGAACATGTCTGTTTGTACTGGTCTGGGTATTATATGTATTTATGTAAGTTTATTTGTAACACCACCGTTGATTCTGATATCTGTAACACAAGTGCTTTAGCTACTTACCACGGAGTCAGATCGATGGAGGTGATGTTGTTGTATATTTATTTATTGTTTCTATCCGCTACCTTAGTCACCAAAGCACAAGCTGACGTTAAAGATAAGATAAGATAATTTCTTTATTGTGGCACATTAGTTGATACAGATCTTCTATGTCCTACCTCATAAGGCATACAAAAATTTGTCACAAAATTACAATAACTATATAATATATCAATTAGTTACATTTTTGACGACCGTTTGGTGCAGTGGTCCACAAGTCGGGCTTCTAAAACCAAGGGTCGCGGGTTCGATCCCCGCACAGTACAAGCATAAGTGTGCATGAACATGTGTGTTTGTACTGGTCTGGGTGTTTTCTATGTATAATATGTATTTATTTACAAAAAAAAGTATTTAAGTATGTTTATCCGTTGTCTAGTACCCATAACACAAGCCTCGTAGCTTAGTTTGGGACTAGAGAATTGGTGTTATTGTTGTGAAATATTTATTATATTATTATTTATTTTCTCGTTTATTTATTTTAGTTTGGGGCAGTTTATAACTAGTGCCTATGTTCGTTAAAACATTTTTTTTTACCAGCATCCCTACTGCACACCGGTCAACTACGCGCTCTGCCGCGCCACGAACAGTTAAATACGCTCACAGACGGCGCGCGCGCAGTATTTACGCGCGATGTACCCGCGACTGTGCGTGCTAGCGGCCTGCGCGCTGGCCGCCGCTGCCGGCGACGCTGATTTACGTGAGTGTTTAGTTATTTATTGTTTAGTGGGGCTGGCAGACGTTGTGCTGCCAGCTGTTTTAGCAATTTTTCCGAGTTTTCTAATCGTTTAAATCTTCTCTAGTTTGCCACGAACATTTCAAGAGTAAAATTAATCAAATCGGTTCAGCCGTTATCTAGTTTTTGTGTGACTAAAGAACAGCAAATCATTTTTATATATAAGACTAGCGAACCCGGCAGACGTAGTCCTGCCCGCTGTTTTTTATATATTTACTAATCGTTTAAACCTTTCCTAGACTTCCACGAATATTTTAAAGTTAAAATTAGTCAAATCGGTTCAGCCGTTCTCAAGTTATAGCGAGACTAACGAACAGCAATTCATTTTTATACATAAACAAAGATTTTGTACGTCGTACATATTTCATTACATCCAAATGACGCCAACAGCAATTTAGCACTTTGTACAATCAATTATTAATTATTTATCAATTATATATGTATTTCCACTCAATTAGTCAGTGCATACATCGCATTCATAGCTTTCACACGTCAATTTAGCAACATCAAAAGTTCTGTAATTTACGCTAATTTACAATAAACTCTACATTACCTCAATATCTAGCATTTTTTTTAATGGGATAGGTTTGCTCTTGACCCAAGACTAAGCCCAACGAGGCAAAGACTGAGTCTACGATGGAGCGAGCTCACCTAGAAGATGCCTGTTCATTCTAGCTTTGAAGATTCCTAGGTTGTAATTGCAGGGAAACACTGACGCAGGTAGTGAGTTCCACTCTTTTGCAGTACGCATCAGGAATGGAGATGAGAAGCGCTTTTTAATTTCATTTAGCAATTCTTTAGATGTATGATTTACCCAGTACAAATTTATTTGAAAACTTCCACACAAACCTGTGTACATCAGCACATCAGCCATTTTTGTTGCAACATCGACCGTATCACAAGCGTATAAGTGTTCGCCGTGACGTGCTGGCAACTATACAACGGTGGACTTAACGCCTAAGGCATTCTCTACCAATCAATCATAGGTCCAAGCAGAGAAAATGCAGGCGGTGCACATAATGAGAGCGATAGATAAAGAAAATGCTTATGAAATTATCTGTTTGTGTTTTGAGTTTTTTTAAGAATTTAAAATGTACTCTCAGTTTATCATTGATGTTAAAGAAAATTTTAAAAATTACGAAATACTAATATCCGATTTATGGAGCTTTTCATGGGATGACTGAAATATGAATGTATCAAACAATAAAAAAGATATAATCTGTGATGTTGATCTCGGGATTGGGATGTATACTTAGGAATGAGTGTACTAAAAACTTGACACCTTAATGTTGAATCGTTATTTTTCTCATAAAAAAAAAAAATTGTTTGGACTTTTAGACTTTACTGCTTCGGTATTAACTTCTCTTATCAAAATAATTGATCTAAAGTTAAATTGTTATTTCGATTACACAACCATATGATCACATGTAATAGATTCTCAGCTATAACTTACGTTTTCTATGTGCTGCGTTGCAATGCTTGCGTTTGATATCGACCAATCGGATTCGTTGAAAACCAGAAACCTATTTCTGGTGGAAAATTACCTTTAAAATGATTCACCTCACTGAGAATTAAGCACCTTTTATTTGTTAAGTATTTTTGGCGTTCACAACGCTATATTTTAATTTCGAAAAGACAACACTTAAAAAAATCTTTTCGGCTCTGGTCATCGGGAAGGATTCAAACCCCCGACCTTTGGAAGTCCGGTCCAATGCTCTGACCACTGAGCTACCTTATATGAAAGACACGGTTTTTTTTATTATTTTAGAAATTTTTCTAGATTTGAAAGATTAAAATTGAGGGCATAAGTTGGTACGCAGTAACAATGCAGATATTTAGTTTAAATGAGCTAATGTTGGGTTGGGTAATTTTATTATTATTAATATTTAGCTCGGAGTCGGGAAGTTGGCGGTGTTACACCTCCGTGCCTCGGAGCGCACGTTAAGCCGTTGGCCCTGCGCCTGATCACTCTCCGGTCATGTCAGATTGCCGTCTCACCGAACTTTGAGAGTGATGGAACAGTGAGTGCACCTGTGTATTGCGCTCACACTTGTGCACTATAATATCTCCTGCGTAGTTGGCTGCTCTCTGTTGAGAGCTGAGATTGGCCGCCGTGGTCAAAATCGGCCAGGAGGACTATTATTATTATTATCTTTCACACTCTGAGTCACACACCCTGTATAGTCCTTTATCCCGAGTCGCTGCAACTTAGTAAGCACATAGAAATTCCATTGTCATTCTAAGTTTATACATAATATTAGCTGATTATTTATTAGTAATGTTATATAATAATTATACCCGAGTCCGGTGAAGATTAATATTGACGTAAATTATTAGTTTAATACTAAATTGAATAAACAAAGCATAGATCATCTGTAGACTCTAGCAATACCTAATGGATTTCATACTAGGCTAGAAGTCTAGAAATACGTTATGGAAAATTCTTAAGGCATAACTTCCCAACTACTGCTAGCAGAAACTAAATTATTTCTTAACTAGTGTCACTCATGTTTTGAGGACATCCCCTAACGCCCAAATATTACCTTAGGAATATTAACGAGTAATCAAAACTTTATTTATAATTAACTTCCCGCCAGTGGCTTCACCCGATCATATAATATGTTAGTTATTACACATTAATATACCCTATGTTAATCAGGGATAGTGTAGGATATTAATGGTAAAATAATTTTGTAAATAGATCCAGTGGTTTTGGAGCCTATTAAATTCAAAACAAACAATATAATCTTTTATCTTTATAACATTAGTGCAGACATTTTTTTCTAATTCTGTCAATATTTTTATAAAATATGTAAAGTATCCAATAGTAACAATTATCAACTAACTAATACTAATGAACTGCGGCATTCGTTTCATTATCTGTCTTCGCAAATACGATCAAATTTTCGCTTTCCGCACACATCATACTTGGCTTCGTCTCCCGCTTCGACGTAATATTAGAATTATTTTGACTACTTTATTGCTCCTTCAAATCTCGAGTTTCATTTCTCAGTTCGACACATTCGCGTCAACTCCGTTCCTCTGATAAATTGACCTTGGCCTTTTCATTTCACCGTACCAAAATCAAATCTTACTCCTTTGACATTCAGGCCATTAGGCTCTGGAATGCTCTTCCCGAAAATATAAAACGGGCTCCCAGCAAACTATATATATATATATAGAAAGATAGTGGTTGCGAATATGTCTCTTGAATTCTTGAATACTCCCAGCAAACTATATATATATATATATCTTACTTTATCGCAACCTTCATCATAGATCTTTCTTAAACAGGTTGTCATATTTATTTAATACAATGTATATTAGTATAAATTAAGTTTATATACTATATTAAATCTCATGTGTACATAATATTGGTATTATTATTGTTTTTGTGTTTTCTCTTTTATTTATTTTGTCGCACCGCCCACTAATTATTCCTGCTCAGCCCAAACGTATGACTGGTAGAGAATACCCTGCGGCGTTAAGTCCCACTTTTGTACATAGTTTTGTTGTGCAATAAAGTGCAAATTAATAAATAAATAATTATTCATTCCACATACGCACTGGTATTTGTAATTCAACGTTTTGTCCTAAACGTAACGTCTGATCCGCACTTACGTGAAAGTACCTACTACTATAGTTAACGAACGAAGTAAATGAAGAGTAACGTTAGATAATATGCGGTAACGTATCGACTCCGTTACAACGGTGACGTAACGTTACCTAAGCACGCGGTTTTAATGTAGGGCTACCAAATACAAAATAAACATATATTTGCTTTTAATTTTGAATTTTATTACTTCTGTACAAGTAATAATTTAATATTTATTTCTTCTCTCATAACCATCAGTACATTAGGATTACATTTTATGGATGAAATTGATTTGACTGTAAGAGAACTGGAGTGTGAAATAGGCTTGCGGGCCCGTAATACAGAGCACCAGCACTCTCCTCACTTGATGTCGAAGTTGAAAACAACAATAATATTCGCCTATGTAACCATTAAAAATAGCATACATTAATATAATTTATTAGCCAATACATGAAATACATGGACAATAGAATAGCATATAGCCATATACATTACAATAATATTCTAGTTGGCCTGAATGCATTTGTTTTCTGTTATATTATTCTGTTCTTTATAATCAGTCTTATTTTTGTAATGTTATGTTACTTTATATATTTCTTATGGAATTAAACAAGCTAGCAATAATTGCATAAAACGGTTTGTAAAGCTTCTTAAAATTTTCGCAGCTATCTTAATTTTTTTTCCTCAGTACAGAAATAAGATCCCCATATTCAAATGTTCAAAAGTGATCGAACAGCACCACCGGTGAGTCGGTTTCTACACTATACTATTTATAAGAAAAAAGATTTGATTGTTTGTTTGAATTGAATAGGCTCCAAAACTACTGAACCGATTTTTAAATTAATTTTAGCATTAGAATCCTGTTAAACATAGGTTATATTGTCATCTCATCTCATCAATCCACACACCGGGCACAGGTCTCTCGACTAATATCTATCGATATTAACCAGGATCAACCGCTTAACGTGCCCTGCGATGCACGGAGATGCTTGTAAATAGACGTCACTTCAAGTTATCAGAATGGTCACCCATCTATGACCGCGTCATAGGTAGCTTAACATTCGGTATTACAGCCAAATCGCTGCAACCACTGCGCTTCACCACAAACCTAGGCCTTATTGTATGTGTAGCAAATTAAGATTAAGTTAGGCCTTATTGTATGTGTAGCAAATTAAACTTAAGATTATATAAATAATCTTAAGTTGCTTAACTAATTTGGTATCGCTACCAAATCGCTGCAACCACTGCGCCACGATCACCACAAACCTACACTTTATTGTATGCGTATAAATAATTGTCCACACGTGCGAAGGACGGGCCGCTAGTTTTTGATTATTTTTCTTATCTTCAAGAACTACTTAAAAAAAACGAAAATCAGAAAATTGTAATAACTAGCCAGTTAATTGTAAAACTGAAAGTCTCTTCTAAAAACCTTAATTTTTAATTGGCTAGATGACACCACCAATCGTTGACATACTTTTTATTATCTGTCAAAACGGCCAGCCTCCATAGATTTCGTATGGGAATAAATGATAGTGACGTCACGGTAGTGTATCAGAAATCGGAGTCAATTGACCGAATATTTATTGCGTTTTGTGTGTTTAAAAATTGGTTTCTACAGCTTTTTGGAAATATATTGGTTGTATTAACTTCATCGGGGCTATGTTTTTTAAACACTATGTTCTTGACAATATTTAAGATAGGTGTCATCATCCGAATTGTTAATGAATTTGCATGCTGTTATTGATGGCTGGATATGTGATCATTATGTAACATTTGTCGATGTTCTGTATACCCTTTCTAAAAGCAAATTTCTTTCTTTCTTTCTTTAAGATTGTAATTACAATCAATTGTAGTGAAATGTGAATGACTTGTCTTGCTTTTGACAGCCCTAAGCCCAGAAACTCACTAACTTTCCCTTACTCTATACAGTGTAGTGCACACACACTATTGTTTTGTTCTATCTAGATAAATACGATATACATAATCTTTTGATATTAATTGAATAAGAAATGGGGTAAAACTTTAAAAAAATCTTTCGACGAATACACCAATTACCTAGCTCCAAACTGGGCGTTAGCTTGTGCTATGGTGGCTAGAAGAACGGATTTAAATACTTAAATACATTTATAAACACCCATGACTCAGGTACAAATGCTCGTGCTCATCACACAAACATTTGCCACTAGCAGGATTCGAACTCGCGACAGCCTGTTTTCTAGTATGGACCTCATACCACAAGACCAAAGCAATCATCGAAATTGCATGGCAGTTAATATCTATAGTAGCTACAAATAAAAAGTTACTCAAAATAATCATGAGAATTATGTTTAATTAAAATAGTTTAAAATAGCTCTTTGCATTTGTATATTCTTGTGCTATTTATACCAACTAAATACTATACCTTGTCTCACCAGAAAGGTCATTTGAATAAATATACATTTTACTATAAATTAACTACGTAATAAGTATGCCAGTAACAACTATACTAAGTTTCCGAAAACGGACGGATGTTGCTCCGTGGTTAGAACGTAAGCGATTTTCGAAATAAAGTTGGCATCACTTAAAAAATATTTTGTCACTTACAGTATTTAAGAAAGTGCAAACCTAGTAGATTGGTTTTTTGTTTACTCAATATTCAATGTTATTCTTTAATATTGTTCTTTTTTTTTAAAATCTCTAAGAGTCATCGCGAGTGAGAGAGAGTTGGCATAGATTTTAAATGAACTTTTATAATGATAGTAGTCCTCCTAGCCGATTTTGACCATGGCGGTCAATCTCAACAGAGATTAGCCAACTACGCAGGAGATATTATAGTGCACAAGTGTGAGCGCAATACGCAGGTGCACCCACAGTTTCATCACTCTCAAAGTTGGGTGAGACGGCAATCCGACATGACCTGAGAGAGATCAGGCGCAGGACCAACGGCTTAACGTGCTTTCCGAAGCACGGGGGTGTAATACCGCCAACTTTCCGACTCCAAGCTGTTTTTGAGAAATTCATGACAGACAATCTGAGAAACAATTTTTGCTCGACCTGGGATACAAACCCAGGACCTCTCAGATGTAAGGCAGAAACTTTGCCACTACACCAGTCATATTACGAGTATAATGATAGTCATATCAAATTTTAGTGATATATAAAATACTTAGTATCTACGAACCTAAACAACTATAAAATTGATCGTGAGAATCTACACAAAGATAGTCTAGGACATCTTTGCTTTAACCTCTTTGAATGCCGAGTCACCAAAAAACGATATTCACCTACGCCTTGGTTCTTTAAACATGTTTTTCCAAGTGGACGGAGACTGTTAAAAACAGGTACGCTAGCGAAGGTCTAAAACTCAAAATTGCCAGCGATTTATCTTCTTATTTTCGGCACCCGCTCTCAGTCAAGCCACAGCCGCCGGGTCAAGGGTTCCTGCGCGGGCGCATACAAACGGCGGTTTGAGCTGCGTTTGTATGCGAGCGGTGGTGTGCGGTGACCCTAGTGTAGACAAGGTGGATGACCATTGCGAAATTATTGGTTTTCGTGTATGTGTCGTTGTAGTTTTAATAGCCAGTGGTCAAGAGGTTCCAGGTTTGAAATCTTAGTATGCTTAAACAGGCAGTAAACAAAAATGAATTGGCTAGACGACACCACCAATCGTTGACATACTTTTTATTATCTGTCAAAACGGTCTGCCTCCATAGATTTCGTATGGTAATAAATGATTGTGACGTCACGGTCATGTGTCAGAAATCGGAGTCAATTGACCGAATATTTATTGCATTTTGTGTGTTTAAAAATTGGTTTCTACAGCTTTTTTTAAATATATTGGTTGTATTAACTTCATAGGGGCTATGTTTTTTAAACACCATGTTCTTGACAATATTTAAGATAGGTGTCATCATCCCAATTGTTTTGCTATCTTTTAAGCTCAAGTTGCAAGTCAGGAAATAAGTTGTAAGTCAGGAATTTTGGTAAAATGGTATGATTTTACATTTCTAGTTCTGAAATTCTTCATATACACATAGCTATTATGTATTCAAAAAGTGTGCAATTATATTTCACGCTTTCTATTGTTTTATGTAACTTCGGCGATAAAATATGTATAAGGACTATGAAATAATTTTTTTTTTAAACAAAGCAGCAATGTAGAATAATAGACTAAAAGCGATTATAACCTTTGAAGAAATTAACAAATGAAATGTGCACCTTACAAAAGACATCAACGCGTTAGGGTTAAGCTGCGCAGGAGATTATTTTATATTTTATTTTATTTTACTTTATTGGCATACACAACAGGTAACAATCAACAGTATCAAGCATGTAACTAACTTAAGTAGAGAACTAGATTGCAACCTAAAAACGTGTATACACAGCATTAACAGGCAATACGTAAACAAAACACTACATAGTAATCAGTTTACAAAGACAAAAATAATTTATGTTGAATTAACAGACAAACATGAAGAAAAGAAAGGTAATAGTTATAATTTCAATGCTGTTTAAAGTCAAAACATATTGTTTTAAATAGAAACATATAAAGCAGGAAGCAGGTAACTCAGTGGAGGATACGTCTAAGCGATATACGATTAAGCGATTGTGTGTCACAAATCTATGTATTTTTTTAACTAAATCCATCTAGCGTCCATCCATCTATGATCCGGTAAACGTTGTTTTGCCATATAAATGTAAAGTGTGGATTACCGTTATCATCACTAAGGGGTATGAAAAATAGATGTTGGCCAATTCTCAGACCTACTCAATATGCTCACAAATTTCATGAGAATCGGTTGAGCCGTTTCGGAGGAGTACGGGAACGAACATTGTGACACGGGAATCTTGTATATATAGAGATTAATGCAATGTAATGCGTTGTAATTTCATAACTCGAGAACGAGCCTGCACCTACCTAAACCGAATGTTCAGGTTTTGTGGAGACTATTTGAGCGGTTCTTGACTTATCACGTCATTTAGTTTTTTTAGGATATTTAATTAAATGAAAAAAATATTTTCATTTTTATACTTATCAAAGTACGATCCGGGCCACTAGTCTTATACAAATTTGGCTTGCAAAGTATTTTATTCATCAATGTAGATATATCAGTAGCATTACCTTACGATTATGGTTTTTTTATTCAAAACTAGCTGACCTGGCGAACTTCGTACCGCGTTAGCGTTGCAATGATTGAACAATGTCATCGATTGACATTGACATTAGTTACGCGCGTTTTTTAAAATATGCAAAATTAAATGTATATTTTTCAATATTTCTGAGAGATTTTCTTAATATTTTTTTCCGTAAGAACCTTCCCCTAATAATAACAAATACAACAAAAAAAGTATTAGTGAAATCGGTCCAGCCATTCACGCGTGATGCCGTGACCAAGGAAAACGGGTTTCATTTTTATATATATATATATATATATATTTTTTCTTTTAGATTTGAAAAAACTTAGTAACTTTTTTTTTATTCTCAACTACAAGTTTAAGGTAACTAAGTTCCAGTGAAAATTGAACCCTTTAATTGTTGCTAATCTTTATGGAGCCAAGTTTCTCCGAAATAAATGATTTTTTTATTTTATTTTATTTATAACGACCTGACATAATCCATAAGCTAACCACTGAGCCAAGTCTCTGATTATCAAAGAAGGTATTTCTCTTCCGGGGAAGCACAACGTTAACACCTTGTTATGCCATGTTGACTGTAGTTGGATAATTATAAGATGTGCTTCGTAGCACATGGAAGTAGTACCTGCATTCGGTATAAACGTCACGTTTTAGAAAGCCTCTGTAAAAGTGAATCACTTTTTCGTTTAAACAATTTTTTGACTTGACCTTAAGGTAAATCGATGTCGAAGGAACCTGATGTAGTCCTTATGGCTTATTATCTTAGCCTTTTTCCGCCTGCTTGAGAGTACAAGCGATTGCACTGACTAGACTCAAAAATAAAGAAAAAACTTTAAGGAGCTTCTGATTTTGAGCCAAAAAACATTTTTTTTAAATAAATAATATACAACAACATTACACACACTGATCTGACTCCATGGTTAGTAGCTTAAGCACTTGTGTTACAGATATCAGAATCAACAGTGGTATTACAAATAAACTTAAATACATATTACGCCCAGACAAGTACAAACAGGCATGTTCATGCACACATGTTTGCACAGTGCGGGGTTCGAACCCGCGGTTAATAATCAACTTCTTGACCACTACACCAAAGTGGTCGTCGAAAAGAAGATGAAACCTTCCTCCGTGGATGAAAGTAGTTTTGCACTCGTGAAAAAAGATAATGAAAAATACTTCAATAATAGATTACGATCGCTCGATAATAATCATGACACACCGACATTACGGAGACTTATGCAAGCGACGCCGGGCGACCTTCACCGTATATGTTTGTAAATATTACTCTTATTTCGCGTTATTGGGTAACGGTAAAGATCAGTCTATTTTTAGATTATGTTTGGAGCCGGTATAGAGATAGGATTGTCGTCACGGAAATGTTTTATTGAGCTTAAGTTATTTATAATGCAATTTTAATATTCAGATCTTTCGCTTGATAGATCACGCATGAAGTAAGATTTGCGAAATTATTAATGGCATATTCTTTTGTATATATATAGTGTAAGTATATAGTACTGTATTACATATGAAATTGACGTTTTTACTTTGCACTTAAATATCTTTGGACTGGGTGGGAGTTAAAATTGAACTTAGTTTTAAATTAAAGCTTGGTATAAATTGTTTAAAATATGCATTTTAATTGTTTTATATAATTTGGTTTAGCCAGGTTTTGGCTACGACCACAAGCATATAAGTATGCCAAAGCTAAACATTGTATGAATTTTTGTTTAAAAAAAGTTTTAATTTTCATTCAACATCACATACATTGATCTGTGTACTCCATGGTAAGTAGCTTAAGCACTTGTGTTACAGATATTAGAATCAAGAGTGGTATTACAAATAAACTTAAATAAATACATCTAATAATAGTCCTCCTGGCCGACCACTTTGCTACTACACCAACGAGGCAGTCAAATACATAAAACACCCCGACCAGTACAAGCAGACACGTTCACGCACACAATTATTTGTACAGTGCGGCGATCGAAACTGCGACCTCTTGGTTAATAGTCAACTTCTTGACCATTACACCAAAGTGGTCGTCAAATATAATATCCAGTGAATATGCCCATTTGATCAAAAATGTCCAGGAGTTACCATCTTTGCCAACTCGGCCTTGTCGTCGTGAGGCAACTGGCGACTACCGAACAGCGTTTGCGTCACCATAATATTTCCACGTGCTCTCTTGCTTGTGGAGAAATGTTATGGTCACGTGTATCGTACATTGTCTATTTACGTGAGGCTGTATGGCTAAGGCACTGCATAGATACGTACTAGTAGTCCTAGCAACGTCGCCTGCGCAGAATATTTGGGCTAGCAAGAAAAGTTTTTTTTCCCATTTCACATTGATAAAGTAGGACAAGTTATACTCCAGGAAAACAAAGCTTGATTCCAGTAAAATATACGAGTATTTTTAAATTGGTTCAGTCGATTTTTAGTTTAATTGTTACACAAACATCATGGTTAAAAATTGGAAACCTAAGAAGAACTTTGATCAACTTGTAACAGCTGAAGAAATTTAATTTTACATTAATTTTAATTAGGAAAGCATTGTTTCACCGTCGCTCCCTATTCTGATTTAGTCTAGTCTGATTGCACGTATGTATGTATGCTTAGATATTTGAAATTAATCACCATTCAAGGTGATTCAAGAGGAAGCTACAGTCCTAATATTTAGAGAACCGAAATCCACGCGGGTTAAGCCATTGGCGGGAAACTAGACTTTTATATCAGCAGTCATCGCTGCAAATGCCACTGCAGGCAGGGGCTTAACCTATATTACAGGGTGCAATGCATACGGGCACCGCCGTCTTAGAGAGCGCAGCGGCGCCATTAGGCGTCATTGCATGCTGCGGAACTAGAACGACATAACAGCGATGAAGTTACGCTTTATGTTTTAAGATCTTAGGGCAACGAAACAGAAATTCGATACATTTCGCTGTCCATAAAACTTAAAACACAAATCGGGGAAGTCAGACCTAGCGGACACGCCAAGGTTTCATAGCACACGGGCGCTACACTAGCTAGAGCTGCCCCTAACTGCAGGCTACATTACCCTGGGAAGAATAACAAAAAACTCAGATAGAAAGTGTTTTCTTGTCAACTTTGTTTCTCTGTCTCTCTCTATTTCTCAAATTAAAGAGCCTTGCGTTTGTCGATGGTGGCCTGTTATTGGTGTCAACTTTGTCAAGTGAACGAAAATAACAAAAACGCATAATTTTCTTAGGATCTCGCTATAAAATTGGACACATCATGAGCTCTCCTCATCGTCCCCAACGCGTCATTTCTGTCACACATTGATGGTAGATAGCATAACCAATAGTCGTATTGTTCTGACCCCTCAGTATTTGGAAACAGCGCAGGCGGCCTTGTAACGGATAGCAGTGTGTCAGTTATTTCAGTAATGTCACTTGCAACAGATACGAGTATGATTTGTTAGGCTGTGATGGTGTACTCTACCAGTGTGGTATCCGTTGTCCTAGATGAGTGACAAAAGCGACAAAGTGACGAAACGCTTTTTTTTATATTCAACATACACGCCACTTATCTAGCCCCAAACTAAGCGGTAGCTTATGGTATAGTAGCTAGAATAACGGATAGAAATACTCAAACACATTTATAAACACCGATGACTCAGGTACAAATGCACGTGCTCATCACTCAAACATTTGCCCCTAGCAGGATTCAAACCCGCGACAGCCGGTTTTGTAGTCTGGACCTCAGACCACTAGACTACAGCTGTCGTCGTCTGTCGTTGACTTTGATTTGTTTTTGTTGCTCCCGTAGCACAACGGGTCAACTAGTAAAACGACTGGAAGACAGTTGAAGATGACCCTTAAAACATAGAAACCACAATGTAATAGTCCTCCTAGCCGATTTCGTCCACGGCGGCCAATCTCAACAGAGATCAGCCAACTGCGCAGGAGATATCATAGTGCACAAGTGTGAGCGCAATACACAGGTGCACTCACTGTTCCATCACTCTCAAAGTTCGGTGCGACGGCAATCCGACATGACCGGAGAGAGATCAGGTGCAGGACCAACGGATTAACGTAATTTCCGAGGCACAGGGGTGTAACACCGCCCACTTTCCCGAATCCGAGCTGTTTTGGAGAGATTCATTATAGAAAATCTCAAAAACAATTTTGGCTCGACCTGGGATTCGAACCCAAGACCTCTCGGGTGTAAAGCAGAAACTTTGCCACTACACTAACGAGACAGTCAAACCACAATGTCCTATTCATTGATACAAAGTTTTGCCACAACCTTAAAAGAGTCTGCATTTGGTTGGTGCCAAGGTTGGTAGCTCGTGGTCTTGCTAGAACGAAGTTATTGACAATAGGCCATAAAGACAGATATGACTTACTGCTGGCACGTGGCTTACTTTGAAGGTTGCTTATTAAAATTATTTTCATTGAAAGTAAAAAAAAAAATATGTTTATGGGTAATTTACGGACTATCTTCTACATTAAGATCACATGTGCAAATGGCAATGATTCAATTGCAATCGCATCTTTATCGAAAAAATTTACAGAGATGAGCAGATTTTTTTAAGTGAATAAATAGGTCTTACTTTTACAAGCTTTTGTTTAGTTTCCTAGATACCTACTTTTAGTTTGGATGACAATACGTAGTTTGAGTAAAAAGATTTATTTTCTTACTAAACGTAACATGCAGGTCTTTAAACACATTTCTAAACTTAAATTTGATATTTTTTGCTATTTACGTATACCGTAACGTTACGTATTACGTATACCACTTTGGTGTAACGGTTAAGAAGTCGACTATTAACCAAGAGATTGTGGGTTCGATCCCCGCACTGTAAAAATGTGTGCATGAACATGGCTGTTTGGTCTGGGTGTTATAAGTAATTAAGTTTATTTGTAATACCACTGTTGATTCCGATATCTGTAACACATGTGCTTAAGCTACTTACTACAGAGTCAGATCAATGTATGTAATGTTGTTGTTTATTTATTATTGTTATTATCATTATTACTTTTGCTAGCTATCACTTAATGTGTGCTTTTGAGGTTAAGGCTGCCATTATCTGATTGCGGTAATATCTCATATCATAGAGCAGGCATAGCACTTTTAAACTTGTGCAAAGGCAGTTTCCGTCCATCAATAATATTTGTATTGCGCATTTGAATATTTCGCCAGCATCTGTGGCAACAGAGCAATCCTTAGAGAAATAACTCGATACAAGCACGTGTTGCTCAAGTAAAAGCAAAGAAATTCCGCGCAAGGCCGCGTGCGCCTGCGCCGGCGCCGCGGGTCTTACACAAACTGTCTGTGTGACTTTATGTATGCATATTGCTTTTCAAAACAGAGTGTCATGAAATAAAACATCTTTGTAATGTGACTAGTGGCTGCTTGCGACTTCGTCCGTGTGGAAACCGTTTATCTTAACCATTCTATATGAATTGTAGCGTATGTGTTATTCTGTTGTGTAAAGCTATATTTATGTAAAATTTTATTAAAATCCTTTTAGTAGTTTTTACGTGAAAGAGTAGGGTTTTGGAAATCGGTGCTACTTACTTTTGATTTTGATTTAATTTTTTCTACATTTTATTCTAGCCTATATCCTTTCGCCAGCTATTGTAAGAGACAGTCTATTTTTCTAGACAGTCTATTTTTTGAATATGTTTAGATATTTTATAATTCTCGTATATATATTCACTACTGCTTAAACTGCAAAATTCTTCTAAAAGTCTTAGGTACTTTCGTATTTTTTTACAGTCATACAAACACAAATATCATATAAGAACTTTTTCTTTCCATACAAAACGACCAGTTTGCATGGTGCATTCGAACCAAACCGTTGCACTCTCTCAATGTACTTCCGGTTCCGATGTCGGAAGTCGTCACAAACGAGTTTATCTACTTAAGTCACAAGTGAGGCTGATGAAGTAGTGCCAGCAATCGGGCAGGACAACGTCCGGAGCCCTGCTATGCTATAAACATAACAGAGAATATTTTATTTGGTCGTAGTTATCGTGATAATCGTTCACTTTGCAAACTAAAGATAATATTTTTGCACATAAAAAAACGCAGTCTGCCTGCGCGTTAAGAAAGCGGTAGAAAATTTCAACAGTCTGCTAATGCCTGCGTGGCCAATTGGTATAGGCACATGGGTAATACTCACATGGACGCGAGACCGATCCCCGCCTCCAAAAGTTGATTATTCCTAATGCCGCAGCTCCCTTTTACCATCGGACCACCAGACGTACCGCGGAATATCATCCGTACCGTGTCGATGTTCCACTGATACGAATCAGGCGCTTCCCATCTACATTTCTGATGCGCACTGCAAAAGAGTGGAACTCACTACCTGGGTCAGTGTTTCCCTGCAATTACAACCTTGAAATTTTCAAAGCTTGAGTGAACAGGGATCTTCTAGGTGAGCTCGCTCCATCGATAGACTCAGTCTTAGCCTCGTTGGGCTTAGTCTTAGTTAGGCTTAGGTTTTTGGTCAAGAGCAAACCTATGCCAAACAAAAAATAAAAAAAATGCAAAAATATTATCATTATTTGCTTGTAGTTATCATTATTCTAGTACTAGTTCTTCTGGAAGTTATTCCGTTGTGCGCTCACATTCACCAATGATTGCAGTTATGCAAGCCTCACGTGTATGACTCAAGCTGTGAAAGGTCAAGGATTGTTTCAAATTATTTATTAATGTAATTACGAGACGATTCTGACGTCAAACGTTGCCATATCGGGTTTGTGGAATATTCTGGACGTTACCATAACGTTGCAGAACCTTGAAGAACTGGTGTTATCATTTATTTGACCATCATTTTATTCGTCTTTTTCTGTTTAACCCTCCCGAAAATATAAATATAAGTATTTCCCAACAATCACACCAATTTTCTTGTCCCAAATTAAGCTACGAGGCTTGTGTAATGGGTACTAGACAACGGATAAACATACTTATATATTTTTTTTGTAAATAAATACATATTATAAATAGAGAACACCCAGACCAGTACAAACACACATGTTCATGCACACATAATAATATGCTTGTACCTACTGTGCGGGAGTCGAACCCGTGTTTGGAAGTCCGACATGTGGACCACTGCACCAAGAGTGGTCGCTTAAAGATGTGTTATAAAGATATGACCCCTATGTCTATTGGTGTGTTTGTACATTAGGTGTTTTTGTGTGTGTATGTCTGTGGCATTTCAGCTCGCGATGCACTATGCAGTGCGTTTTTTATTAACGATAAATATTTGTTTTTTATGAAAGATAATTTAATCATGGTGATCCTTAACTATGTCTGGTCAAAATCCAACAATCCATTGAAGAGCACCAGCTGGTTTTCAGGATCATTCGAGGGTTTTTGATACCATTATTAAGGTTTCTAAGGTAGCTAAAATAGTAAATTCATTCTAAGCCGCTTGAAAAGCGCAGCGTAGGACGTCCACCGACAAGATGGACAGACGACCTTGTAAAGATCGTAGGATCACACTGGATGCAGACCGCTTGTGATTGGTCGATGTGGAAAACTGTGGAGAAGGCCTATGTTCAGCAGTGGACGTCCTTTGGCTGATAATGATGAAACCGCTTGATTTCATAATCTTTTGTAAATCTATAGGAAAGTCTTTATGACTGATATATATAAATAATAATTCTATATAAAAACGTTTATTTTTTGTTACAGCCGATGACTTCCACAAATGTCGACAGAAGGATGCGAAGCTGAACGACTGTTTAAGGGCAGCGGTTCCTGATGCCCTCAGGAAGATGAGAGATGGTAAGTCAGAAGTCATCCTTAAAATAATCATCCGAATAAGCAACTGAAAAACTGAACTGAGGACAGCGTCAACCGTTGCATATAGCAAAGTCTTAAATTTATTTATTAAAAACTCGCGCATGCTTATAGAAGAAGTCCAGAACGCTTACAGGTCAATTATAACATAAGAAATAAATGAGTAACAAGTCAAATATTATAGAACAAATAAATTCGTCTGGATCACTTTCCTCTAAGAGGTTACATTTTGAACCAAAGTTTTTGTGTGATACCCTAATCATCCTTATAGGATGGCCTCAAGCCTTATTTGTATGTTTTCTTGAGCATGGCCTTCTTCAATCAGCAAATCTGGTTTTGCCACATTTCAGCAATTTCGCTTGGAATTCTTGAAATTATATGCTTAACCAATATGAAAGAAGACACAGATATACTTGTTAATCTATCAGCATAGTTTTTTACAACACCACATACATTGATCTGAATCCGTGGTAAGTAGCTTAAGCACTTGTGTTACAGATGTCAGTGTATTAGAATCAACAGTGGTATTACAAATAAACTTAAATAAATACATACTAGGGCGGTTTGATAAGTCCATGACTTTGAAAACAAAAACATATATTTTGTGTACAAAAACATTTTATTTTTCTACATACTCTCCTTTCAACTCTACACTCTTTTTCCAGCGATGCTCCAATCTCTTCAACCCATCCAAAAAATACTTTTTGTCAAAGCCTGCAAAATAGGCCTCGGTTGCAGCTATCACCTCTTCATTGGATGAAAATCTTTGCCCAGCAAGCCATTTCTTCATGTTTGGGAAGAGAAAGAAGTCACAGGGGGCTAAATCTGGTGAATATGGAGGGTGCGGCAATAATTCGTATCCTAATTCGACAAGTTTTGAAGTCGCGACTGCAGACGAGTGGGCCGGAGCATTATCCTGATGAAATAGAACTTTTTTCTTTGCTAGATGCGGTCGTTTCTTCATCAACTCTTCATTAAATCTTTCCAGCAATGCAGCATAGTAAGCACCGGTTATTGTCTTGCCTTTCTCCAAGAAATCGATGAAAATAACCCCTTGACTGTCCCAAAATACTGTTGCCATCACTTTACCAGCCGAACATACCGTTTTTGCCTTCTTTGGTGCACGTTCGCCGGTAGAAGTCCACTGCTTTGACTGTTGTTTAGTCTCTGGCGTATAATGGTGGACCCACGTTTCATCCACGGTTACGTACCGACGCAAAAATTCACTTGGATTGCAATTATACATAGCCAGACACGCCTCAGAAGTAGTCACGCGTTTTCGCTTTTGGTCGACTGTCAGTAAGCGCGGCACCCATCTTGCAGAAAGTTTTTTCATTCCCAAAATATCGTGCAAAATATGAAAAACTCGTTCAGTTGAGATGTGCACAGCCTCAGCTAACTCGCGTATCTTTACTCGACGGTCAGCCAAAACAATATCGTGGATTTTGTTAACAATGTCCTCAGTGGTTACCTCAATCGGCCTTCCTGGGCGCTCGGCATCATTGGTTGTAATACGTCCACAACGAAACTCAGTAAACCATTTATGTACCATTCCATGAGACGGCGCTGAATCCCCGTAATATTTTTTCAACTTATCTTCGGTCTGCTTAATGGTTTTCCCGCGTAAAAAATAGTGTTTAATCAAGACTCGAAACTCGGATTTCTCCATTTTCGAAGAACACCTTCACAGCCGCCAAACTTCTTTTGTTATTAAATATTGTTTTCGCGCCATATTTGAAAATAGAATTATTTTAGGTTCGCAAAAATATTACTTTTAAGAAAATATCATTAAAAATAAAAAAAAATTCTATATTCTATATTTTCACATTCACGTTGAAAGTCATGGAGTTATCAAACCGCCCTCGTATAAAACCCAGACCAGTACAAACAGACACGTTCATGCATACAAATGTTCATACAGTGCGGGGATCGAACCCGCAACCTCTTGGTTAACAGCCAACTGACCATTACACTAAAGTGGTCGTCAATAGTTTAAAGTTCACGCTTTGGGAAATATACCTCACTTAATCCATTGTCTCCCAAATTACAGGCATCCCCTCCTTATCTGTGCCATCCATGGAACCTCTCCACGTGTCGCGCATCAACATCGACTCCGGCGCCGGTCCCGTCGTCATCACGCAGGACTACAAGAACATCAAGCTGCACGGCCTTACGCACTCCAAGTTGACTACTTACAAGTGAGTATAATATAAAAAATAGCTACGAATGCTATTACGCTATTGTCAAACAGCCAAGAGCGACAGGCTGAAGGAAGCGAGGTAGCACGAGATCGCATTTATATATCGCATATTAGACTTTTGACGTCTACTGCTGAGCCTCCACACAAGAATTCTTTGCGCGATCGGTCCTGCACTTTCCTCATCCAGTGGCTTTCCGCGACCTTCAACAGATACACTGCTCAACAAAGTCTAGGGAACAAGCCAACTATATGACTTTATTTGTGAAATCTTCTTTAAAAAAGTACTGATCTCTTTGAGGTAAACAGGTAGGCTGAATGTTTATCAAAAGTTGTTCGAATTTAAAAAAAAAAATTAGAAACAAAAGAATTTTCGTAAAAGGTGGGAATCTTTCACTTTGATTGCTGTGTAGTGATACTGTATGAGAATTTTAAAGATAAAAATTTGTTTTATTGTTTTATGATTTTATTGAAAAACAAAATTAACTGTTGTTATTCGTAACTTTTGCGACTACGGCCATTATGTCACGACGTCATTTAACGCGGGAAGAAATGATTCGAGCTGTAGGAATGTTGGAAGCTGGGCTACCCCAACGCGAAGTTGCAGCTGCTCTGAATTCTCACGCGAGCGTTATCTGCAGACTGTGGGCACGTTACAGACTTACTGGCGATGTAGCCGAAAGGCACAGAGGCAGGTATAGGGTTACTACGGAAAGGCAAGACCGTTTTTTGCAAAATGTCGCAAGGAGGCAACCCACCATTACGGCTCGTCAGTTGGTAGAAGACCTCCAGTCGCAGCACCAGGTTGCTATCAGTGACCAGACTGCTCGGAGGAGACTCCATGAAGCTAATCTTCGTGCTCGCAGACCACTAAGAGTGCCCGCGCTGCGTCATGGAAATCGAGGACGTCGATTATTGTGGGCACGTGAACATTTGCAGTGGACCGTAGATCAGTGGGCACATGTACTGTTCTCCGATGAATCTCGCTTCGGATTTCATCCAGATTCAAGAAGAGTGCGTGTTTGGCGGATTCCTGGTCGGCAGAGTCGGCTTCAAAACCCACAGGAGGTGCATCCCTACCAAGGTGGTACAATCATGGTGTGGGCTGGAATCCGCCTGGGTGGACGGACGGATCTCGTTTTGATCAGGGGAAATTTAAATGCAGAGCGATACTGCGAACAGGTAGTCTAATCCGTGGTTATCCCGCACGGACAAAATCTGGGCGCAGATTTTATTTTTATGCAAGATAATGCACGACCACATACTGCGAGTCAGGTGATGGATGTGTTCCGCGAGTACAACATCGAAGTGCTGGAGTGGCCTGCTCAGTCCGCGGACCTCAATCCCATTGAACACGCGTGGGATTTACTAAAGAGAAGGGCTTTTAGAAATCTCCCTCAAAATTTGAACACAGCAGATGAACTTTTTTCACATCTCTCCAGAGAATGGAGTCTTCTTCCACAAGAGACAATCGATAGTCTCATAATCAGTATGCCACCACGATGTCAAGCTGTTGTTAATGCCTTAGGGGGTCCAACTGATTATTAAAAAAGTCCCCGCATATTTGTTCTTAACTGTAATATTTGAATTTTTAAGAAATTTTATTAAATTAAATTTCTTTGTTTAGTTCTGTAATACACTTTCTTTGTTTTTCATTAAAATTACCTCGTAATTCAAAAACTGAATCCTTTATTAAGCATTAAATTGCGCATCGATTGGTATAAACTTTAAAACAAAAATATATAAAAATAAAAATATTCCCTAAAAACCTCCTGTTCCCTAGACTTTGTTGAGCAGTGTAGTTGGTCCACTCTGTAGAGGGGCTTGCCCACGGAACGTCGTCCGGCGAGATTGCTTTACACGTCGCCAATAAGTATTGAAATTGTTGCATCCAGCATATTGATGGATCCACGCTACATCTGCGCTGGATTTCCGAAAATATAGAAAAAATCAAACTAGAAAGAACCTCGTTGGATAATCGCAAATTCATCAAAATTACAGCTGGAGTAAAAATGCTCTCAGATCCAATCCCAAGTAGCCATTCCAGCCCGGTTGCAACGGACGCAGAAATTTTCGTGATGCACGGGGAAGAACATTCCTTGATAATTCTGGGACAGTTATTGCGCGGTTTTGTTGCTAACAGACGTGCAAAACGACCACCAGCACCAGCTCTTTTCACACATAGGGAAGTTAGTTCCTTCGTCGATATTGTAGGAAGAATCTTTTTGCTAAATTAGTTCACACACACCAGGTTTAGGACTAAGAGTTACTGCAAAAATTAAGCAGTAGGTTATCTGCGCAATGCTCAGAACAAATCACGTTCCTCGTCACTTCTTCGAAAATAGAAATGTACTTACGAATTTGACTGCCTCGTTGGTGTAGTGGCAAAGTTTCTGCCTTACATCCGAGAGGTCCTGGGTTCGAATCCCAGGTCGAGCCAAAATTGTTTCTGATATTTTCTGTTTTGAATTTTTCAAAAACAGCTCGGAGTCGGGAAGTTGACGGTGTTACACCCCCGTGCCTCGATGCGCACGTTAAGCGGTTGGTCCTGCGCCTGATCTCTATCCGGTCATGTCGAATTGCCGTCTCACCGAACTTTGAGAGTGATGGAACAGTGAGTGCACCTGTGTATTGCGCTCACACTTGTGCACATTAATATCTCTTGCGCAGTTGGCTGATCTCTGTTGAAGATTGGCCGCCGTGGTCGAAATCGGCTAGGAGGACTATTATTATACATACGAAAATAGCCAGAAATACAATATTGTAAGATGGCATAATCTAGTAGGTAACCTCAGCTTTTAGTAACTTATTAAATTTTTCTACCCTTTTCCAGAGCCGACCTAAAGCAGTATCGTCTGAGGACAGACTCCATCACGCCTAAGATGGAGTTCATCGCCGACTATGTGATGAAGGGCAGGATCCTCGTGCTGCCCATACAGGGGAAGGGCATCGCTAATATTACTATGTGTAAGTACTATACTATTAATTATTGATCAGAGTAGTTATAAAGGGAAAGATACAGACTACAGTTACTGTAGTCTGTATCTAGTTTTGGTCTTGTGGTATGAGGTGCGGACCACAAAACCGGCGGGTTCGAATCCCTCTAGGGGCAAATATTTGTGTGAACATTTATAGAACTGAGACATGGGTGTTTTAAAACTATTAAAGTATTAATAATTGTTATCTTAGTCACCATAGCACAAGCTAACGCTTATTTTGGGGCTATGTATTTGATGTGATCGTTGAAGAAAAAAAATGCTTAAAATCTTAACTCCATGCTATTAAAGGAAGGAATAATCTGGTGCGGTAGTTTCAAACTCCGCATCCTGCAACCTCATATGGAAGATGTGGTGAGTTGGTCAAATATAGACATGGTCACTAGACAACAGAGAAGAGACAATGGAACCGACATCAGGAAAATGTATGTGTCTTATAAGTTAGAATAGTATAATATATGTACAAGTTAGTGTGGGACGCCCCCCGGCTAGATGGACAGATGACCTGAAGAAGGCAGCTGGTAGTGACTGGATGCGAAGGGCGGGAGATCGTGCTCTATGGCGCTCCTTGAGGGAGACCTATGTCCAGCAGTGGACTGGTTTTGAAAAATTGTAACAGGCTGATATTATGATGACAAGCAAACAGTCAGTTTATGAACCGTAAAATAATACCGTGAAAATTCTGATGATAGCTTGTATAATTAACTAAGAAATGAAACGGGAGCATCAGTGTATGTATCTGATTCCTGTGTGTAAAAACCAGAAGGTAGGTATGCTAATCACACTTCACACTAATATTACAAATGTAAAAGTTTGTTCGTCTGGATGTTAGTCCGTCACGCTGAAACGTCTGAATGGATTTTGATGAAATTTGGTACACTGACAGGATATGAGCTGACTTGGTTAACAGGAAAATTTTTACCCCGATTAAATGCTACCTTTAGATAGAGCAGGAATCGTGGCAAGTCCACTTATTTTTCTAAAAACAACAAGCAGGACAACGTTTGCGAGGTTGTCTAGTACTTACATAATCTTATCTTCTTTTTCCCAGTGAACCTGGTAGTGAAACACGACCTGATAGGTGAACCGGTGGTCCGCGACGGGAACACGTACATGCACATCCGCGACTACAAGGTCAAGTTCATCCCTCAACGAGTGCTGTTGAACTTCTCCAACCTGTTCAACGGAGACAAAAGGCTGGGCGACCAGATGAATATGTGGGTATCAGGAATGTTGACCAAAAACTCTATGCAAGGTGTTAAAAAAACTGTAATAACTGAAGGGTGTTGTTGTGCCCGTAAACACACTGAACAACTTTTGCAAAGGAACCTACGAGGTCGAAATCTCAAAATAATTTTTGGCTCTCCCATAGTAAATCGATCAGCTGATTGGCAATTTTGTATGAGAGGTCCGATTTTTTTTTTGAGATTTTGACCAGTAGGGTGAGCTCGAACAACTATTGTAACGTATTCACTGTCAGTTTCTGACATTTAGACGACACGAATACGTTACGATAACGTTCGTGCTCACCCCACTGGGTATCTTTGGGAATGTTGTGCAGTTTTCCGGGCACAACAACACCCTTCAGTTGTTACGGGTTTTTTTGTAACATCTTATATATATCATTTGTGTGAGACCATTCCTTTCTCACCGTCACCAGTCTGTGTCACGTGGATAGAGCCTAAATGATTACGATACCGTTTTAAAGATCTTGGCGAGTGGAATAGGCCAAAACTCTAATACATGTTCGAACTTGAATGAGGACGAAGTCACGGGCTATTCGTGAATGCCTTACGAGGTGGGCAAGGTGGGCTGACGATCTGATGAAGATCCCGGGAAGCCGCTAGATGCGGGAAACGCAGGACCAAGCGTGGTGGAGATCCGCGGAGGAGGCTTATGCTCAGCATTGGGCGTCGAACGGATGATATGATGATGATGATGGTACCTTAAAAAAGCTGGGGAAGCAAGCTGTAGTTTAAAATTAAGCATATTTTTTTCAATTATACAAGGTGCAACAAAAAACCCCGTTATAACTGAAGGGTGTTGTTGTGCCCGTAAACCTGAACAACGTTCGCTAAGAAACCTAGGTCGAAATCTCAAAAAATCTTTTGGCTCTCCCATAGAAAATCGATCAGCTGATTGGCAGTTTTGTATGGGAGGTCCGATTTTTTTTTTTGAGATTTTGACCAAGGTATCATTGGGAATATTGTGCAGTTTTCCGGGCACAACAACACCCTTCAGTTATAACGGGATTTTTTGTTACACCTTGTATATTTGGCTAAGGGGTTCGATTTCCAGATTGAGCCTGTCAATGACGTGACTTAGATCTAAGATACCTACGTCTGAACGGATGCCGATTGAGAAAATTCCGTGGGCCACTGCGTCTAAGGCCGTTTGTTGACGAGACGGTTTCTACCCGGTCTGGCACCGGCTAAGCTTGTTCACGAGCCAGTGTCGTTAAAAACCCTCTTTCGCGGCCCGTACTTAGCTGACAAACGTAGAAACGGGTCAAAACTGTGCCTAGAACGGTGGAAAATCGTCTCTTTACCACGCGGCCGAATTATTTACCCTCAACTCAAGTGTATCGTGCGGGAATCCGCCATAGTTAGGCAATTATCACAAAGCACCGCGTTCTGCCGCGGATTCTGCTTGCGCAGTATAAATAGTGTCGCACCGTGACGCGGAGTCAGTCTGTTATGATGCGCGTGTTTTTCAGACAAACTGAGGTAAATCTGTCGCCCCGCGCACCGCGATGGAGAACGGTGCGGTGTGATAATTGCCATATATAGTAGAATCCCGATTATCCCAATCAATTAAAACCAGTGGTGATTCGGATAATCGAAAATCCGGATAATAGATATCGTAGTCAAATCAAGCAATATTTGTTTAAATGTTATATTGTGTAATGAGTTAAACATATGTACCTACCTCGTTTAGACAAAACGAATAACAATCAAATATATATGTGGTTCAAATATAATGAATGACATTGTAATATGCTGTTATGTCTGTGTAGTTGCGCGTTATAAAATTTCAAGCAGCAGCAAGAGCCGTGACGCGAGTCCGGATAATCGGATGTTCCGATAATCGGGATTGGTATTATCGGGATTCTACTGTATATAGAGTCAAGGAACTATTTACTTTCTCGATGGTTCAGCCAGTTGAAAATCTTGCTCGTTCTTTAAGTTTTTTAACAGTTTTATCTACAAATATTTATTTTGCAGATTCCTAAACGAGAACTCGGAGCTGGTGTTCAACGAACTGAAAGAATCCTACGAGAAAAGCCTGAGTTCTGTTTTCCAGGACGTCACGAACAAGATCTTCGATAAAGTACCAATGAACAAAATATTCCTCGAAGAATAATGTGATAAGCTAGTTCATTAGAACCACTGGAACCCTAAACAAGTTACATTGCATAGTCGAAGACGAAACTCGCTATCGCCTTCGTTTTCTAAATGTATAAAAATAATGCCGCCTTCGATTAGGCGAAGGGCATCGCATAAAAATCGACAGCGAAATTCGTCTTCGACCATGAAAAGTAACTTTATTAGGGACCCTGAACTATTTGTTATTAGGTTAAATTTAGTTTAGAAATGATAAGCAATAGGTTATTTATTCAACCTGCTTTAATTAGAATGTGTAAGTAATAAATTTTGTACAAATCACATCTGATTTTCATTTCACGCTTGATTTTCGCTGTTTTGGGACTTTAAATTGTTGTAGCGACATCTATTAGTGAGGAGAAACATTTTTAAGAGTACAAGAAGCGCCATCTCTTGGTCATTTCTTGTACTACGTGGTAATGAGGTTCACAAGTGGTTTATGCGTTGTGGTATAGCGTCGCCTGTGCCATTTCGCCTTGGTGCTCTAGTAACAGTTTTCGAAGGCCTTCTCTCATTCAATTCAACGTCTGGTGGGTCCTCATTTGCTATTCTTCTGGCATTCTTCATACATATCGACTTGCAGAAGGCCTCATTGATAATGATCACTGAAAAAAGGGCGCTTATTGATTATTTAGTTACATGACGCATCGGTAGGTGGTGCTAAGTGCCGTGCCGAAAGAATACGGTAGTTGACACCACCAATCGTTGACGTACTTTTTATCAACTGTCAAAACGCTTTTCTTCATAGAGCTTGTATGGGAATAACACACTTTGACGTCACCGCGTGCAATGCCGACTGAGTGACTAATTATCATTTGAATTCCAATTAAAAATCAAATAATACGAACTGCAGAAAAATATTAGTGTAAAGGCATCTGAAATTATGAATTATTTTAGAGAAAATCAGTTTTTGAATTTCTTTTATAGTGGAAACACGCCTATTGGCATGATGACAGCTATCTTAAATATTTTCAAGACCATGGCGTTTAAAAAACATAGCCCCTATGAAGTAATTATAACCAGTTTATTTCCAAAAAGCTGTCGAAACCAATTTTTAAACACACAAAACTCAATAAATATTCGATTAATTGACTCCGATTTCTAGTGACGTCACGTTAATTTATTCCCATACAAAATCTATAGAGGCAGACCGTTTTGACAGATAATAAAAAGTATGTCAACGATTGGTGGTGTCGTCTAGCCAATTTCATGTGCCTTTTTAATTATTATCTTACACAATTTTTTTTCTCAATTACGGAATAAATAATTATTAGGTATATCTAAAAAAATATACATTAAATTACAAAGTCAAACCTGCGACTCTATG
This sequence comes from Pyrausta despicata, assembly GCA_963921415.1. Lineage (NCBI taxonomy): Eukaryota > Metazoa > Arthropoda > Insecta > Lepidoptera > Crambidae > Pyrausta > Pyrausta despicata. Next base: position 13,802,387 of record OY992865.1, on the reverse strand, counting down.
AAAAAATTGGTTGCCTGTAAAGTCGGTATACGCGCGAAAGTTTTACGTGACAACGACTCTGAGTGGTAAAATAATTTTAATGTGAATATTCATTCGTATAACATGAACCGGTGTGTATGCCTATCTCTCTCTCTCCCTCTCTCTCTCGCTCTGTCTCTCTCGCGCGAAACGTGAGCGGAGCAGCGTAACGCAGTTTCTTGAGGTGTCACCCGGCAAACCAATTTATAAGACGTTGTCACGTCAAAAATTTTTCTCCAAGTTTCGTGAGCTACATTAGCTTTAAAAAAATATTAAATTTTTAGGGTAACTAGTGCAATAAAAAGTTAGTATAAGGCAGATAGTTAGTGGATGTCCCTTTTCTCCGGTTAGGTAGCGTTCGGGCGAAGCCCAGCTAAGGTTGGTGTTTTGTTTTAACGCCCGACAATAAATGGGTGTTATAAAATTGACTTCTATATCTGGGCGTGTGTATATATGCGTTAGTTGTTATGGATGGACCGATTTTAAAGCGGTTTTCTTTTATTCGAATGATATTTTAATCACAGCGGTTCTTAGCTACAGCTGGTCAAAATTCGTCTAGCCCTTAAAGCTCAATAGCTGTTGCCGTGACAACGTCTTATAAATTGGTTTGCCGGGTGACACTTCAAGAAACTGCGTTACGCTCCGCTCACGTTATGCGCTCACAATGAGAGCGAGTGAGAGGCACGCGTCCCTTCGACTCGAGCATGGTTAGCCCGCCTAAGAGCGAGTGAGACAGACATAAAAAGTGAAAGGCACGCGTCCCTTCCACTCGAGCACAGTTAGCCCGCCTAAGAGCGAGAGAGACAGAGCGAGAGAGAGAGAGTGAGAGAGATAGGCATACACACCGGTTCATGTTATACGAATGAATATTCACATTAAAATTATTTTACCACTCAAAGTCGTTGTCACGTAAAACTTTCGCCCGTATACCGACTTTACAGGTAACCAATTTTTTCCTGTTTTTTTAACTTAAAAATTTGTTATACACAACTACCAACTACCTACTTAGTTGGTTTAATTTTGTTCTGCAATAAGTTTGGATGAAACGACTTTCTCAAATCAATTTGGCAAAGTGTAAAATTTTGCTGTCTGAAACATAGGTTAATGCAATGCAACAAAAAGTTGGTTGATTACTGGAAATCTATTCGTTACCGAGTTATATTCAAATTACTGAACCTTTTTGTTGTAAACAAGTTAAGAATTATTATAATGTTAAGTTTAGATACTTACGTATGCCGACCAGCAGTAAATACAGGACAAGCCCTAATAAGATGGCATCTAACTCCATAACTGAAAACAACAAAATATCATGTTTAGAAGTACCTGCACTCACTAAAGTTCAACATAGACAACAGACTGGGAAAGCGTTATAATTATTTTAAACTTTAAAATAAACTAATGCTTTCCATTCGATAAGCCTAAAGCTGGAACGAATAGAGGATGCGAATTTTTAAGATATCTCATTTTGAAACTTGAAAACCCACAAGCAGGTACCTTTCCAGTTCTGTTCCATACTAATAGATGGCTCTAAGTACCAAAATCAAAGTCCTACACAGTCACTTAGTCACCTTCTTTTCTCTTAAGAAAACTTCTAATGCGCATGTGTAAATTAGCTGTACCACACAGGAACCGTGAAGTTTTATGGGATAAAATGTACCATATGAGTTCTTCATTTGCTTCATGGTAATAATAATCTATGTATGTTTTTGTCAAATTTTTGTCAAATCGGTCCAGAAGTTTGACGTAAAAGAGTAACAAACATATACATACTTATACAATTTAACAAAATACTACTTGACATGTACTTATTTTAATGAAGAATTTATTCAATTGTAATTTATTGAATTTAATAATTTTGATTCACAAATACCTCGTTGAGGTCATAATGTAACTAAATACCCATCTTTTGCTATGTTATATATTGTCTGCTGTCATGTTATATTGTGAAGTGAATATGAATATATAAACTTTCAGATAACACTTCACTACACTCTGTCTAAAAGCCTCTGAAATACTACCAAGTCGGTACAAGTTCAGTTCTGCTACTTAATAAAAGATGGCGGTTAACATCTGCTTAAGCCTAAATCCTTTACTTCAGAGTATTCTTCTGAGCTAACTTCTGCCTTCAAGGAGGTAAAATATTCTGTTAAAACTTACTCCGTCAACACCTGGACGCTCTAGTGGCCCTCACCAGCCCTCTAATAGACAAATAAGCAGCAAACAGAATTAGCAAGAAGAAGGCAGTCTCCCAGAAGTGCGCTACGAGGATCCTGGTGCTCATCCTCCAAGGGACCTGGTGGAAGGTGCATAAAGCACGGGATAAGAAGAAATTAGAACTACGGGTCACATTTCCAGAAAATAGATGGATATTTCTTTTTGACAGTTGGTTTTTGACGTTGACGTGTGTCTTCTTTTTCCGTTGATCACTCTTTTGGGGAGGATGAAGGTTTATAAAGGGGTCTTTTTGTGAAAAGCTAAGGTTTCTGATAGGGCTCCTATTGAGGATATAACACGCAATGCATTAACATTGAGTAAACTAGTTAGGTACTTGACTAGATACAACAAGTAACAAAAAATTTTTTTTTCTAAATTAAACTTTTTAGATTTAATAACAAATAAATGAAACACCCGGTACAGGTAAAACTAAATAAAAAATTGAAAAAAAGAACTAAAGTTGTTTTCAATAAGCGAAAATAAAGTTAAGTCTATCTTCATGCATTAATTCATAATTAAAGGCTGCGGCCATACTTGACAAGGTTTATTAACATCCACATCTCGCCCCTTTTGTGCAATATCGTCACGTATGCAGCGGCCTTAAGATAAGAAGTCTGTACTTTGACACTTATGTACATTTTAATGTGAAAGACTGCATTGTACCTTTAACATCATCATCATCAGCCTATATACGTCCCACTGCTGGGCACAGGCCTCACCTCAACTATGAGGTAGTGCGAGACATACTCCACCACGCTAGCTCAATGCGGATTGGTGGAGGGGTGTATGTATGGTAAGTGACCAACCTTACTGTCAGATTTTAATAAGCTGCCCGAGGGCCTTCGACCAGGCTAAACGACTAATATCTATCGATATTAACCGGGACCAACAGCTTAACGTGCCTTCCGAAGCACGGAGATGCTTGTAAATAGACGTCACTTGTATGGTCAGAATGGTCACCCATCCCAAACACGACCTTAAACATAAACTATTTATTTTATAGTTCATATATTAACCTCAGTTGGATTATAAGTTATAATCAAACTATATACCTACTTTATAAAAATAAAGAAGAACGTCTTGTTAACTAACTAAAGCAATAAATATCACTGAGTCAACATTGCTGTAATATTTTTGTAAGGATGCGTTTATTGTCATTCTTTATACTTATTTTCTAATAAAATTACGATCTTTATGGCATCTTGATTTACTTACCCCATTTATAGCAACGGTTTTGTATAAAAAAGAACCATGAATGTTTTGATAAGTTTATTCAGTGAAATATTTAACAAATTCTATGGCATAGTCACTGGTAACATTAAGTCGAAGAAACAGTAACTTAAACTAAGATCAACTTAGCCTCTAACTAATATCTTTATTTCATTGACACATTTATAAATTCGGACTCAAAGTTGTCCCTTGGGGAACTCCAAAAATCCTGATATCTTAAGCTGTGCCAATATCATAAAGATATATACACTGAAACAACGAAGAAATTGCGATAGCTTTGACGGTTCTCAAATTCTCTTATTATATTTAATTTGAGAACTTTCAAGCACCATTTAGCAAAAAGGGAGTCAAATGCCTTCATATGGTCCCTGTTGTTTCCAATCTCAACGTCAGGATTATTAAAGGCAAAAGACTTTAATGAAATAAAAAGGCAAAGCGTTATATTTAACAGTAGAGCAATGATTTTGTAATTATCTTTTAGCGTTACAGATACTTAACATAGAAGTTAAAATTAGAACATTGACGACAAAGATTTCGACATGATAACTTCAGTCATTAATTTAATTCTGAATTAAATTATTTATTGCAATGACTAAAGTATCTGATGTACTACAACTATGTCTAGCATCGGACGGTCCTATGGCATTTGCTGCTTTTAGTTTTGTTTTGAAGCATGATAAAATTACTTGTGAAAATATATTTCTTTATTCTCCTCTACGTATACAAGAATGAGGTATAACGATGGAGGTTATTGTTTCAAATTGTGTATGCCACGTTTTCAAAAACACTACAGATATTCCATAAGCTCTAACCTCTCACAACCTACAATCTGAAAATTAAAAATTGAGATTACTGTGCGTTTCATATTGCCAATATCGTCCCGGCTCTATTCTCATGGAATGGATAGATTTCTCAACTAAATGCAACCAATTGTTCCTTCGGTTTCAATTTTAATGTAAACGCCGGGATATCTTAAACTTAAAAATAATTATAAAAATTCGTCGACTCGGACAACATTACACATTAAACTTAATTGTCTTAATTTAAAACATCTTACACATATTGTGTTCGATTAAATCAGCTGCAAAATATAGTACATGATCTATAGATTAATGGATCTTATCTTCTTCACTAATTACAGATCATTTATCATACTTTCCACATCTCTGAACTTAGAAAACATCATGTTGTAATCATCGTTAAAATATATTAAAAAAACTAAAATAAACTATCATTTCTTCGCTTAGCACCATCTTTAGAGCGAAATAAAAATACCTAACAACCCTTTATCCGAATTCAAATTTAAAATGTATTTACTCAAAAATATCAAAACTACTTTGTTGTTACTTAAATGATAATTTTAATGAACATTTACTATCTTTTGATGGATAAAAAGTTGTTGTGTTAGTAAAGGTTAGTACAATTATCTAGTCAATAGAATAATTAGTACTAAATACTAAATTAGAAAGTTATACTATCGACATTCGATAAACTACCGTAAAAGGTATTGAAAAAAGTGTCATTTATCATTTTAAAAATGCCTAATCACATCTACACCTACTCCTACAATGATATGATGATATACTATTTAATATTGAAAGATAAATAGACCTTATTATAAATTTAGGCAAACGTGATGTTTCTGGATTATATCTTTAAAAATTGCCTCTAAATAAATTTTTGATATTTAAAAAATCTCATAAGACTGCCTGCCACGTAACTTCATTGAAACCTGGACCCTTCCTAAATCGTCCACATACACTAACCTTATTGTCACCAATCGGAACTTTAGCTATCACTTTCAGGATTTCACGAGTTAAGCTTTGTGACACAAAAATCAGTGTGCACCAAATCACTGGTCGTCACCCAACTTAGTCTTTGGGTCACTTATCACTGGTTTCATCACCATCCTCAGAGTCTACCTGTCATTGAAATTGGGAGGTGGATGTGGACCTCCGGCAGCCGATGGAGACAGGCGCCGGTATCCGAGAAGTGCCTCCATTCCTTTGGTCTTTTCTAGGCGTTGCTAATTGTCTAGTGCTCATAGACCTCTCTAACTTTCCGTCAGACATCACCCAAGCTGACGTGAAATCCGCATAATCAGAGTCTTTCGAGCTAGTTCTAGAAAGAGAATCGTTGTCTCCCTTGGAATAGGTCCTGATAATTTCTTTCATCTTTTCCAAGACGGCTGCGTCGTCTTTCGCGTTTTCGGTGGACCGTAGAATTGTTTCTAGAAGAGGACTGAGTTGTTTCTGATTCGGTGGCGATCTTAAAGTAGCGCTGCTAGCTCGCAGGGGAGAATTCCTTTTGAAAGCTTCTGATTGAACAGTTGCTTTGACTCTTGCCTTGGGAGATTTGTTTGGATTGTCAAATGTATCGGCTCCGATGGTGGGTCTGGCTTTAGCTTTAGCTTGATTTGGAGCTGTGCGTCCACTCCATGTATTTCTGGCAGCTGGTGGAAGCTTAGGAGTCAGCTTGGGTGAAGTTTGGACAGGATTTGCCGTGTGTTTGGGACTTGGTGTGTTCCCACGAGTAGGTGTTCTGGTTCTCGACGGAGAATGTGGTATTCGGCTGGCTTGCCGACTCCTAATCGTTTTTGTTGGGGATTCTGTTGGTTCCCTTGAAGGTCTGAGGCTTTTGCTGGGCGAATCATTACATTCTGTGACGACGATTCTCTCTGGGCTGGCTCTGTTGCTCTTATCTTCGATGGAACCCGGTTTCTTGCCTCCATAGAAGGTGCCGGAGAAGTCAGTCTTTCGGAGCCCAGTCGTGAGGCTCACGTAGTCGTCCACTCGTTCGTTTCTGTCCATGTGACAGCCATCATCTTGGTCGAGACGCTCTGGAAATAGAAAGGAAAAAATATACATTAATAGTTGCACGTCGGTATTATACATATAAGTATATAAAAGGGAAATTCCAGTATAAGTGTAGTAAATTTCATGGTTATTTTTGAAATTAATACAAATGGCTGAATTTGATAGTTTTCTTTAAGATATCTGCCACTTTAAGGTAGTTCCTAATTTAGTAATGCCACTTTGACTGCATAGTAAATAGATTTTTATCGATACCCCATCAATAATGAGATAACCTAAAAATGGTTTGATTTAGATAATATGATCTTTAAAGTTCCATTAGAACAGACATCAGAGCACACCATATAAGTCCAAAACATATAAACAATTTAAACTAATTATTAAATTATCCAAGTGCGACAAATGTAATAAATTAAATGTCGTTATAATTTAAAACTGTACAGATTAAAATTCCTGCTCACAAGCCACTTCCTTTTAAGAAGAGTTATAATAGATAGATTATTTGAGCTATTCAGCTTTATATCTTGTCTTTCCGGGTGTGCCATATTGAACGTACTGGTCTATCATTTATTTCCTTAAAAGTACAATGCCTATTAAGTCAAGACCTTCCTATGATGAAGATTGTTGTGGGTTAGGAGCAATTTATTGTTAGCTAACACTACAGTTGACTTTTGTAGGGGCAAGTAGGCTAGACTTTATAAATACTATGCCGCATTAACATAACAAAGAAAGTATTCTTGGAAGTTTTGGAAAACTAGCTATTTGTTACTTACGTACTAGTAAAAATCAAGTTGCAGATTCAAGCTAAGCGAATGTTAAGAGGCAGCAGTTAATGGGAAGCACGGTTTTGCTATAAGCTTTTAGGAGGTAGGTATCCTAGACATGATCATCTATGTAAGAATGACGTAAATATGCAAGTCCTGCATGTATTTGAATTGCTTTACATCGTCGTTTATTAAATCTTGCTTAATCAATAATTTTGTGGAGAAATTCCTATCCCAGTTTGGTCAAGGCTGCACAGATCTCACACAAGGCCATGTCATGTTGCCCTATGTTCACTCGCTCCGTACATAGAGCGATCGAATTGGTCTGCGCACGCGCAGGTCTAGCGACTTTAATATCATACCCATATTCTGTGTAGGCGTTGAACTTATACAGGGCTGTCAGATTACAATAGGAAATATTATACTTAAACAATCAGTTAGTAACAATAGAAGTAATTTTAGTAAATTTTAATTTTTGACGCATTCTTAAGGAGATTCTCAAGATACAAGTCGCAGACGTTCAGACATCGACGCGCTAAATATCATAAAGCCCTTGCGAGAAGGCTGTTACTGCACAAAACTTTGGTGTATCAGCCATGAGTGCTTGTGATAGTTCTTGAGCGGATATATTACACAAAAAATAATCGAAAACATCTACTCTAGATCGTGTGGTTTGAAAGACAAAAGTAAGTCTGAATTTTGATTAAAGATGTGGGTCCCAACCACGGCTGTTCTAACGATCAACCGGGACATTAAGCCTTCACAGATCGACCAAGCTATAGAGCCTTGTTAAATAAGAGTTAAAGACGATAATGATGGAAAATTACTTGACCGCATTTAATTCAAAATAAGATGAAATATTTGTAAATATATATCATCATATTCATTATGTTCTATAGTAGATGTAGCTATTAAAACTTGTCACCTAGAACCATTAAAAGTTGAATGGTGTTTCCATTGTTATCATTTTGATGAATATTTTTAAAGACATGCTTTATTTTTGCATACCTTACTTTATCCACCTAACCTAGCTATCTAAGCATGCATACATTAAACACGTAAGGCAACCCTAGTCGGAGATCAGTCGGTCACATTACCGGGCCGTACGTCAGGAATGTGGCCGCGACCAAAATGGGATGTCCAAGTTGTCAGCCGGACTTGGAAGCTGTGATTCCTCTTTGTGACCTTTGAATCACCTTGGAGTAATCTTCAATTAGGAGATAAATGGCTGTCCCATGAGGTTTCAAACGCATAGAACCCGTTTTTTACGTTTCCCACAGGTAACGCGAAGTGTTGCGGGATAAAAAGTACTCTATGTGTTATTCCAGGTTATAATATTTATGTTACAAATTTCAGCCAAATCAGTTGTTTAGTTTTGGCGTGAAAGAGTACAAACATCTATAAAGACAAACTTTCGCTTTTTCAACATTAAAAGGATATTGTCTGGCTTTCAATTGTTTTTTTTTTCAGAGGCTAGATAGACTAACGACCTTATGAAGATCGCAGGACTAAACTAGATGCAGACCTAGGAATCTTTGGAAAAGAGCTATGTGCATCAGGAGATGTCTTTATAGGAAAATGATGATGAAAGCGATTGAGACAATCTACTACTATCTGGTACATGTTAGAACAAAATCTAAACGTCTGTCTTTACGACTATTTTCAGAGTCTAAAATTTTACCATCAGGTCCTGTCTTGGTCTGTGACTACAACTATATAATACCAATTGTAAAGGAGACATCAACAGATGAGCTCAAATTTATTATACAGACAAGTATATTTCAGTAATAAAAATATTTATTATCCGTCAGGGTTACGCCCAAATGTGGCCAGGCACATGTACCTACTTTAAAACAATAAAATCATATTATTAGGTTTAAATTCAAGCCACCCCAATCCACTTAAGGAAGTACCTCTTTATTGCTATTGCATATAGAAAACATTGAATTTCGAAACTTTAAACATGTATTTCGCAATCATTCAATAAACTGCATTATTATTTAGCCGGCCTTTAGCAAGCAACAAGCAATCAGTTTTTCACAATGTCTCGCATCTCGAAAAAGAATTGCAAGTCTGAAGACCACTTCAGAGTCATAACACTTGACAAGCTCTTTACCTACGGAGTAGTGAAAATAAAGGCAAAGGATTGTACCCAGATATGCACTCAGGGCATCCAAGGGGACCTTGTGAAACTTTAATAATTACTATAGCTGTTTTAACGTAATATTGTAAACACGGTGTTTTTTTTTATTTCGATTGTGTGAATGCCCAAAAGCTAACAATTATTGAAAGCGTTATAGCTAGCGACTTTAGTGTTTACGCTATGAAAACTGGAAGAAAAGGGAAGCGCTTCATACCGACCGAGGTGGTGCGGTCGCGGATCAAGGTCCGATGCTTTCCGTATAGGTTTGTCTACATATTTTGAATCTGAGCTGTAACTGATATTGCGCGATTTAATTTTGTATGTGCGCCATTTGCAATTGGGAGCCGAGTGTCAGATGGCCGATATAGTGATGTGCGGCATCGGTAGATGTCACCACAAGGTAATATTTATTTTACAAACTGTATAAATGATTGTTGACAATTATTTAGTAACCCAGCGTTTCCAGTAGCTTAGTTTTTTTATAGGAATATCAAATGTACGTTGGCGGTTCGCGCCGCGTGAACACTGTATAACGAAAATTGTTTGCACGCACTTCGACACTCACGGAGCAATTAGCAAGCGGGATTGCGCGCGATGTGCAAATGGTTTTCGACATAAAGGTGTTCTAAGTGACGACGCGCGATTGACAGTGTCACAAGTATTGGATTGGTCGCGTCGCGTCGCTTAGGAAAACACCTTACATTGCACATTTGTTATGCAGCCCCCGAACCATAAGTACCTTAGTACCTCCCTGCGTACATTACTCCTAACAATGAGTTCCTTGCACCATTTAAGTGTACTTACTCTCGACCGCTACTTTATTGTTTTGCGACCCTTATTGCTTGTAATTTAAGGTTTGAAATACAATATTAAAGTATTGTGTAAGCAAATATGCATAAAGACGAGCTTGACTCAGCGCATATTTGACGATATGTTTATCATATTCGCATGTGCAAAGACTGCTAATCTGCATTTGAATATCGAAAGTGTGATGGTGTAATGGTCACAAAGTTGACTATTACTCAGGTCGCGGGTCTATCCCCACACTATACAAACATTTGTGTGCATGAACATCTCTGTTTGTACTGGTCTGGGTGTTATATGTATTTGTTTAAGTTAATTTGAATTACCACTGTTGATTCTGATATCTGTAACACAAGTTCTTAAGCTACTTACCTCGGAGTCAGATCAATGTATGTGATGTTGTTGTATATTTATTTATTTATAATGTTCAATCTTCATGAACTTATATGGGTGGTAAAGTACTCGTTTCTATACCATAAATAATTTCATTGAGTCATTAAATTTCTTCCGGTAGCAGCATTTTGTACCGCAGTTTGTAGCTAAACAAGACGTGAAGGCAAAAACGCCATGAATAATAATTATTATTTTGATATTTATTTTGAAAACCAAAACTTATGGGATACCCGGATCTTTTTTTTTTAATGAACCAATGTTTACATACTTTCACAACGTTCTGTATAAATATGATCGGGAAAAGTTTCATCAAATTGGTACGAATTTATGTAGTCTGATGTTTTAAATTTCACAGCTCTATCAACTCAAACCTATTACCAACTTACTTCATCTACTTATCACTACTTACTCATCTATTTACCAACTTACTTCATCTAGTTTAACAGTGCACAAATATTATTCAAATTATATAATAATCATGTCATTGCGAATTCCGAAATTCTCAGAACAATGGCGGTTAATAAAATCAAAACAATGGCCGTCCCATATTCCTCGAGCATGCGTTTACAACACTCATCTGCATAACGTCAGTGCTCGCATTGTACCGAATTTCACGACATGTTTGGGGTACAGTGATGTGTGGCAATGTCGATTATCGACAATCGATACTTTATAAAATGTCCTTAAACTTACATCCAAAATAAATTTGTTTTTATTTTTTATCTATTAACCATGCTGTGTATACAATTCGTGGATTATAGTTCCGTTAATTTAATTAGGATTTGTATGTTGACCAAGAATAAATAAAAATATTACTATTAATAATAACAATAGTGAGTGTGCTTTTTTAAAACGTGGTCGTGTCTTAATTTTGCTATACAGCCGTGTATAAAATTCAATCTATTCCCCATGCGATAAACTGAGAACGAAAACTTTATTAACTCATCATTGTCACGCTGAATGTGTGCAAAACACAAAATGATTTAATTAAAGATGAGTATTTTAGTTTAAAACTGTTAAAAAAACTAGCAGACTAGTGGTAGTTAGATTGTTAGTGAAAGAGAAGATAAATTGCTATAAACAATCCTATTAAAACTGCGAATAGCTTAGTCGCTGTCTATGTTTCAATTTATGCATTCGACTCATCCAATATTCGACTAATAGAGTGAAATGTAAAAAGACACTGACGTATTGTAAACTATCGATAAATACGAACACCTCTATCGTAGCTAGCGCTTTTCGGCCAAAGGCCATATGTGCAAATATTATCTAAGCCGTCAGCCTGGTTACAGAGCTAATCTAGTGGGTGGTAATCTACAAGATTGTCCATGTTAAAATCAAGAGGAAAGAAACATAAATAATACTCTCTACATACATGTAGTACACTCTTAAGATATTCTCGTGTTGACAGGAATTTTGATTGACAGTACAGTGAAGATTTCGCCAAGGAAGCAGACGGTTTACTAAACGGACGGTTAGTCTCATTTGCAGCCGAAGTGTTGCAATTATTTACGTTTGCGACTATTTTGTGACCGTGCCATAGACTAGACAAAGACGGCGATTGTCAAAACAAACGTCGTGAGAACGGGGGGACAATAGGTGACAAGTGACGAATAGTGGAGGTACCTATATGCTAACTGGTAGACACCGGTTTTGCAACTGAAGATGGGAACTGTGTTTTGGAAGTTAGTAGCCGTACATTATTGTGTAATTTGACATCATCTCATCTCATCAGCCTATATACGTCCCACTGCTAGGCACAGGCCTCACCTCAACTATGAGGTGGTCCGAGCCATACTCCACCACGCGGGCTCAGTGCGGATTGGTGGAGGGGTGTTTGTGAGGTAAGTGACCAACCTTACTGTCAGATGTTATTAAGCCGCCCGAGGGCGTCTAACCAGGCTTAACGACTAATATTTGTCGATATTAACCGGGATCAACCGCTTAACGTGCCTTCCGAAGAACGGAGATGCTTGTAAATAGACGTCACTTAAATGGTCAGAATGGTCACCCATCCCAAACTTGACCGCGCCTTAGGTAGCTTAACTTTGAGTATCACTACCAAAGCGCTGCAACCACTGCGCCACAAGCACCTCAATTAAACATCAATTAAATTAATTTCTACAACCCAAAAAAATAGCACTTAATTTAACACCTTCACTGAGTGACCTGTTATTCACAATATTTGACTTTTGATTGATCAAAAATTCATAAAAAACATCGATTGACGAGTGTGACTGATGACGTCACAAGCTAGTATCGCCATACAAAATCTACGAGTGTCTGGCGTTTTGTACGTCAACGAATGGTGATGTCAAATAGTCAATTAGAGGTGTTTTATTTTAGAAGTGTCGTTTGTTAAGGTTTCTACGTTGAGTATTCTTTATGTAAAGTAATCTACTTGATTTTTATGGAATCTAAGGGTACCATGCCGATATCATTACATCAGGGTCCGATTTCATAAACTTTTAGAATTTAATACATCCACGGACCCCTACAAAAAATTGGAAAAGAACACAAGTTTTTTTACGTGATTATTAAAAATCACTCTTTTTGGTAGTGTAAATACGAACGCATGCTAACAAAACTAATTAAGTATTGCCAGAACTAAAATAATGATGAGGGTTGCTGCTAGGCCTTAATAAGGACGATAAACTGTGGAACAGTTTTCTGCTTCGTGGTTACTCGTTTCCTGATAATTATGATATGTTTTAACTGATCTACCGCGGACCCCCTGAGGGTCCTTGGACCCTACTTTAAGAAACTAGCAGGGGCCTACTGAAATCCAGAGCCAGGACCCACAGGGGCCCGGCAGTACGCTGAGGGAGGTCCTCTTGGTTTGGACATCAGAGACTCACAAAAACGTGGGCTGGCTGACATGCACTGTAAAATTACTTATTAACAATTTGAAATTACTTGTGTTATGTTTGTTTCCAACAGCTTAACGTGCCTTCCGAAGCACGGAGATGCTTGTAAATAGACGTCACTTAAATGGTCAGAATGGTCACCCATCCCAAACATGACCGCGCCTTATGTTGCTTAACTTTAGGTATCACTACCAAAGCGCTGCAACCACTGCGCCACAAGCACCTCGGAAGGCACGTTAAGCTATTGGCCCCGGTTAATATCGATAGATATAAGTCGTTAAGCCTGGTCAGAGGCCGTCGGGCGGCTTAATAACATCTGACAGTAAGGTTGGTCACTTACCTTACAAACATCCCTCCACCAATCCGCACTGGGCCTGCGTGGTGGAGTATGGCTCGGACCACGTCATAGTTGAGGTGAGGCCTGTGCCCAGCAGTGGGACGTATATAGGCTGATAAGGATGTTTGTTTCTATTTCTTCGTTTTGCCCCTATTGTTTTAGTTTTTTTTGTTTCTTTTTTTATCTTGTGTCTGTTTATACTTTTCATTACGTTATGTATAAGTGATGATGACCTAAATAATAATAATAATAATAGATATTTCACAACCATCACACCAATTCTCTAGTCCCAAATTATGCTACGAGGCCTGTGTTATGGGTACTAGACAACGGATAAACATACTTAAATACTTTTTTTTTGTAAATTAATACATATTATACATAGAAAACACCCAGACCAGTACAAACACACATGTTCATGCACACATATGCTTGTACTGTGCGGGGATCGAACCCGCGACCCTTGGTTTTAAAGTCCGACATGTAGACCTTTGCACCAAACAATCGTCAAATCAATAAACGTAAACGCTTTTCTTTTCTTTATCTTTTATCTAAACCCTGCATTACATTGTAGTATGTAGAATGTAACATGAGACAAGATAGGGGTAACTTCTTGGACATCTTTATTAGGAAACGCAAAATGTAGGTCTACGACAATCAATGGTTACATGAGTCACCAACTGCTAATGCTTCATATACTTAATTGGCCTGTCATTTCGATGCTAAGGTAGGTGATTGCCATGCTAGATCAATTCGGGTTGCGTTTACCAAATTATCCTCAATAAACGAAACATGCCAATTTAGAGATATAACTAGTACTTGCGTTAACAAATATACCCGTACCAGGCACCTTTACAACGGAACTCTGCCTATTTTATAACTACTTGTGCAAGTTCCATTGAAGGCATGTCAAAACAATAGCGTCCGCCGTTGGTCCGACAACGGGACGTTTAGCAGCGCTTGCGCAGCAAAGTTGCAAAACTATGGCCAATTTGGAGGTTATAGCGGGTTACTTGGAAATGTTTCATGATTTTAATTCAAATCCTTATTCCTCTATAATCCTCCATTATTTTTCATGTCAGATTTGAGCTGGTCATTTTATCAAGTAGAACCTAGTGATGTTTCCAATAACAATAATACTAGTAATGTTTTAATAATGAAAATGTGAGGCTGGATCTGGAAACTGCGGCCGCCCCGAGCAGACGACGCCGCACGCCACCAGTCAGCTCGTGACCACGGCTGTGTGCAATCCAGCCGAAACGTCGAGCAGTGAGTACTTAAATACTCATTAAAATAGATCGCGTTTAGACACGATAACCAATAGTTAGTGTTAAAATGCAACGCGAAAGTTTAAAATCATATACAATATTGGGTATCTTTTTATTTTGGATGATGATATGAAGTAAATAGGTGTGCAGAAATTGCGAGGATTATAAGGAGGAAAATATCTATCAAGAAGTTTGGGGCACTTTAATTAGATATAATCATAGTAAATAATTTCTACTACCGGAACTGTCTGTCTATCTTGCTTCGGAATGAAAATAGGAATAGCAGGTATTTTGAGATACTGCAATAACATACTGGGTTTCAATTTTAAATGGGTCCGTAGAAACTTCATGTCGGTCCGTCAATTAGACATGGTACAAACAAATGCACACGAGACGAGAGACAACTGTTTGTAACGGGAGAGCAGAGTTTCGAGTTACCACTGAAATGCTAACAGCGTTGACCTGCCTATCATCTAGAATAGCCTAACAGCACGCAAATGAAGTAAGCGACGTTTTCGTCACACTTATTGCCTACTGTGCTGTAAGTATTTGCAGAAAACGCAACAGTGAAGCAAGAAGATTATAAGAAGTCAACGGATGTGCCAGGATACCTAAAATTACAGGACATTTAAGAAACTTTCATATGCCGTTAGAACTGAATCTACATATCATCTCAATATATTGTTTGTCTAAGCCAAAAAAGTTTCGTACACCTTACTCTATGACGGTTTGGCCGAAAACATTGGATCAAGTATCGTTTGAAAGGTCTCAGACTTGATCTATCTGAATTTACTTAAATGTCGTTGATTTTGTAAATGATCACGAATGCACGCGAATGATTTTAGGAGACCCGCTAGTGATCATTGATAGAGCAAAACAGAATCAAACTTACCACTGAATTCAGCATCCTCAATCGAATTCTGGCTGTGCATCGAGTATCTATTCGTCGTTTTCGTCAAAGGTGACCCTTGCGTGGACCCGGCAACCACGCCCAGACTCCTGTACCCCTCATCCGACACCTCCGACCCATTATCTGACGCCGACTCAGCCGCTGGTGCTGGTGACACTGGCCTCGGACTCTTATTTCTTCCCAAAGGAGTTGGCACCAAGTGAGTAGTAGACACGACCACTTTCGACCGTCTTTCCGGTGATGACGACTTTCTGCCCGGTGCTGGACTGATAGACCTTGGAGCGATCTTCCTATTTGGAGACGCAGCTCTGTCTAGTTCCCCTAAATAGGGTAAACTGGCTGGCGCTTCACTCAGTCTGTTGTTCGACTGATAATGTCCAGCGCGGTCGTCGTACAGTTTATTGTACTGATAATTTTGGAGCGACATGGGTTCATATTTGTCTGATTTGTAAGTCAGGGGTGTTGGGTCAGGTCGTTCATACGTGACCGTGGCGCCAGCTAGATCGTGCTTGGGGCGGGCGAGGCGGGCTGATAGCGAGGTGCGGTGCTGGGCGCGGCAGCGGCAGGGGTCGTGCTTGTCAAGGTAGTGGGCTAGGGTGTCCCAGCCGCCTCCCACGCGGACCATCACGTGGGAGCGGAGGATCTGTGGAAGAGGAAGATGAGCATTAATATTTTGTGTGTTGATGTATTATTTTAGAGGAACTGACTTTAGATCTGCAGGTAGGAGACATGTCCCTGACATCATCATCTTTTTTGTGTCTGTTCTATGTGTTATGGGCATAAAAAAACAATACGAGTACGAGTTCAAAGTAAGTACCTTTGATAGTACAACCAGCACGTCACGGTAGACACTGTGCGGTGTCTTATGCGTTTGTGGTGCGGTTGATTTCGCAACAAAAATGGGTAGTTGATGTACTGGCCACTGTTGGCCACTTTACCCATGCTGTGTGCCATTGTTATTTACCATTTTTGATATTATTATTAATGTTATAGACAGACATTCGACAACATGTCAGGGTAAATACTGCAGTATCCTTATCACTTGTAATAACTTTTTTACAATATAAATGCGTAGCCTGTGCTGTTATGTGCACAACCAAGGTGAGGTTGTCTGTATAACCAAAGTAGATTATCACAATTAGGAGTTTAACCGAAACAGTGAAATGAGGGTATCAAGTGACAACCAGTTTACACAATAAATAACATCAAACCATTTTTGTCGCCAACACCGAGTAAAGGCCATAAGGCCAACAAACAAACATCTGAATCCATTATAGACTACCGATGAATCATGCCCACCGTTCGATTCCTTGTTTGGTCAAATCGAACTACTATTTTATATAGAAAACATTAGGAATTCGACCTTAAAAAGAACCATTACAACTTGACACGTGTTGTGATACTAATCATATACAGAGGCAGGTCCAATTACGCTGGCAAATTTTATCAAAGTCCAAATTAGGGTGACCTCAAACTCAAAGTTGTTTGTAAGTAATCGCAGATCAGTGTAGATTGGTTCAGTGATTTGGTCATCATCCTTTTAAGGGTGGCTGCAAGGTTCGATGTATGGCGAATAGAGGCCAGTTGTAAGTTTATTTGAATTGCCAAGGTCCGTAACTTTCCCACGAATCGAGAGGCCCTTCTATGTAATTCAATGTCTATTTCGAATATAGCCGTCCCTGTCACTCATGCTAAGTGGACAGAGCGTGTGAAAGGGAAGGTTAGAGTCGAAGAAATAGGCGATGTGTGAAGTAGTAGGGGGCTTAAGTGATATTGTGTATGGGATATTGGCAAGCTCCTTTAGATTGACTTATCTGCCATCTTAAGCTTCTATAATTATTTATGGGTAGCAAAACATACATGAATGCATTCTTCTTTGATTTATTGCAAATACAATACTACATGTATGTAGAGAAATATTTTATTAGTCAATCTGTTTAAAGAGTACTTAAGAGGCATATCACAAAATTTGGCTATATCTACACTTTTCTTTAATTTTAGTTTAAAAATATACTTAGTCCCAGTCCTGTGTCAATTTTCAAGTGTAGTTTATAAGCAAATTAAACATTTTTTCTTCCTTTCTTTCTTACTAGATGTAGGGCGACCATGGCTCGTCACAAAAGGGGGACAAAGTGTACTAGTAGGCCAAGGACTAAATAACTTGGCGGATACACAATTGGTACTGCTCTTGCCAACAAAACGCTTTCAACATGTACCTGCATAGCGCACTGAGTCGAGGGCACGGCTAAGGTTTTCAATATTTGGGCTGCCTTGCACTAAATCATTTTAAAGCGTATACAAAGTCATATATTATTGTTTTCAGAGAAACTTTTGCATCCTTTTTATATTAACGATTAAATAGTGAAAGTGCTGTCACGTCTGTGTGGTTACCTACTATAAAAAAAATTAAGATAGTAAGAAAGCAGAGATTGAATTTTTGGTTTTAGTTGTTATATGAATTTTCTTCTCTGGATTGAAAAAAAATACATTTAAGTTACAATTTTTTCTGAAAGTTTGAAATACCGGACCCGTCGGAGTAACTGTCGGAATATGGTACTTACTCCCTGTAATGCAGGTCTTGTTTTTTTTTTCAATTATTTTATTATGTACATCATCATCTAAGAATTTTTCACTCCTACTACAGTCCATCATTTTCCCACCCCATGGCCACACTTACACCACAATACCCAACTATGTCGCGCTAATTAGCCGTAAGGTGATCAGGAAGCGTATGCGTTTGCATCAATTACCGTCCAGCCGTTAACTTGACGCCCTCATTCGCTGTGCAATTAAATAATTGCAGATATCGGTTGTGTGTTGAGCTATTTTTAGATTAATTATCAAGTTGAACGCTTCTTTAAGATGTCGTGAAACAATGTATTCAAGTAATTTATTTTTACATCAGATAATAAGGCCCAATCAATGAAACAAAAGTATACCTTACACTCGATAACGCAAGGTTAGCGCTGTGGCATTATGGACTTGGTATGATGGTGATTTTCAACTCAAAATGGTAGCCTGACAGATCTGTATGTACATCACGAAAGTAAATAATGTTGTGTTACTTCAATTCAATTCAATTCAAATATTTTTTTTCAGAATAAGATTCCATATAAATTTTTATTAATCCTTAGTTTAGGTTAGTAAATATAATTGTAATTTTTAATGCGTTCAATTTAATACAAATAAATTTAATATACACCGTTTGGTACAGTGGTCTACATGTCGGACTTAAAAACCAAGGGTCGCGGGTTCGATCCCCTCACAGTACAAGCATATGTGTGCATGAACATGTGTGTTTGTACTGGTCTAGGTGTTTTCTATGTATAATATGTATTTATTTACAAAAAAAAGTATTTAAGTATGTTTATCCGTTGTCTAGTACCCATAACACAAGCCTCGTAGCTTAATTTGTGACTAGAGAATAGGTGTGATTGTTGTGAAATATTTATTAATTTTTATTTGTATATTTGTATTTGTATTTGAAAACACCCTTACTACGTTTCTACGTATACGATCTTGCCATCGCTTATGTACTTCCTATTTCTTTCTGTATTTCTTGCTAAAAACTATCTCTGTGCCTTCCTGAACAATCTATCGTGTGTTTGTGCTATTTCTTCTGCTTATTTATGTGTGGACTGTAACTATATATATCATCAAACCGGAGGTTGGAGTCGTCATTTACTTAAACCTTTGACATTATTGCCTATAGTATCAAAAGCACAGATTGAATGCGGCAAAAATATTAAAAAAAAAATCTAAACACTTACCCTAACAAAAATGAGAAGCCTCGTATCGCCAATCCTGTATTTCCCCTCGGAGACCCTCACCATCGGGAACTGTGTGGGACAGGAGCACCTCTCCACCAAATCTCTGACTCTCTCGTCCAAACTCCTCAAGTCATTCGTCACCAGCTGAGGCTGGGGACCCAACGGCACCAGACCAAGAGCTGAATCATCAGGCCTTAGTTCCTCTCCTGCCAGTTCTCTTTCAATCTGCTTTTCCATCTGAACAAGTAACGGAGCTGGCATGCCAAGAACAGCTCCTTTCCTAGCCACTTCTAGCAGGCATAAGACCACGTGCTTTTCGTTCTTCCTTAGACACAAGTCATCGGTTTCGAAGAGCAGGCATTCTAAAATGCCTAAGGCTCTTCGACACCAGTCGATGAAGTTAGAAAGGTTGTCTCTGGCGAAGAAGGTGCCAGCCTTGGCAGCGGGCAGCATGTTGACAGGGGGTCTGGTGCGGAGGGCTCGGGCCAGGGTTAGAGCGTCTTCGGATTCTAGTGATGGGGACTCCAGGATGAGACGAGCGGAGTCGCGGACCGCGTTTGCGTGCTGTAACAAAAAAAAAGGATTGAGTTAAGTCTTAGGTAGTTAGATACTAAAAATAATGAGATTATGTACCAAACATTCGAAGAGCGATGTGGAAAAACGCTCGTTGATAATAACTGCAGTTATTTTAATTAGTACAAAATCAATGAAAATTTCGATCATATTTTTAGTTATAATTTATTTCGTGATCATTTTGAGCATTTTTTTTTACTTCGATCAAAATTATAGTGAGATGGTGATAAAACCTATCAAAAGTACAAAAAAGTAATTTATTATTTCAGAAAATTCCTAAGTCTAGTTTAAAGCTCCTTACTTTTACAATCCAAATATACAAAAAGATTAAGTTATGTAGGCAGAGAAATTTCACAAGTTTACATATTCCAAGCACTATTGCGCATTTCCCACCTCTACGTGTGACACAAACTTTATGCCATGATAATCGCGTCAGGCTTACAACATTTCAATAACTAATTTGGCATAATCTCCCGCCATTTGCCTGTGTCGATATGTTGAACACAAACTAAATGCCTTTTTCAATCTGCATACAGTACGTGTTTAGTGATGTGGGTGAGTCGATAGTTTTTATCGATTTAGAATAAGATATTTTAATTTGTACAAACGTGCAAAAAGTGTAAATTTAGTTACTTGGATAATTATGAACAAGTGTTCTTTTAATACTATTACATTAAAGATAATTTGAAACTCTTCCAGTTTTGAAATCGACCGTAAAATGTGATTTTAGCTTCAGTAATAAAAAAACCAGTCCAGTGGTATACCCAGTGATTTTAAAAGTATAAAGGTTTACAAAAGTATTGGTTTTAAATTACCTAATAACTGTTTTGTTGCTCTAGTTTTCAACAATGTGACTAAAAATAATAATAATTTAAACCATCTATGAAGACCTCTTTAAATATTCTTCCTTTTGATTCACTCTGATACAAGCGTTAGATTTGCCTATATCGATAAAATGTGATGTCGATATCAGTTAAAACGACACCGATCTCTTCGTAAACGCCTGTTTCAATCTGCACCTACTAGTGTTGTAATCTATTTATTAGTCAGTCGCGAAGCGTGCGGTCGCGATGCAAATACGAGTTTGCATACATTACAGATTAAGCTCCGATACGCCGGAGGTTAGGCATTGCCTTTAGATAAATTTTAAACAGGTGTAAAAGATGTATTAATGTCGAAAGGATATTGTAAAATTTATGATTATATAAATGACAAAGATATATGGAAATGTTTGGAATGTAAACAATTACAATTGTTGTAAAGTTCTATCTGAAATAATTAATTCACAATGTGAAATTAATCGAGATTGCTCGCGCGAGCAATATCGGCAGTCCATTTTAATAGAAAAATATAGAAACATAATTAATCTTAAGATAATTTGTGTCATAATCCGTGGCTGACGACGAATCTATAATTTCCAAGTTTCAAACAAGTTGCGATCCGGAACCATTACATGCGTCAGCACTATAAAAATTATAACTTTTAAAGCAACAGGTAATTGTCCATTCTTATTACTTATCTATCCTTCTATAACGAACTTTAACAGCCATGTCAATTTACAGGTGTCATAACTGGTCATTTATCCTTCTATTAAGGGTACTTAGCCTGATCTACATAATGTTTATATTCCATTCATAAAAGTGGTTGATACACAATAAAAAAATGAACAGTAGTAACCATAATAAATCTGTTTGTTCTACTAAACCTGGGTTTAATTTATTTTTTTATTGTTGTAAATCTTAAGGAGGGTTTTAATGTAAGAAAGCAAGGCAGCTTCATCGTACCTTAAACCTCATTAACAGAGCTTAAAACTCAGACTTCAGGGCTAATGGTAAAAAGTGAGTATCAATCTAATTATACATTTCTGAATTCGTATTCGAATTAGAAAAATTAACCTTTGCGTCGCGCAACATCACCTTTTTTCTTTTTGATATTAACACACTGAAATATACATCAAGAAGAGATAGTGTCCCTAATTATGATATGATACTTGTATCAGTTTTTTAACATTATAAATGTTAAAAAACTGATATATTTTGAGGCCTTGATACAAACTATTAATATAATGGACTTTCTGTCACTCCTTATTTAGTGGTCTATTAAAATCAAATGGATGTAAAAATTATACCTTACAAACATTGTGAAATAATGCTAATGCTCGTTGGCGCCAATAGCGATTATCTGGTTGTAATGGTGAATAGAAAACTATGTAATCGATCTATCGTAATGATAGTTATTATCGATTTCATACCGATTGTTTAGGTATGGCATAAATTGACGGTGAATAAACTAGCGTTAGCATGAATGAATAAGCGCTCGATATAGTATTTTTTTTATTTTCTTAATCTACTAGCGGATCTGGGTGAGGATATCTTGTCCGCTGTTTTCATATTTTTTAGAATTTTTAATGTACCTAGTAGAAAAAAAGTATTTTCCATGTTTTTTTAATATAAAAACCTTGTCCTGACAATAATGAACACAGAATGAAAAAGAATCATTTAATTTTGTGCAGTCGCTCTGAAGTTTTGCGTGTACATACATTTCGGCGAAAGATTTTTAAATGCTGTTTAATAAATATTTTTGGGTAGGACTTAAGTACAAATTATTTTCAGTGCACGCTATTCTATGCTCAAAGTCACATGCTAAACGAAACTTGAGTAATACTTGTAGTTACACAAATTTTGATATTTCATTAAACATTCATATTCATTTTTTTTTATCAAACTGGATTATTCCGGGAAAAATAAAACTTAAAAAAACTGGATCAATAATACTCCACTTCCAGCAATAATTCGATAATAAAATAAAATGTCATCATTATGCTAGTGTTGTACTCGTATGTCAAGGGTCTTTTTATCTATATTTATTATCTTTTTATTGTAATAAAACGTTCTTTAATAACTAGTAAGAATTCATCGACCTACAGCAACGTATAATTAAATTAATATTACGATGTTTAATTTTCATGAACTTTACGTAACCTTTGTTAATTAATTACTTATAATCGGGAACTAAATGATGACATCTTGACCAAAATAGCAGGTATTAAGTTAAAGCTTGCAATTATTGTTGATTGAATGCGTAATAGGTAGATAATACATCTTGTAGGTTATTTTCAATATTTTTTTGGTGTACATTTTATGTAGGTACCTAGAGGCATGAATTTGTATCAAACGTTATCTAATATGTTAACTTATTGGTTATTTACCGGTAAAATCTGTTCTTAACTATGTCAAATTCCACAATCCGTCTGTCGTTCTTTTATTATCTTTAAGTACTTATTGCACGAATAGAAATAAGGGGTTCAACGCTTTAGCTTATTTTTTCCAAATACCGATACGAATCGTTTAATTTTTCACGATAACATTCTTACTTGAACTTGACACATTTATTCATTCCGTGCGTAAAGTCCATAGAATATCGATAAATATCGACTTCCGTGTCCCATGCCTATTTGGGATCACTTTGCACTTGAGCTCCAGCTTATTATACGTCGTAATAATGAATAAATTTACTAATTATTACTTCTCATGAAGACATTCTGCATTTTGCCCTTCACGACTTTAAAAGTGTAATTTCAAGTTTGTTGATAAGTACAAGTAATTGGCATGTAAACTGTATTTTTATATGCTACTCGCTACTGTTATTTACACATGGGATGGATGTAAACAGCTGTGTTATGTATGTTTTTGGAAAAGAAAACCGGAAGTAGGTTTTCAATTTTTCGTCTTTGATTTGATCACTCAGGAGATGTTCGGAGTCAGGAAGTTGATTATGGTAAACTTTTATAAGAGAGTTATAGCAAAGAAGGCGGTGGTTTTTTTAACCATATCTTTCGAAATCAAGATATGTGCATGTGTATGTATTTAATATGTGTTTTCTTGCACAAGTAAAATGTTAAAAAGTAAATAAATGTAGATTTTAAAGAAATTATTTTTAAGTCGATGCCTTTTTTATTTTGCTTGGTCTAACGACACATGTGATAGGCTTGTGAAATGTAGATAACAAGATAGCGGTGATTTTGATCGTCTTCGTATCTTAAATGATAATTTTTAAACAATAAGCGTGATTAGTAGTCCAAAATAATGACGATACTTTTATCACTTGCTCGTGAGATGCAAGCCTCGTCCCACGCCCACAGCCCACAGGTGGTATGAAGTCATTAATACCGCGGGATGAATCACGGGATGCGCACGCGACGGGTTTACTATTGGAACTCGAATGTTTCGAGTTAGGAAATGTAAGTATGTAAAAGTGAGTTTCTTCTAGCCGATTTCGAACACGGCGACCAATCTCAACAGAAATCAGTCACCTGCGCAAGTTAGGCACATTATACTCGTAGAGCACAAGTGTGAGCGCAATACACAGGTGCACTCACTGTTCCATCACTCTCAAAGTTCGGTGAGACGGCAATCCGCATTGACCGGAGAGAGATCAGGCGCAGGACTAACGGCTTAACGTGCTTTCCGAGGCACGGGGGTGTAACACTGCCAACTTCTCTACTCCGAGCTGTTTTTGAGAAATTCATGACAGAAACAGTTTTTAGCTCGACCTGGGATTTGAACCCAGGACCTCTCGGATGTAAGGCAGAAACTTTTCCACTACACCAACGAGGTCGGTTAGAATAAAATGTTTATAAATAGCAAAATAATCCGTATAAAGTCCACCATATCACAGTAACAGTATCCCAAAAAGTTCATCTTACAAAGGTCATGCCCCGACCTACTTTTCACTCGCTACACGAGACTCACAAACGTTAGGGCGTCCTTCACATTTCTAGGGCGGACGGGCTCCAAGGCCGGTTTCCGTTTCGGGGTCAACCTTCGCCGAAATTCGGCCTCAACCTCCAACTTTGGCCTTGTCGGGGGCACGGCCGCTAAAGCCGGCATTGGGAAGAATATGGCCTTGGCAAGGGCAACTTTTTGAAAGCTATTGGAAGGGCGGATACGAAATGGATATGAAGGATTCAACGTGTGTGTGTCAAGGATGAAGTAGATATCGATTAAGCTAAATATGAATGCAACATCGTTGTTCGCCATTCGTCATTTTGGTTGTCATATTGTTTAGTTTAGATGTTTTTTTTCGAACTAACAACGGTTGTAATAATGATTAAATAGGTACCTGAATTGTTGTTTTCGTTGTTTAGTCTGTTCTTTTATTAATTAACTAACTTTTCAATTTAAGTATTGAAATACTTAGGCACAAGAAGGAGTGGACTATTCACCTAAAAAACATTTACATTCATACAGACCTCTCATTCATGCAAATGGCGATGTTGGTCTACAACTCCTTAATAAATCATTTAAAATTATTTAACAATGTGCAATCGTAGTAGTGGTTGTAGCGTCAATTTAGTAACGGCATTGCGCCATGCGCGGGCGCCGGTAAACTAATCGATTGTGATTCGATTGTTTCAACTCACTCGAATCGGCACGACTCGATACAACCGCCCTACTCTTAGGTAAGAGATCGCTCTTGGCGATAAGACCGCCTAAATTGTGCATCTTTCTGTGTATGTTTGTTTTTGTATTATTTTTTTTGGTGTGCAATAAAGTGTTTACTATCTATCTAGTTATAATAATAGTCCTCCTAGCCGATTTCGATCACAGCGGTCAATCTCAATAGCGATCAGCCAACTACGCAGGAGATATTATAGTGCACAAGTGTGAGCGCAATACACAGGTGCACTCACTCTCAAATTTTTGTACAGAGCGGGGATCGAACCCGCGACCTCTAGGTTGTATATATTGCTTGGTTGTATAATAGTCAACATCTTATCCATTACACCAAAGTGGTCGTCATTGAAACAGTATTTGGTCGCATCGCGTCGCGTCGCATTTATCGCATTGCGTCGCTCTCGTAGACCAACGCCTTAGGGAGTACGGTATTAGTTCCGAATGCCAGTAATTGGACCGAGGACAAACATTATTTATAGTCGGTTACATTAAATTATTGGTTTAGTTGTTAATTTACAAAGGTAGCCATTTATTCTGATTGTAGATCTAGTAATAACTGATGATTGAACAAATTAATGGCCAAATGCGAGATACCAATACTGATTTATGAACTCAAATGCAGTAAGCAATATCATTAATTAATTAAAAGTGTTTTTTTTTCTTTTTTATTTGGAATAGGTTTGCTCTTGACCCAAGACTGAGCCCAACGAGGCAAAGACTGAGT
This sequence comes from Pyrausta despicata, assembly GCA_963921415.1. Classification (NCBI taxonomy): domain Eukaryota; kingdom Metazoa; phylum Arthropoda; class Insecta; order Lepidoptera; family Crambidae; genus Pyrausta; species Pyrausta despicata. The sequence goes on along the minus strand of OY992865.1, from coordinate 13,776,103 downwards.
CTACGATGAAGCGAGCTCACCTAGAAGATGCCTGTTTACTCGAGCTTTGAAAATTAATATGTTGTAATTGCACGGTAATACTGACGCAGGTAGTGGGTTCCACTCTTTTGCAGTGCGCATCAGGAATGTAGATGAGAAGCGCTTGTGGTTTTTATTATTTTTTATTTGATTACAATGTAAATCAGTTAAAATGCTAAAAATTGGTTGCCTGTAAGTAAAGTCGGTATACGCGCGAAAGTTTTACGTGACAACGACTTTGAGTGGTAAAATAATTTTAATGTGAATATTCATTCGTATAACATGAACCGGTGTGTATGCCTATCTCTCTCACTCTCTCTCTCTCGCTCTGTCTCTCTCGCTCTGTCTCTCTCGCTCTTAGGCGGGTTAACTGTGCTCGAGTGGAAGGGACGCGTGCATTTCACTTTTTATGTCTGTCTCACTCGCTCTTAGGCGGGCTAACCATGCCCGAGTCGAAGGGACGCGTGCCTCTCACTCGCTCTCATTGTGAGCGCGGAACGTAACGCAGTTTCTTGAAGTGTCACCCGGCAAACCAATTTATAAGACGTTGTCCCGTCAAAAATAAAGTAACTTAATGTAAGTATTCTATATGACTAGATCTGTAAGACTACTCAACGGATTTTCATGCGTTTTTTTTAGATAGAATGATGAAAAGTTGTATGTGTTTTTTGTGTATAAACATGCTTAATTTTAGCTGTTGGCTGGAAGATAGTTTCTTATAAACTTAGCTTCCATTGAACGAATTTAAAAAGAAATTGTCTGACTGGTTGAGGGTTAAGTGTTTTGACGTGACAACGTCTTATAAATTGGTTTGCCGGGTGACACCTCACGAAACTGCGTTACGCTGCTCCGCTCACGTTTCGCGCGAGAGAGACAGAGCGAGAGAGAGAGATAGGCATACACACCGGTTCATGTTATACGAATGAATATTCACATTAAAATTATTTTACCACTCAGAGTCGTTGTCACGTAAAACTTTCGCGCGTATACCGACTTTACAGGCAACCAATTTTTTACTCAGTTAATGAATACCTAGAATCTAAGATTGACATTTAATTTAATGAATAATATATAATGTAATAATGTAAAGTATAATATAATGGGATTTAATTTGTTTAGTGATGGAAATTTAATTGTTTTATGATGACTTGTATATGATATTTTGTTCGCTATATTTGCATGCTATACCGTATTATGGTTGAATATGTATGAACTGTATTTCGTTTATTTATTATCTGTGTACCATATTCAAAAGCAAATAAATGATTCTAATTCTATAATGACCAAAAATAAATTAGTAACTAATGTGTCGTTTTCCACAGTTAGGTAACCCTAATGATTTTCTTTAAAAAATGTTATAGATAAGCCTATAAATCTAGTTTTTTTTTCTGGTTGACTTATAAGCCCGCTTCTAATCTTAAACTGAGTAAAAAAAAATAAAAAATACTTGCGGGAGCGAAGAAATGCTAAAACTTCTGATAGCGTACGAACACAATATAAATCCGTCCATCTTTACGATGTAACGTCTAAGATAAACATATCTGCAATGACATCAAACATTTTATAATTGGCTCATATTGACAGGGACAACGTCCCGAACTAATGTTAATTAAGGCTAAAAAGACAAATCTTCAAAGCAAAATAACATCTATTACCAAAAATTAAGGTAGCAGGTATCGTGTTGATGTCTGTACTCCCCAGAATGCCGATGCATTCTCACGCGATAGTGAAAATTGCAGAAATAGCTAATTAAATTCTCAATACTAAGAGAATGAGCGAAAATAAAAGAGTTTGTTTTAGGGTGGAGGATACTGATATGCTAAGCTATAGAAAAATATACTTCCAGTTAAAAAATCGGCTGTCTGTAAAGTCGGTTTACTGACGATAGTTGAACGTGACAACGTCTTTGTCACGTTGCCTCTTTGTCGCCCGTTCCGCGCTCTCGCTTGCACTTCAATTCTTGAATGGAACGCCTCAGAGCGAGGTAACGCTGCATGCGTCATATTTTTTGATGCGTGCATCCGGCTCCATCGAATTTTAAGACGTTGTCACGTCAAAAAAAACCTGAATGAGCCAGGAAAACAGCACACTACTTGTAACGGCTGGACAGATTTTGACCAACTATAGCTTAGAACCACCGCGACTCAATTGTCTTCCGAATAAAAAAACGCATTAAAATCAGTCAATCCACTCGGGAGCTACGATGCCACACACAAAAAGACAAACACATTATACATACACAAACAAACATAGGGGTCAATCTTATAACACCCCTCTCTTTCGTCGGGGGTCATAAATAGCAACACAATTTAACGTACGAATCATCGAAAATCAATTTAACTCGGTTGACGAACTTTTGAACCGAAGGACAAATCGATAAAATTTATAATTTACACCGCGGATCGAGTTTTTGACGATCACTCACTCGCGTTTTATCGATGAAGACGACCTCAGCACACACAGTTCCTACTGCTATTTTTTTACCGTTTATTTTTTTATTATTTTTCATTACAATGTGTAATTAAAACACAGTCAAAGAAAAATGAACTGCCACATGTTGCCAAAGGGCTTAAAGACGGGACTCGAACCCGCATTTCTCGCAAGCCGGGCGATTGCTCTGCACAAAAACAACCTTTAGCCATTACGGGGTTCTTTGTAACACCCTGTATAAACCATACTTCTCAAAACCTAGCTAGCTACAGCATCGCTTTACCCTTAACCTATCCTAACGTATCCCGTGTTTACAAACCGTTGTCCTATCTCTATCTCACCGATCGAACCGAACGCGCCGATCGCATCGGGATAAGAGGTACATTTTAATAAAGGGATTGAAAAACTGGTACATCTACAACAGCTGTGTTAATGGAAGGTTAAAAATAACATTTTTGCGAGCGATGTTCGATATCTATGGTAATTTGAGAAATCTGCAAAAGAGTGGAATTCACTACCTGCGTCAGTGTTTCCCTGCAATTACAACTTAGGAATTTTCAAAGCTAGAGTGAACAGGCATCTTCTAGGTGAGCTCGTTCCATCGTAGACTCATTCTTTGCCTCGTTGGGCTTAGTCTTGGGTCAAGAGCAAGTAAACCTATCCGAAATTTTAAAAAAACATGTTTGAGTTAAATGTTTTTATATTGCATTGATATTAATAACAATCATATTTTTGCTGTGGCAATTGTTTTGTGTTTATTTATTAAAAATATAATTTTATACCTAAGAACCACTTTCGAATAACAAAAACCGTACTTAAATCGGTTCATCCGTTCAAAACACAACCACACATAGAGGTCCAACTTGTAACACCCATATTTTTTCGTCAAGGTTTAAAAATCAAGATATGACATTGAATTTTTCTCAATTACCTCACTGACACAGCGCAGGCGCATCCCGCCAAAACCACTTTCGCGTTCACCTCACTTCACGTCAAACGAGAGTGAAAACCCGAATGCAGCGGCCTTGAACTCGGCTTTCCGGGGCCGGCCGTCGAACCCGCGTCGAGTGTTGGCTGCGCAGGAGTCGATTTTTCGAAATGCCAAATTAGCGGATCACACTGATGAGTTGGGCCTTAATATCCTTCATTAAGGCTCAACTCATCCGTAATGGATGGTGAGAGGACTTTAAATGCTGAAGTTGACGATTTAATATCAATAATGGATTTTGTAGTTTGGGTAAACTTCTGTTTTGTGGAGTGTAATTGTTAAAGACAAAATTGTAAGATGATTGTGAAATTGTGGACTCTGTATAGACTATGATAAGTTTCTTAAGTAAGGGATCAAATGAAAATAACAATGTTTAAGTAAATTTTAACTGAATTTTTAATATTAATGTTCCTTAAGTATTATTTTTAATTATTAACTGTTATTTATATATTTTAATCTTGCATTGTATGGTCTCTGTTATGGGTTTTAGTAACCTGAAATAAATGTTTTTTATTTATTTATTTATTATTTAGCAGCAATCGGTAAACAGGAAATCAAATTGAACAATCTGGGATCTTTACCACTTGTAGATAATTGTAAGTAATAGCAGTGCTTTGCAATAATATTGTAAAAGCTAATGATGCCGATTGTACCTACTTCAATTTTAGTATCCATTAAACTGCAATCTAATTTGTATTAAACATTTATCAAAAGCCATGAACACAACGACCACAGACACTAATTTAATAGACCAAATGCAAATTGAAAATCGAATTCGATTTCAAATGAACACTATTCTACTTTCACGATTCAGAATCCAACCCATCTCGTGACATAGCCAAATGCCATTCTAAAAACATTAAATCAGTCTAAAATGCCAACGATTAGCAACAAGGCAAATGGCCCATTCAATAAGAATAACAATATATCATTATAATTCTAGATCATTGATAAACACGTCGGGGCTCAGGCTTTAGTATTGTTCGTAATAACTATTATTGATCTATCAGAGAGACAATATGAGGTGGCATTCATTCTGATCATTTGGGAGGACGGAAATGCGAACAAAGACGTTGATATGATTGTACGATGTTGGAAATAAATGTTATAATTGTTGATGTTAACGGAAATATTCGTGAAACCGTGTAGATTAGGGAAGATGATATCCATGTGTCTTGAACAGCACATGTTAAAAATATATGTTGTATGACGGACCCACAGCGAAATATTTTCTTCAATATTGAATTTAACACGCTTCACCATCATCTAAAAAGGGCAACCTTTTCCTAAGTTATTTAGAGTTAATGCAGTATGTTTTTCTTCCATACATTCCTATTCAACACTGACTCATCTACTCGATACAAACTCTAACTGTCTTCACGCAGTCTATCTATTTCTTCCTAAATCCACCTCTCCCTGCCAATCCTTCGATTTGCATACTCATTATTCTCCGCGTCACGTGGCCCTCATCCCTCTTTAACACATGCCCAATTAAAACCAAAACGATGCCCAATCATTTTTTTCCGTCACTTGATTTCAACTGACTTCAAAGACATATTCACATATTAAAGCATTACGTGTTATAAGTCGATTAAAAAGTGTTTAACTGGAAAGTGAAAGAAATAATGAACAACCAAGGTCTTTTAAATAGACTTCCTATAAAATTTATCAACATTATCCAAACAAGATAACCAGCAGTAGTGATAAATTAAATCAGATAAAAGTTATTATTGCACTTACATTCAGTACAAAAACAACAGATGAAATACATGAAATTTAAATCTTTCGATAATCATCTTGATGGTAAGTGTTAAAATTAATTAAAGCCAATAAAAGATTGAGACTGATATATGAATCAATAACTACAGTGCAAAAAAAACACGTAGAAAGTAAAAGAAACTTAATAACACCTGAATGAAACAACGTTATTGAAACGGCAGCTATAAATAATTTATATCAAAACCCTTAGCAGTGAACAACATGATTAAAAAACTAGTTATAGAAAATCTCGATTAACTTGACATGTGTACAAATAGAAACCAGAACGGTGATTGCGTGTTATTTATAGAAAAAGCGTGTCAGATAAAAAGGGATGACCATATAAGGATGGCTATGATCTCGGTCACCTAATGATCGGGCTGACAAGGCGTGCGCAGTGACATAAATGGGCATATCACTGTTCCTCGTCCGCAAGGTTTGATCTTAGATATTGTTATTGCAATGTCACGATTAATCCGTGACTGGAGGTCTACTATGCTGTCCATATTTTTGATAGTCGAAGAGTAGCGCTGACCCTTAATCAATCTTCAAGTAAGGTGTCAATTCATCATCATATCAGTCTGTTACAGTCCACTGCTGGACATAGGCCTCCCCCAAGGAGCGCCACAGCGAACGATCTCGCGCCCTTTGCATCCAGTCACTAACAGCTGCCTTCTTTAGGTCATCTGTCCATCTAGCCGGGGGGCATCCCACACTACGTTTACCTAAGCGTGGTCTCCATTCGAGAACCTTCCTGCTCCAACTCTCGTCGGTTCTGCAACAGACATGGCCAGCCCACTGCCTATTTAGTTTGCTACATTTTTTGACAACATCAGTTACCTTAGTCTCATGTCGTATGTACTCGTTCCGGATCTTATCCCTTAATAAGATCGCCAACATAGACCTTTCCATAGCACACTGAGTGCAGTCAAGGTGTCAATTAGGCAGTAGAAAAAGAGTGCACTTCTCTTTGCATCGTTAACCGCTGAGGCACTGGCTTCCATATGTATCACTAACTGCACCACTAAAGCAGTCAAAAACAGCATTCATTACTTGAATGGTCCAGCAATCAGATGCGACAGGGATAGATAAATAGTAGATTCGGAAATACGACAACATACTTTCATTATTACGGCTACATGTTCACTGCTTCCGTCATATATTCATTGTTAACGGATTTCGAGACCGCTTCTGGCAGTTTTGCCGTGGGGTCGCAACAATTTTTTTTGATTAAGGGTACTGGTTCAATCAAAGGGCAAAGAAATCGAAAAGATGTTTTATGACTTTAATTTCATCCTATCCAGACAGATATTTTGAAAGCTTCATCTTTAATCACAATAGATTAATATACTTTTTTTTCAGCTGCAACCTTTATGACGAGGAGTCATAGGTTCATAGCTTTGCTCAATACTTGACAATCTGAATCTTCGCCGTTCATTCATCAAAACTTAACGATCATCCACACTTCCTTATTACACCATCTTGGGTTATCAAAATCGTAAATCTCACTGGATAGTGTGAATTTTTATATGAGTCAGTCACCCCTCGCCGTAAAAGGCTGGCTCTTGTGACCTTGCGCGTCGAGCGATCGGCCTCGACTGTTCGGAGTGGCGCGGACTACGCCTTATATGGAAGATCTCGCGCCTGCGCGGTACGCTTCCCGTCACGTGGTCTCATCTAAATTTCTCAAGGAAATTGTTTACGCGCTTTCAAAGGTCTTACTTACGTTAGCCGATATGCTGGATATTATTATGTGGATTTTGTAATCTGGTTTTAATTGAACTTGGTATCCTTCTTCATCCTTGTAGAGGTGGTTTGATTATGTGCATTTCGTAGGCATACGCTATAACTTTTAAACATAATGATATTTACCTCATCATCATCATTATCAGCCAAAGGACGTCCACTGCTGAACGTACAGGCCTTCCCCACAGTTTTTCACATAGACCGATCACAAGCGGTCTGCATTCAGTGCGATCCTGCGATCTTTACAAGGTCGTCTGTCCATCTTGTCGATGGTCGTCCTACGCTGCTACGGTATTTGCCTCTGTCTATGAAGTACTTAGGTTGAATATGAATTAGAGAAATTAACCAGAAACCTGAACTGACAAGAGTTGAGAAAAATCGTTACGGTGTAGACTTTAATAGGGAAAACATAACTCACATTACTCTGATTCCAAAGTAAGTAACAGAAGCACTTGTGTTGTGGAAATCAAAAAAGGTACCAAAACACCCAGACTCGTGACAACATTGTAAATTGGTTTCCAACATTGTAACATAGAACTCGAGGCCTCCACCGCGGCCACTCCATCAGGAAGGTCTGACGACCTATCTACAATGCAAGAGAAACAGGCAACAAACGTGTGTATAAATTTTATGATGATTCATGGCCACTGTGAACAGACATGCCGTTTTAAATAGAAGGATCCCGTGTTCCAATTGTCCCTCCCGTGCAAAGTCCCGAAAGCTTGCCATTCCTGGCACACCCGACCATATTTCTTACACCTGCGTAGGTATTCGCTTTTCCCTAATCACACTTGAAAGTGGAAAACAACTTCTCCCCTAGCAACCATCGCACAGTGATTATGAAAGCCAATAATTATACAAGGCGTTACTAAAAAACTGTAATAATTGAAGAGTGTTGTCATGCACGTAAAACTGAACAACTTTCGCAAAGAAACCTAGGTCGAAATCTCAAAAAATATTTTGGATCTCCCATCAGCTAAATCAATCAGCTGATTGGCAATTTGTATGGGAGGTCCGATTTTTTTTTTTGAGATTTTGACCTATGTATCTTTGGGAATGTTCTGCAGTTTTCCGGGCACAACAACACCGTTCAGTTATTACGGGGTTTTTTGTAACACCTTGTATATAAAGTGTTACCTAAAAATATATTAACGAATCTAAAATTTTTTTCACATCCAATAAGCTTCCTGAGAAAATCACGGAACCAAAAAGGTGACTTTTTGCACAGCTTATATCTCATTCATTACACAGCGATAAGTATGTCGGAAGCCGTCGCTAAGTTTCTTACGCTCAATTAGACATGATTGATATACTAGTATTGTAGTGAAATTATTCTACAGTTATTGCTTGTCTGATCAGTACCGAGGTTGAATATTCATTATTCGGTTTTTCTATATACATATAATAAGACTGTAAAAGATCGATTTCTGTACATTGAAGATTTTTATGAAAAATTGTTACCGGGGGTCTTAATTACCGTAATAGAAGCCAAAACAACAATTTTTAAAATTTTTGTCTGTCTGTCTGTCTGTCTGTCTGTCTGTCTGTTTGTCCGGGCTAATCTCAGAATCTACTGGACCGATTTCGACGGGACTTTTTTTATTTGACTCAGTATCACCTGGAGAGTAAACTGGGATATAAATAATCACGCCGATGAACTTAGGGGGCAGGCAGGAAATTGAATCTCAGAATCTACTAAACCGATTTTAATGGGACTTTTTTTTATTTGACTCAACATTACTTGGAAGGTAAAGAAGGATAGAAATAATATTACATATTGATAAATTCTGCCCCCAAAGGGATAAAATAGGGGTTCCGAATTTGTATGAAGCCCGGTCGCAAAAAACTAACATCCACGCGGACGAAGTCGCGGGCGGCCGCTAGTATATGAATAAGTGACTAGTTACCTAGATTGTTAATGCTCCTGTACGCAAATTACATTAGTTTTGTATTATTCTTTAGTGACATAAGTAATTTTTTGTAATTCTTCAGATAAATAAATATCTTAAACCATATTTTTTTATTAATATGGGTTCGCTCTTGACATCATTCTCCCTCTAAGAGGTAAATAATATGGAATAAGAGAGGATTTAAACATGATAATGGCCTTTTCAAATGTAAATTAAGACAAATTTCGTTTTCAAAACGTATGGAAAATATCATACATTCAACAAACGACGTCGATAACGATTTTAATAACCGTTTTTTTTATTTTTATCCTAGTCGGAAAGCCATGGAAAGTTCATCGTCCCGTTTAAAATACAAAAGTTGAGTTTCCCAGCCCAAATATAGCCCGTTACTTTAATTTACATGAAAGAAATGCTACAAAACTATAACAATTACATGCCGGCATTGAAAAACCGTGTGATTCAGTTCTCAGAGACAACAATAAATAAATAATTGCAGATATTTCTTTGTTGTAAATTAGCTTGTTCACGAGCGTCATTATTCAAATCAGTGACTTTCACATAAAAGAAATTAGCATTCGTCTACAATATGTAACTCAAAAATCTTAAGTTCAGCGTTATTATTTCTTGTAAGAAATCTTAATGTTCAGCACATTTTAAACAAGTCCGTTGTACATTGTAAAATTGATTTTAAGTTAAAAAAATACCAAAAAATAAAAGGATTCTAAAAGAAAAAGAAAAAAGAATCTGCGATGGCCGGGAATCGAACCCGGATCAACTGCTTGGAAGGCAACTATGCTGACCATTACACCACCATCGCAGTTGTACAAGGCGTCGAAATTACGTACCATTTGATAAGGGTATTAGAGCGATAGTTGAGCTTGCTTGTGTCGATTGATAAATAGAATATTATTTTTTATTGTTCACTAGATGCGTTAGGTAAAATATAATACTTTGACCTGAAATTAGCAAAAAAACTTGGCTGCATTTTTTTTCATTGAAATTGAAAATTGTTTTATTGCAAGTTATGATGGTTGTTTTATATTATTAGGTTCTCATTAAAGTTAAAACCTAATTAATAATCACGAGTTCGAAATTTAGCTTTTTATTATCTCTTGACTCATATTAGGTGAGAACACTTTCAATTCGCTGCTTAATCTAAGAATGCTCAGTAAATAATAGATTTTAAATACGCATGAAGTCATAATAGGAAAAAACCTAGGTAAGTTTTGTACACAACGTTCTTATCAGATTTAAAATACTTAGAATATGTTTTATCGCATGGAAATTATTGATAAACTCAAAGGTGCCAATAAGATATCCACTTTGTTAATATATGACGGCAACATTATTTACAAATGTGTATTTAATATATAATTTGCAACATAATAATTGTATGTATGACCCCAGGCATGTCATTATGCTAATAAATCTACATGATTTCGTATTTAGATGGAGCGTATATTTATTATTTATTAGTATGCATTGATTTTATAAATTTTGGTTCTTACTCTTATAGATCATTAGTGAATTAAATCACAGAACCAGAACGCTTTGTAGACAATAAAACATTTAAACCTTGCAACTTCCAGCTCTAGTTCATAATAATAGTCCTCCTGGCCGATTTCGACCACGGCGGCCAATCTCAGGTGTGAGCGCAATACACGAGTGCACTCACTGTTCCATCACTCTCAAAGTTCGGTGAGACGGCAATCCGACATGACCGGAGAGAGATCAGGCGCAGGACCAACGGCTTAACGTGCTTTCCGAAGCACGGGGGTGTAACACCGCCAACTTCCCGACTCCGAGCCGAGTCATAGAGTCTAGTTCATGAAGTGGTTACGGTTGGATGTGTTTGCGTGACTGGCGTCGTTTAGCGGAAATTTAAAGTAATTTTATTTTTAATAAACGTTGACATTTTTTTTCAACATTTCCAATATGTTACCGTCAGGACACATATGCAACTTTCCGTCGCAGTGACTTGCGACTAGTAGACGTAGAGTCGCGGCGACAGTGTGGCCCAAGTGTGCCTGGGCCTAACGTTCCTGTTAAGAACACCAAACACCCACGGTCTCTATTAAAATCTTCCAGTTAACGGAACCTCTCTTGATGTTCCGTCTCATTCTTTAAAATAAGTCAACACAGCGCTCCATCTTTGTCTCACGCACGCATCTCTGTCACGCAGCTCTTTGAAGATCGCCGCCGGCGCTCGTGATCCATCGAGATGGCATATCTGTATTGTCAAATTGACCTTTAAATCTATTGGTACAAGGGCCATAATTACGTTAACTACTTCGCTGAATGGAGATATATGCTAATAAAGTGTAATCGCTTGCATGTGGGCTTATTTGTTCGCGATCGCTAACTTGTAAGGACTTTATTTAATGTTGCGTCTTAATAATTGCAGGTTCATTCAAAGTGGTTCGTGTGTTTTTCTTTGTTTTATAAACCCGAACGAAAAAGAGGAGTGTTATAAGTTTGACCCGTTTTCTGTTTGTTTGTGTTTGGGTGTGTTTGTCTCTGATATCGTAGCTCCCGAACGGATGGAACGATTTTGATGCGGCTTTTTAAAATTAAATTTATCTTATCTAACGAATCGTAGCGAAGAAGCTATGGCTAGTCAAAATCCGTCCAGCCGTGTAGCTTATCAGCTGTTTTTGTGGCACATATCGAGGTTTTTTTTGTGGTCCACTAAATAAGATGTCAATTGTTTTGTGTAATAATGCTTTTTCCAAAATTGTAGGGTATATTTTAAAATAACTTTATTTTTAATGTCTGCTTATTTATATTTTCCCAACTACTTATTGACGTGACAACGTCTTATAAATTGGTTTGCCGGGTGACACTTCAAGAAACTGCGTTACGCTCCGCTCACGTTCCGCGCTCACAATGAGAGCGAGTGAGAGGCACGCGTCCCTTCGACTCGGGCATGGTTAGCCCGCCTAAGAGCGAGTGAGACAGACATAAAAAGTGAAAGGCACGCGTCCCTTCCACTCGAGCACAGTTAACCCGCCTAAGAGCGAGAGAGACAGAGCGAGAGAGAGAGAGTGAGAGAGATAGGCATACACACCGGTTCATGTTATACGAATGAATATTCACATTAAAATTATTTTACCACTCAAAGTCGTTGTCACGTAAAACTTTCGCCCGTATACCGACTTTACAGGCAACCAATTTTTTTATAATTTACTACTACTAATGGAACCTTGTCCATGACTCGGCGTATCTAGCATATTTGCCTCTTGTAAATAAAACTATGACCTTTAACCGTTTCCTTTAATTAAAAAAAAAACATTATGTTTTTATGAACACAACATTTTAAGAAAAAAAAAGATCTTCAAAACCTTTCCAACCGAAAGCGTCTCCGACCAAAAACGCCCAGATTATGGATTTCTATTCCACGCTTTTTCACTATCACCGCCTCGTTAGTGCCGACAATAGCTGACCTTAGGCCTTCGCCCAATTTGGTCGCGACGGCCCGTGGGAGCGACCAATTACCGCGACAGCGACACGACATGCGACCAGCCAATCTGTTGTAACGAGTGGGGCAACTGTGTTGTTACTCTTTGGCTTCTTAAATATCTTCGTTTTTCTACCAAACATCAAACGTACCGCACTTTTGATGTTAGGTAGAAAAACGAAGATATTTAGTTATTTTAAAAATTCAATAGCAAGAAGGACATCTTCATTTTATTTATTCAGTAAACAACATGCATTGTGTTTGAATTTTCACATAATAATTAGAAGAGATAATGCATGCAAACCTATAACTAAAAATCTTCTATGCTATACAGACACCTTTCCAGTAGAAATTTCTTTAATTTAATTTTAAAAACGCGAAACTTAGTCTCTAATTTCAATTCCTTTGGCAGTCTGTTAAAAAGCGTTACAGCTCGATTACGTGGACAATGTTTCACAACATTCAGGCAAGGTATTACATATTTTCCAGGTTTTTTCTCCGAGTTTTGTGCCTTTCATGCATTTCGGCTTCTGTCTGGTATCTATCCCTATGATCATCATTTGAATAGGAAGAGCATAACCCTCACCGCTGGGGCGATGGAGAGCATGCGTCGTTTGGACAATAGGAACAAGTTACGATAATGTTCGTGCTCACCCCAAAATACAAAATGGTCATTTTGACAGTTTAGTGCATGTTTTGTGAACTAAAGATATTTACCAAAGCAGTCACAAAAATACTGTATGAATGTAATTTATAATATAATTCAGCCGTTTAGCAGTGACTGGGAATTTATTCGATTTTATCGAAATCGTTTAATTATTATTTACGAATGCCATACATGGCTCAAAACATTAGGCCAATCCTTATGACCCATAAGTACTGCATTCCATCTTATTCATAGTCGTTTGCACAAAATGGAATCGTCAAATTACTTTAAACTATAAATCAGAGTCGTTCAGAATATTTGTTAGTCTGTTGCAGAAATGCTCTGGAAATGTCCAAAGGCGTATTTACGTCTAGATATTTGAATAACACCTACTTGATCTGGCTAGAGTGTTTTGTAAGACCGGGGGTTTAATGTATCGAAGGAATTCGAATTTGACGACCGCTTGGTGCAGTGGTCCACATGTCGGACTTCTAAAACCAAGGGTCGCGGGTTCGATCCCCGCACAGTACAAGCATAAGTGTGCATGAACATGTGTGTTTGTACTGGTCTGGGTGTTTTCTATTTATAATATGTAGGTATTTATTTACAAAACAAAAGTATTTAAGTATGTTTATCCGTTGTTTAGTACCCATAACACAAGCCTCGTAGCTTAATTTGGGACTAGAGAATTGGTGTGATTGTTGTGAAATATGTAATTCGCTGGTTGGACGAATTCCTGCCTTTGGACAAAGTTGGAATTGCTCACCAACTCAACAATTGCAGCGAAAACTTTCAACTTAACCTCCGATGAAAATGAGAGATGTTAAATGTTTGACTCCTATTCTGTTTGTGTGTGTTTCTCTGTGGCATCTTAGCTGCCGAACAGATGGGCCGTTTTCAGAACGGTTTTTTTTTAATTCAGACAATCTAATATATAAAAAAACAGTGGTTGCCTGTAAAGTCGGTATACGGGCGAAAGTTTTACGTGACAACGACTTTGAGTGGTAAAATAATTTTAATGTGAATATTCATTCGTATAACATGAACCGGTATGTATGCCTATCTCTCTCACTCTCTCTCTCTCTCGCTCTGTCTCTCTCGCTCTTAGGCGGGTTAACTGTGCTCGAGTGGAAGGGACGCGTGCCTTTCACTTTTTATGTCTGTCTCACTCGCTCTTAGGCGGGCTAACCATGCCCGAGTCGAAGGGACGCGTGCCTCTCACTCGCTCTCATTGTGAGCGCATAACGTGAGCGGAGCGTAACGCAGTTTCTTGAAGTGTCACCCGGCAAACCAATTTATAAGACGTTGTCACGTCAAAAAACGCACTGAAATCGGCCCAAGTACAGATAAATTTATTAACGGTGGTCCTTTACTATGTCTAAATTCTTTCAGCCGGTGAGCTTACCAACAGTTTTCCTGGCTCGGGTTTGTTACGTTACTACACATTAAGGTTTTTTAAGGAAACGAAGTTTAAAATCAAGCAATGAAAAAGAAAGACACAACTATGTTACATAACATTAAAACAGTAAACCTTTTACATCTTTATTTGTAAAAATAAAATAAAAATAAAATAAAATCAATTTATTTCAGACATAGTCCATATGTCTTTGTTAGTAACAATAAAATTTAAAAACTATGTTAGTACATCAAATTAATAATACATTAAAAATAGAAATTTATATAATTATTTTTTGTGTCTTTGGCGATCTGGACGCGGGTCCAGTGCTGCATAATGGCACTGTCCACGTCCAGTCTCGCTGCGACCGTTTTTAGAAGGCTGTTGGCGCTGCCCCGGACTCGATGCATCAGCGATGCAATGCGCTTTCTAATGATAGCCGAAAGGCTATCGACTTCAGCTGCGGCTAGCATAGCCGAAGCACTACAGTACCGCGGCAGCCCCATCAGCCCCCTAAATGCGTTATTGTATTGAGTGCGCAGGGCTCTGTACGCACCTTTCCGTATATCTGTTTTGGAGTGCGAAAAAGAGTTATCTATCTATCTATCAATCCATCTACAGCTCAGTTAACAAATGATAAATGTCATTTATCCCCTATGTTACATGGCTTGTTCCCAGTATGAAAGAAGTACTCAAAAACTGATTTTCTCTAAAATATTTCATAATTTCAGATCCCTTTTCATTTATATTTTTCTGCAGTTCGTATTATAGGAATTCAATTGATAAAAGTCACTCAGTCGGCGTTGCACTCGATGACGTCAAAGTGTGTTATTCCCATACAGACTCTATGAAGAAAAGCGTTTTGACAGTTGATAAATAAAAGTTTTCGTAAGTATAAATAATTCATAATGTACGTACCTACCACTAATTGATATGAATACCATTACCGCAGTTTATGTACCAAAACCAGAAGCTTACTGACAGTACTCCTTGCTTCTATTCGTTTGTGTTGTTGAACTAAATATGCTAAGGGCCATTATATTTGTCGACGTCCAATCGCTCGCGATGTCTCATAATTCAATATCGTTGAGCGCATTAATAATAAAACTAGATTTACACGGCTCGACTTTTTTAATATACTTTCGAGTATAATATTAGCTGGACCCGGCAAACGTTGTTTTGCCATATAAATTATTGAGGATAACCCCTATCACTAAGGGGTATGAAAAATAGATGTTGGCCGATTCACAGACCTACTCAATATGCTCACAAAATTTCATTACAATCAGTCAAGCCGTTTCGGAGGAGTACGGGAACGAATATTATGACACGAGAATTTTATATATAAGAGAGATTTTAGACCATGATTCGCGCAACCGAATCGAAACGTCGGGACGGTAAATATCGAAATTTTTTAACCTCGGTCACATGGGTTTCGAGAAAAATTACATTTGCATATGTAATACAAACTAAACTATTTTAATAGAATGCACACTTTGAAGCTTTAAGTAAACACGAAAGGTAACTAAATTTTACTTTTTTTACGTGGAAACAGGTCTAAAAAGCAGGCACTCTTAACATCCGCTTAAAAACGGTAGGGTGATTGAAGTGTCTTCAACACAGGCTTAAGAAAAATTTTCCTGATATTAAATTTTCTATTATGTCAACAGAAATCGTCTCGTATAAATCCTTTTCAACAGTCGTTGCCCAACATTTGGTATGCGCAGGATTGGCTGCCCGCGGCAGCGTCGCGCGTCGCTTTGTTTCTACGACAATTGCCTTTAATTTAATACATTATGTAGGTATATAAAACAAATAACTAAGTAAGTAATAGTTAACTTGCAGGAATACAGTTTCGTTACTGATGTTACATTCAAAAAAATCCGATGTATTCTACCAATAACATGGTGTGCAGATTTTATTCACATGCAATATTTAACATTTTAAATTAAATTATTGCATTTATTGTTTTACAAATGAAATGTCCATGTAGTAAAAAAATACAATTAAAACAAAATAATTTTAAAACTATATAAATATGCAGTATAAATTAGAGTAGGATATTTTATAATTTGTTTTTTTTTTAAGTAGTAATAAAATATGTACCTTGATCAATTAGCGAAAATAATAATGCTAAACCAGCATTATTTTGGAGTCACACGTAGTAAGATGGAGGTGGTTACTCAGATAAATTAAAAACAAATCCTACTACCACTGAACAGAGTACAATTATGCACTAGCTCTAGGAATCGAACCCCGGGTCTTGCGTTTGAAATTAGTGTTGTTAACTGACCACAGAGGCTGTTAAGATAAACTTAACTTCCACCTAAAGCATCCCAATAAATAATTAACTCTACATTACACCCGCAATCTGCACTGAGCCCTCGTAGTGAAGTATGGCTCGCACCACCTCAATGTTGAGACGAGGCATGTGCCCAGCAGTGGGATGTATGTGTTTGTGTGTCATATTATTCGTATTATTATTTTTGTTCTTTCTCTTTCATATATTTTGTCGCACCGCCCACTAGTCATTTCTGCTTAGCCCAAAGGTATGACTGGTAGAGAATTCCCTACGGCGTTAAGTCCACCTTTTGTACAAAGTTTTGTTGTGCAATAAAGCTTAAATAAATAAATAAATGTAAAGAACAGGCTGAAACTTGCCCAGCAATGGAAAGAATTACTGCCTATCAAAACTATCTTTTCACTTAAAACAGCTGATAAGCTGAGCTTATACACACAAAAAACACATACACAAACAGACATATTGGTCAATCTTATAACACCCCTCTTATTCGTCGGAGATTTAAAATGTACCTGTCGATTGATTCTGACAGGTGTAACAACCGTTCAATCACTGGATTACGGATTTTATCAGCAGATCAAACCCAGTTCGCGCCCACGCACCTCTCGCACTTAGACTTGCGCAAGCGCACAGTGGCCGCACATCAGGCTACCTATTTGTATTGCAAAATCGCACTTATCTCAAGCGCATAAAATACCGCAATGTTTACCGTGACGTGCTGGCCACCGTTCTTGTCGCGTCTGGGAGATTGGGTGCTACTTTGTATACAGTGAGTAGAAACGAGGTAAATTCGAACTCAAATTCGAGGTAATTTTGAATCTAAAAAACTAGCTTTCAAGTTTAAAATACCCCCGAATTAGTCTTTTTGCATGCTATATTATACGGATAATAGATCAAAGTTCTATTTTATGTATTTACGACCACATTTTTATGTTATGTTCCCTATTTATAAGCAAATAAGCAAACTAGCTGACCCGGCGAACTTCGTACCGCCTTAGCGTTGCAATGATTGAACAACGTCATCGAATGTCATTGACATTAGTTACGCGCGTTTTTTAAAATATGCAAAATTAAATGTATATTTTTCAATATTTCTGAGAGATTTTCTTAATATTAATTATATAATATATAAATTATATTATATAATATATAATAACAAATACAACAAAAAAAATAAGTGTAATCGGTTCAGCCATTCACGCGTGATGCCGTGACCAAGGAAAACGGGTTTCATTTATATATATATATATATATATATATATATATATATATGTATATAAGATATAGAAATTTGAATTTGAATTTTGAATTTGAGCCAAGAAAACAGCGGGCGAGCTATATCGGCTGAACGGATTTTGACTAGCCATAGCTTCTTCGCTACGATTCATTAGATAAGATAAATTTAATTTTAAAAAGCCGCATCAAAATCGTTCCATCCGTTCGGCAGCTACGATGTCAGAGACAGACACACCCAAATACTAACAAACAGAAAACGGGTCAAACTTATAACATCCATCTTTTTCGTCCAGTTTTATAAAACAAAGAAGAACACACGAACCACATTGAATGAACCTGCAATTATTAAGACGCTACATTACACGATTACACTTCATTAGCATACATCTCAATTCAGCGAAGTACTTAACGTAATTATGACCCTTGTATTATTACATTTAAAGGTCAATTTGACAAAACAGATATGCCATCTCGACGGAACACGAACGCCGGCGGGGAAATAATATAAATTTAAATGTTTAAATATTAATTTCTACCGTGATTACATTATCTTTCGACTGAAAAAACTGCTTTGAAATCGGTCCATTCGTTTAGGAGCTACGATACGCCACAGACAGTCACACACAAAAAACACCAACACATGGCAGAAAATCTCAGAAACAATTTTGGCTCGACCTGGGATTCGAACACAGGACCTCTCGGATGTAAGGCCGAAACTTTTCCACTACACCAACGAGGCAGTCTGGGAGTCGGGAAGTTGGCGGTGTTACACCCCGTGCCTCGGAAATCACATTAAGCCGTTGGTCCTGCGCCTGACCTCTCCGGTCATGTCGGATTGCCGTCTCACCGAACGTTGAGAATGATGGAACAGTGAGTGCACCTCTGTGCTCTGCCCTCACACTTGTGCATGATAATATCTCCTGCGTAGTTGGCTGATCTCTGTTGAGAATAACCGCCGTGGTCGAAACGGGTCAGGAGGACTATTATTTAAATCTCTACCACAGCTTTGGGACAGTTAGTGGGCTGGTGCCGAGAAGAAGCTGCGCAAGCCATTGTCATTGCCTCATTTAAAAAATGCTTATGTGACAAGGTACATGAATTGTGCTGTTGCGAGCTAGTCCATACATGTTTATCATTCAAATAATTGTTTATTGTAGAACTATACTTTAATTTGTTAATATATTATATTATTTTATTATTGACCACTTTGGTATAATGGTTAAGAAGTTGACTATTAACCAAGAGGTTAATAGTTATAGGTTCGATCCCCGCACTGTACAAACATTATTATGTATGCATGAACATGTCTGTTTATACTGGTCTGGGTGTTATATGATTATTTTTAAGTTTATTTGTAATACCACTGTTGATTCTGACATTTGTAAGGCAAGTGCTTAAGCTACTAACCACGGTGATGTTGTTGTATATTTATTTATTTAAGCTTTATTGCACAACAAAACTATGTACAAAAGGTGGACTTAACGCCGTAGGGCATTCTCTACCAGTCATACCTTTGGGCTAAGCAGAAACAATTAGTTAGATTTACAATCACTACTATGCTTCACCAGTGTAATAAAATGTAGAATTATTGCAAATGACCTCTTTTGTAATTACAATTAACTATAATAGCAAGGCACGCGCATCTAATGAACAAAACGGCCAAGGCATTCATTACTGGCGGAACTAATCACTGATTAAAATAAGGCTTGTGATTTGGACGCGGCTTGTGAGCGAGCGGTGAAGGTAGCGGTAGCGAGAGCGGGATCTTATCATCGCCCATAAACAGATGCAGGACGTTCACTTCTGCATGAATGCCGCCTTTGTTGCAATTCCAGGTCAAGCGGCTTTTAGGTACCAGCTAAAATTGAGTGATCCTAAAGAATAAGCTCACGTTCTCTACAACCTTATCGCTGCCCTTTTTAGAGTTCCGTAGTAAACAAGGAACCCTTATAGTTTCGCCATGTCTGTCCGTCCGTCCGTCTCCCCGCGACTTTACTAAGTGGTAAAAAGCTGTAATTTGGTTTGAGTATGTATTAAAATAATTGCAAAAAAGTCGCCAAATGTTTAAATTTTTTAAAAGTTAATTTAGTGTTTTTTTAAGTGAGTAGTATTTCTTTCTCCACTAACTCATCGTGTGAGGTGTCGTTGAATATAGTTTTCAGGGAGAACACTATTTCTCTAATAAGAAAATCGTTTCTGAAATATTTGATCTAAAGTCTACTTTTTTGTTACGGGTAAGGGTGGGTAACTTCAGAATGAAATTCCAGAAGTCCAACGAAAACTCGAACCAACAGGATCGGAAAACGTTAATTAAAAAATTGTGTCAAGTTCAAACGCAGGCAAGGTATAGTATCAGTCCTCCTGGCCGATTTCGACAGAGATCTGCCAACTACGCAGGAAATATTATAGTGCACAAGTGTGAGCGCAATACACAGGTCCACTCGCTGTCCCATCACTCTCAAAGTTCGGTAAGACGGCAAAGTGCCTGCCCGTACCTCGGAAAGCACGTTAAGCCGTTGGTCCTGCGCAGGCAAGGCACGCTTTCTAACAAACCCCAGCCCCCCTTGACCGAGGCCTAGTTGCTATGCTGCTGTGACAGACGCACAAACGCAGGAAACACGACATTGTTCCACTCACAGAAGTGGCACGGAAAATGCATTGTGAGGAAACGGTTCTGGATCACCTGGGATTATGAGGGGATATGCTTGGACTTGGTTTCATCCGTCCGTCAGTCCGCGGCTTTACTCAGGGACTATAAGTGGTAGAAAGCTGTAATTTGGTCTGAGTATGTCTTATAATAATTTAAAAAAGTCGAAAATCTATTTTTTTTTAAGTTATCTCCCATACAAGTTGCATGGGTTTTTTTTCTCCAGTAACCCATCGTGTGGAGTGTCGTTTTTAAAAACATTATGAGGTTAAGAAAAATGTTACCCTAATAAGGGGTACGTTTTTGAAATATTTGGCTTAAAGTCCATTTTTTAGGAAGGGTCCATGTTAGGCATAAGGAAGTAAGGGGTAAGAAGTTAGGGGCAAGGAAGGGTAACTTCAGAATAAAATTTTAGTAGTCAAACGAAAATTCGAACCAACAGGATCGGCTAAAGTTAATTTAAAATATCCTGTCAATTACAAACGCAGGCAAGGCACGCTTTCTAACAATCCCCAGCCCCCCTTGACCGAGGCCTAGTTGCTATGCTGCTGGGACAGACGCACAAACGCAGGAAACACTGCATTGTTCCACTCACAGAAGTGGCACGGAAAATGCATTGTTAGAATACGGTTCTGGATCACTTGGGATTATGAGGGGATATGCTTGGACCTGGTTTTTCCACCAAACCTACACAAAACATCATGCACCCGCACAAATTTATATAAATTTAGTGAATTTAAATTTGTAAA
Source organism: Pyrausta despicata (assembly GCA_963921415.1). Classification (NCBI taxonomy): domain Eukaryota; kingdom Metazoa; phylum Arthropoda; class Insecta; order Lepidoptera; family Crambidae; genus Pyrausta; species Pyrausta despicata. Next base: position 13,754,820 of record OY992865.1, on the reverse strand, counting down.
CGCACTTATGATCTACGTCTCGTCAACATCATTATTGTATAACTACTTGTGAAAACTGTTCGGCTAAAGAACGGCTATGTTTTATAAGCTTTATGTACTATAACGCAGCTGTTTGTTTTCCTGAATGAAGAAAATAAAAACAAAATAAAATCCATTGTGTGTTCAATGTTTATAGGATGAACGTTACTGATCTAAGATTTTAATTTGAACATTTAAAAAAAATCTCGGTTGAGTGCTGAAGCCATTACTCAATATGCCTGTTGAATGAACAAATACACGCTGACATACACTCAAATACACAAACACATTGGCACTAACACTCATTGATACAAACACACTCAGACATAAACACACACACACACCCTATTACACACACACCTCACCACACTCACTCCATACCCACATAACTCACAACACACCCTCACCACAAACACACCTCAACTTCATTACTCACACCGCACCTACATCACACACACTTCACTCACATTCACACACACCCCACCCACATTTCACTCACATCAAACCGTTACTTTGCTGTAATTTATCTTATATTTAACTTTAAAATAAGTCCCCATTTTTGTTCTCTTATTATTGGCTCTTGTTTGTTGTCGTAGTCTTATTTAGCAAACTGACAGGGAATGAGCGAGTTATTCCCAACACAAGTGTCTATGACAACTTAATGGGAAAACTCGACAATATGATTGTGAAAAGACTTTTTTCAATAAATTTATTTATTTAATGAAAGACTGTTTGGATGGTCGCCGCAGGCCGATTCAAGTGCAAGCAAAGTACGTATACTTTTAACCTGTCAACTTCTCATAAATACACCGCTAGCCTGTAGGCGGTCCAAATGACCCGCACTTACGTACTACAAAGGCACAGTTAAACCTATAATGTTATGTCTTTGCCTTCTACTAAGAAGTAGGCGTGTACAGTTAGTTAAGTTCACTTGTAAAGTACGTATTGTTGAGTGCCATTTTAGATGGCAACATTCCTTCCTAAAGAGGTTTATGTCATCGTTAAGACTGTAACAGGAATTTGACAGTTACGCTATTAGGCGGCTAATGCCTACTATATACTTACAATAGATAAGAAACAGAATCAGAAATCTTTAATATAAAAATGAATTACTGTTCGTTAGTCTCGCTACTTGAGAACAGCTAAACTTAAAAAAATATTCGTGGAAGTCCAGAGAAGGTTTAAAAAATAAGATAATTTAAAAAAGCAATGAGCAGAACAACGTTTGCGGGATCGACTATTCAGAAATATTTATTATTCCCTCACAAAACTGGCCACTTATTAATTAATAAAACATAATGCGAGTTGTAGCCAAGATAGTGAGGGCTTGCGTCTGAAATAGGCTCCGGGGTGAAGCCTGTCCCACTGGTCACCAGGCCACACCCTCGAAATCAGAATAAATATTAATCCCAATCGGCAGAAGGCCCCTGTTGAAAAGTGCATTTTATTAATTATTATTTTAGACAAGAGAACCGGGCAGACGCTGTCCTGCCCTGTTTTCGCAATTTTCCTGAAATTTCTTATCGTTTAAACCTTCCCTGGACTTCCACGAATATTTCAAGACCAAATAATTCAAATCTGTTCAGCCGTTCTAGAGTTTTAGTGAGACTAACGAACAGCAATTCATTTTTTCATATAAGACTAGCTGACCCGGCAAACGTTGTTGTGCCATATAAATGCCAAGGGTGGACAACCCTTATCATCACTAACGGCTATGAAAAATAGATGTTGGCCGATTCTCAGACCTACTTAATATGCTCACAAAATTTCATGATAATCGGTCAAGCCGTTTCGGAGGAGTACGGGAACGAACATTGTGACACGAGAATTTTATATATAAGATACAGCAACAGAATACAAATAATGTCTAAAATTAACAAACGTATATAATATATATAGCTTTCAATTTGCATTCTGATTATAGCTAAACACAATATTTATATATTTATTGTGAAACAAATTTTTTCGGTTTGTAGTACATAGAGCCTCAAGACGTTAACCGGTGATATTTAATATACCTAAATGGAATAAATATTTTTCGTTGTCATAGTAGGATAGCATATTAAGCCAAACAAAAAAAAAACAGCCACTTCCACTTCTGCTCAACTCCAAAAGTACACTAATAAAATACAATAAATACACAATAATAAAATATTATAAAGAGGGAAGAATTGATTGTTTGTTTGTGTTGTCCAGCCGTGCGAAGGCGGGACGGGCAGCTAGTGTCAAATATATTAAGCATGGTGTAGCGGGACTTTCAACATAACGTACGAAAATGGCAAATATCACGTCACGCATCGTGTTTAAGTAGGTAAGAGATGTTTTATTTTATTTGGCATAGGTTTGCTCTTGTCCCAAGACTGAGCTCAACGAGGCAAAGACTGAGTCAACGATGGAGCGAGCTCACCCAGAAGATGCCTGTTCACTCTAGCTTTGATTTACGTTGTAATTGCAGGGAGAATTTCCCGAATACATGTTACATACTTTTCATTTACATTTTCCACCCAATTATCATATCGTCGAACCTTGGAATCGAACATGGTTCTCTTAAACGGGTAATCTTAAATGAAGGTCTGTCTCTAAGTATCATCACATTATCAAGTGCTCCGTAAAGGTCACAATGGCCTTCGGAACTCTGTTAACGTTGTAATAAAGTGTTCACTTGTATTTGATTATTTAATTTGAAGGTGATTTAAACATGTGTTCCTTAGCAGACAGTTTTCGCAGGCGATAAGACTGCAAATGGGACGTTTCAATGTACAAAGGTACATATCTACAACAGTCGCCATTAAAAACATTTAGGAAAGTGTATTTTTATTTAATTATTTAGTTAGTAGGTAACCATTTTACTTGCATTTTCTTTTTCTCTTCATATACGAGTAATATGTGCACCGTCTGTATGTTCTCTGCTTGGACCTATTTGATTATTTCATTTGAAGGTGTTTTAAACATGTGTTCCTTAGCGGACAGTTTTCGCAGGCGATAAGACTGCAAATGGAACGTTTCAATTTACTATATGTATTTTACTATACTTTCCTTGCTGCATATTATAGTCTCTGCTTGGACCTGTGGTTGACTGGTAGAGAATGCCTCCGGCATTAGGTCCACCATATTGTTTATAAGTTTGTGTAAAAGTTTTTAAATAAATAAAACATGTGTCCATCAAAGCATTTTCCGTAGTATTTCCGTTGTAATGAATTATAACATTTTAAGTACATATATAAGTGATTTAGGTAGAACTTTAAAGCAGCCCCACAAGCCATTAACGCAATGATGAAAACAATGTGACTTTCTTTTTTAATAATTACATATTTAATCAAAAATGATGTGTTACAGGAAGGTAAAGTTATAATAACTTTATTGCAGTAATTATAAAGGTCCATCAATATACTATTGATTCAGCAAATATTGCCAAGGTTTGTTTAAAATGTCTGCTGCGCCAGACATTGAATATTGTCGAAACGCATGTCAGTAGTGTAGTGGATGTTTTAGGCATTTCAGATTTCATGAAAATTTCTGTAAACGTGGTAGAAATATTAACGTTATATACAAAACCGCATTTCATCAAAACCATATTTCAGCGATTAAAATTATCCCAAAGGGGAGAATACGTAACTGGAAATTCTATAAACTTTATGTCTTCTTATTCATTTACTTACGTGAAAATTAGGAGACTAGAGGAGAGGGATTTAACTTAGTGTTGTTAAAGTTAGGTGTGAACACCGAACACAGTGATTAGAATTAAATTGATTATGTAATTATTAAAAGCAAACCTACAGAAACAACTACAACTAAACATCTATTTCATAAAATTAATTTATTTTAATTAACTTCTGTAGGTACGTAGAAATTTCTAAATTTATACCTCGTTAGAGCCTTGATTAAGATACCAATACAACAGATAAGGTAGAACCTATTTATACTACCTACGTTAGGAAAATCTGGTTTCTTAATGAAAAATGTCACCGAAAATGGGCACTCGTCTCTCTAAAGGCTGGGAGTTTTCATCATTAGGAGTCAAGTATGGCGTCGATGTGAGAACCTTATTAAAGATTTATCTAAATATAGCAGCGAAGCAGTGAAGATTTGAACGAACTCGGTGGGAAATGGAACTTATGAAATACTCGTAGTTTGGAATTTTGACAGGGCATGGTGGATATAAACAATCACAACAAATTGCAATCATAAAAATTAATAGAGTTTAAACAAGGTTTCCGTTTTAAATGTTGAACAACCGCCAGAGCAGAAATACTCAAATTCAAATTCAAATCGTTTATTGCATGTCACATTACATCAAGTTGGTATAAAAGTTTAAATTATATTGGTACAGTACCACTACTACCACTTTACTTTCATTTTCTTTTTTCTCTTTATGTGCACCGCCTGTATGTTCTCTGCTTGGACCTGTGGTTGACTAGTAGATTATGCCTCCGTCATTAAGCCTCCGCCATTGTACACAAGTTTGTGCAGTACTTTTTTTTTTTAAATCATCATTGGCCACAGCATCTTTGCAGATGATTGTTGCAGTATCACGGGGGTAAATTTTGGGGGGTGCAACGTCTGCGGTGACTATGAAGTCCGATAGCAGCACGACACCTCTTGCCACACCTGTCACAGACGAATCGAGAGTCAAGAGGAGGCGCGGCGCTGCGTTGAAGTCTCTTCCTCCGCAGGTGTCCCAGCCAGGCCTCATCGTGCTGCGACATGCCAAGGGCTATATCATGACAAATAAAAATATGCGACTTTCCATCACCGCTACTCGCGACTGACAGAGTTTCAACCAAGAGTCGTGGTATATCGCTGAAGTTTCGAGTAGTAGCGGCAGTATGCTGTGCTTTACCTACTTCTCATATTTACATCACGACAACTATTTTTTGCTTAAATTGTAAGTTTTCACTTTATTTGTGAGTTTGCTAGGAATCATATTTCGCACATCTAGTTCATTAAAGTCATAAATTTAAAAAAATCTAACATTTAGTAAACCATGCAAAAGGTTTCCCTTCATACGAATGTATTGTTTGCTTAAAAATCGCTTTTTTTGACATTTATGACTTAAAAGAACTATGTGCGATTTGTTGTTTCAATCGGCGCCAGAAGAAGTACTTTTATTAATATTTAACGCCCACATTAACGTAACCGTAAAAAGAATAAATTTTAACAAAAATTCTAGGGTCTGTTTCGATTACAGCCAGTCATACATTGTTTAGTGTTCAGCCGCGTCTTGTCATACATTTCGGATGTATGACAAGACGCGGAGGACAGAGATGAGGCGAATATAAAATGCTTTTTAATAAACAAAATTACTTTTAGCAACGTGGTTGGAAGTGATGTGTGTCTTCAGGGCATTGATATCGATATTTCACACAAATCTATGAGGATTCCAAACCCAAATTAGAATTAACTTAAGGTACGGGGAATGGAAAAAATAAACAAGAATATTTTTTCTGCAAATTAACCAGTTTAAGCCTTGGTCTCAGCTAGCTGTAGTAGAGACAGTCAATCAAGGAAGACGCTAAATCAGAACAATCCAGTACAATTACATAAACACAATAATATTTGGCTTAGCATGTAATAAGTAAACACTAACACAGTTATTATAAGCTACAAATATGTGATCATTATGAAGTAAGTTTGTTTATGTAATGTTACAAATATGGTGGTAGTATTTTAATTTAGTGTATTTGTCGCAGGGAGTTTGTAAAATCATGTTTTTTATAGTTTAAAAAACCGGTAAATTGTCAACGGTTCCAATTGCCAAACAATTTACTGGAACATATGTAATATTTCAAAGTCAAATCGATATTATTTATCGACTACAACACAACACTAGTGTATACTTGCTCCAACCTTGATGGTATATTGGCTTGGTTTTTGTTTATTTTTACCATTATTTAACACGATTAATACCTGTAAAGTAACTCTTATGGTTTTATTGAAATACCATTACTCGCTATAATTATAGGTGCAAAGTGAAAAAAGTAATAAAGATGGGCGTTACGTTCTTTTTTATTGGGATACATGAAGTTTAATGAAAAAATGTCGTTATGAAATGCCCCTTGAAAAAGAACAACTAACCATATAAGGTAACTGATAAATTTTGTATCAAACTTTTTTTGACATTTTAGCTAATAATTAATTGGAAATCGAAAATTTACATATGAAATTTAAAATATTGTATGTAACTATATTTCATCCTTTATTTCATTTTAAAGTATATTGTATATTGTTGTAAAATGAATGCATTTAAATTTAATTTATAATGAAAATGCATGCTAGCTTAATTAATTATTTAATTTTTGATTTTTCTTTTTTGGTAGGTTTAAGTAAAAAGTGTATTTTTTTCACTTTTAGGGCGTCACTGCACGAGACCTTCTGTATGTTTCCTTAAGATAATTAAATAAATATAAAATAACTTATTTTCATGTAACTTAAAATCTGAATTGCATCCTATTTACCGTTAAGGATGTTTGTGTGACTGTTTGCTGCAAACTTACCTGAAACAACATGAAAAAAAAAACATTAGTAGTGAATATGCTTAAACAAAAAACACACCGAAAGAAAAAATAAAATATAATGTAAAAATACGTATTCGGAAATGAAAGTTGAATTTTATAAGGAGAGATAAAATAATAGTTATTTTATTGTTTAGTTATTTGTAAACTTCAAAGATGCCAATAGCTCAAAGTTCTTAGAAGGTAGGTACTTAAGTTGACAAGTAAGATAATATTTGTTTCTTCGGTTTACGCGAACAGTAGACAACTAACACCTTAGTCTACCTGTGACCACGGACGCTGGAAAGGGTCCGAAGCGTCAGGTTAAAATAAAATGTAAATTATGGCGAGATAATTCGTAAAAAAGTGTATTATTTTAAAGTATGACAATAATAAACGTTGCGTAGACGTATCTCGTTTAAACAACAAAAAAAACAATTTTCCGCACATTGAAGCTCAATGCCAAAATCATATAAGGGCATAAGACAATAAGCTAATTTAGTATCTTGTTGCAATGGAAATATAACCAGAAGGTTTGCTTTGAACTGATAAGGGCCGATAAAGTTCCATTATAGCTTATTTTTAAATTACAAACAAGTTTTACAAGGACAGATGCAGAAGTAAGGCGGTGTAACTGCTAAGAGCAATCTCTTGCAGTCTACTTTCGGGTAAATAATATGAGTAAACTTTTATTTAGCCCAAAGTAGGAACCGACGTAAAAAATACGTGAAAAATTTCCTTGAATTATGAAAAAAACATATGCTTTTATAAAAAAATTTAATGTAAACTAAATGCTGAATAACAAAAAAATTGCTAACCAGCCAATTTGGGCATGCAGAGAATAAAGAATAAAAAGTATTTGATAACGTAATGTGTCAATAATTGACAGCTGTGAGTTTATTAAAAAAAGCGCTTCGATTTCCAAAGCATTTTTTAATCACATGTTTTTATCCATGAACGTATAATGTTATTTTATATATGTTTTTTTTAATATTCAATAATTTCTTTTGTTATTTAGTTTTAATGTGCTTCGAAAACGATCGATCAAAACGCATTTTGCATGAAACGTGTGTTAAATCTTGCCATGCTCAACTAAGTGTTGCCTGCCAAAAATATTTGATTATTTTTTGTATGATAAAGCGATTTTTTCCTTCAAAGTTTAACATTGTTACTGTGGGCACCACAATAGAGCAGCACAAAAAAAAGTGTCCTTTGGGTACGAAACCTTTCCCATTCTAGTCTAACTCGAACAAGACTGGTATTTTCTTTCAATTTTCACTCGTTAAATAGGACACAGGAAACATTTACCTACTCTGCCTACCGAATAATATGTAATTAGAACAAGGAACAGGAATGGTCCTACTGACATTTAATTATGTGGACGGAAGACGTAAACAATATTGTAAACAATCACACATCTACACACCCTATTCCAATTCGATACAGTTCAAAATCGCGTAGCTCGTATTCAAAGGCGCCGATGCAAAGATCGATATCTCGATAATTGGCTGAATCGATTCTTAATCGATTGCAGAGGACGAACCGATTAGTCACCGATGAGCTAAGCTCGCGTTCAATTAACGAAAGCTGATGGGATCGTAGAAAGGTGTCTGAGCGGTGCTTGTGGCGTAGTGTTTGCAGCGCTTTGGTAGTGATACCAAAAGTTAAGCAACCTAAGGCGCGGTCATGTTTGGGATGGGTGACCATTCTGAACATTTAAGTGACGTCTATTTACAAGCATCTCCGTGCTTCGGAAGGCACGTTACGCGGTTGGTCCCGGTTAATATCGATAGATATTAGTCGTTAAGCCTAGTCAGAGGCCCTCGGGCGGCTTAATAACATCTGACAGTAAGGTTGGTCACTTACCTTACACACACCCCTCCACCGCACCGCACTGAGCTTGCGTGGTGGAGTATGGCTCGGACCACCTCATAGTTGAGGTGAGGCCTGTGCCCAGCAGTGGGACGTACATAGGCTGATGAGAGATCCGATAGGAAGTGTAAAAATGATTCTCGTCTCGTAAGTATATGGATCGATACTTTAGGTAAGTACACGTGTGTTTCTTTCAAAAGATATGCCACTTTCAGAAGCCGGCTTTTATTTTTCAGGATTTAAGTTACAAAATTTTGTCGAATTCGATGAAAATTAGAAGTAATCGTTGTTTGTCCTTCATAGTCAACTTCTTGACCGTTTAAGGGACGATAAGAAGTTGACTATTAATAAGAGGTCGCGGGTTCGATACCCGCACTGTACAAACATTTGTGTGTATTAACAAACATGTCTCTTTGTACTGGTCTGGGTGTAATGTGTATTTATTTAAGTTTATTTGTAATACCACTGTTGATTCTAATATATATCTGTAACACAAGTGCTTAAGCTACTTACCATGGAGTTAAATCAAAATATGTGATGTTGTTGTATATTTATTATAACTATTTCACCCCGTTAATCTTGAGCAAATGCTACAGGGATGAGAAAATCAAGACGTAAGTAAAAATAAACTTGTTTGGATAAGTATTTCGTTTTATTTTACTAGAAATAAAATACATCACCGAGTTACAATACCACAGAGTAGAGTGAGCCACACACTAGATAAAACAGTCAGACGATATATAATAAGGGCGTGAAATTCAAAATGTTTACAACGGAAAATCACCCCGTTTTTTTTTGGAATACTATGAGTATTCCAACAAAATTAATAATCAATTGATATACGATCTATAGATCTTTGCTCTCTTTGTGTTATGATTTTTCGGGACAAGCAATCACGTTGTTAACTAAAGATTATTTTTGCAGTCGAAAAAATCAACAGTCTGAGGCGGGAATCGAATCTAGCCCGTGTGCCTGTACCACTATGCCACCCAGACATTGTAAAAGCCTGTTGGAATTTGCTACTGCTTTCCTAACGCTAAGGCCGCGTTTACTTTACCACAGTTTGGAATTACATCCTAAACCCCTGATACAAAATAATATTGCAAATACTAGCTGACCCGGCAAACGTTGATTTGCTATATAAATTATTTTTCTTCTCATTAAGGCGTATGATAAATAGAATGATGTTAGCTGATTCTCAGACCTACTCAATTTGCTCACAAAATTAACACACAACATGAGAATCGCTCAAGCCGTTTCAAGGAGTACAGGAACGAACATTGTGACACGAGTATTATATATATATAAAGATTAAACTATTATCTTTGCTCTTGTTGAACAAAAACGCGATCGAAGCCTGAAGGCCGCGCGTGGGCGGCGCGCGCGCAGGCGGCTGGCGCAATTGTGCTGCGACCATGCCTTGTGATCAAGGGATAGATTAAGGGAGAAAAAAAACTAACTTTCCATTTAAAAAACCCTCGAATGAGCTAGGAAAATAGCTGGTGAGCTTCAATGGCTGGAAGGATTTTGATCAGCTTTAGCTAAGAACCACCATCATAAAACAACGTAAAATAAATAAATAATTCAGACAGTCAGTGTTGTGATTCCAGGTGCATCTTCTGTGTCACGTTGTGAGTTGTAGGTATTGTAAGTCCTGCGACTTCCAGCTCTAGCTTTTTTATGTGATTACAGTTGGATGTAATTTGGTTCCTGCGCTGGAGTCGTTTAATGGAAATTGAATGCAAAATAATCCTCTTTTTCAGCTTTATCCTAATTCTAAGAAACCGTGGAGTGTCACCAAACGGCGCCCAGTCGCAGATAACCAGCTGATTGATAAACAAACCGGTAGCGCAGACGCCGTGGGTGACTGTCACAGTTGACGGGATAGTTCGTGCGCTGCAAACTATGCGCGAGCGCATGCCTGCGGATCCATATTGGACAGAGCGTTTGTTTGTACACACGAGAGCACATCAAGGTAAGCGGCATCTAATAAAGCCATAGGGAGGTAGCTATATATTTTTACGTGGTTGGAGTTGAGGAGGACCGTGATATAGCGTTATACATGAAAATAATAATAATAGGCCACCTGGCCGATTTCGACCACGGAGGCTTATATCAACAGAGATCAACCAACTACGCAGGAGATATTATAGTGCACAAGTGTGAGCGCAATACACAGGTGCACTCACAGTTCCATCACTCTCAAAGTTCGGTGAGACGGCAATCCGACATGACCGGAGAGAGATCAGGCGCGGGACCAAACGGCTTAACGTGCTTTCCGAGGCACGGGGGTGTAACACTGCTAACTTCCCGACTTCGAGCTGTTTTTGAGAAATTCGTGACAGAAAATCTCAGAATTAATTTTGGCTCGACATAGGATTCGAAACCAGGACCTCTCGGATCTCTCGGTTGGCAGAAACTTTGCCACTTTACCATCGAGGCAGTCACACAAATACCACATAAATATAAAGTGTTAGCTTACGAACGATACTCTTAAAAATTAAAAGGCGATTTCCATAATTAAGACATATTGGCCTTCAATACCTTCAATAATTGCGCAATTGCAACTAACTTCAATAAAATAAATCAAATTCTGACACAATTGCAACACTTGAAAACTAATTGCACAACAAAACCATACGTAAATCTGCAATAAAAATCATAAACGAATACAGGCTATTATAAATTATACAACATATAATTAATACACCAAACGGAGCATAAATAACTTTAAAATAAATGCAATACATTTTCGTAGATTTCGATACATTGCAGATATGTTGATAAAACGATAAGCCCAATGTAAAGGTGTAATTAGTTTTAGGATTTCAAAATCATGAATCAAGTTACGTGAGAGCTAGCTGAAATGTTTTGATGTTGTGTTGGTCTTAACAGTAGCTATGGGTTGATCTTATCAAGTCGGTATCAAATAATTGATTTAGTTGATAAAAACAGGCCTAACTTTGCGGAAATCCATGACTAAAGCTGAAAAGGAGGATTATTTTGCTTGAAATTTCCATTAAACGACGCTAGCACAGGACTTCCAGCTCTAGTTTTTTCAGGTGGTTACAGTTGGATGTTCCCGAGGCGGTTTCTGCGCTTGCGTCGTTTAATCAAAATATTGGGCTTAAAGCAAAATAATCCTCTTTTTAAGCTTTAAATATTTCTATATATATATATATATATATATATATATATATATATATATATATATATATATATATATATATATATATATACAGGGTGAATACGAAATCGTGTAATTCCTTTAAACGACATGTTCAGCTGCTTATATAGAACGATTCTGCAAGGGTCATTTGCCCATCAGAAATCACAAGAATAAAAATCAATTTAAGATCGCAGTAGAGAAGATGAGTGCTTACTTAATCATATGATATCATTTAATGAGAAAAAAAAGTAAAAAAAAAAACTACCTATCAAACTAATTCAAAATTATTCTCAATTTATTACGCGCAGTGGACGGTTACCTTTTCAATGACCTTGGATTTCAATGCACTCGGGCGTTTGACAGGACGCGAGGTGCGGGCCGCGCGCGCAATGATCAAAACAGTCTTCAGATCTTTCTTTTTATGTGTAACTTATCGATACGACTAATGACTAGTTCCTCAGTTAAAAAAGCCACAAAAGACAAACAATACCATAAACTTGCTTGATTCCATTAATTTATCGTCAAGCTAGAGTCCCAAATTGTGTTTCGAAACAAGAAACTCATACTGAGAGGCAAGAAAGAACGTCTGTTTTAATGAAATGTGTAATTCCAGCTTGCTTAGTAAAACAATCTCTAAACATTGCTCACTTAAGCTAAACGTAAACTCCTAAATAAACCTAGCAGGAATTAAAGCTCAGCTCGTGATAAAATAAGACTGATTGATTGAGCACGTAGGTACACTACAGACCAGTCCCTAGTCTAGTCACTGAGCACTACCTACTGTGTTGTTTACACCAAATAAACTAATCGAAAAAAAAACTTACATGTAGTTCCATGGAATATTCACTTACACAATCATCACCACACGTGCACGTCCTTTTGTGACATACCTTATGATAAGAAAATACACCACACAGCACTAGTTAAACAATAATGAACTAGGTATTGTTACAGTATCGTAACAACCTCTAAAACACACAAAATTTACGTCGACTGCGCAAGCGACGCGGGCTTCCGGGTGCAGTGCAATGTCAAACTACGACATCAACGACATGTTAATTAAAATTTCACTAACTGATAATCTCCATTAAACAAAACCTCAAAACGCGAGATGCAACGCGACGCGGCGACGTTCCAATCTGCACTACTGCATGCTTTCACATTTATTATTAATAACAACAACAAACCAGTAACAATTTGAGTTTATGCAAAAAATAGCAAAATTAACTCTTATTCCCTTGACATGGGATAGTTATGGACGCTTTGGCGGCGAAATGCTTTTATGACGGCACGAGTATTTGCAAGAGTATTTTTTAGGCGAAATTATGGCAAGGCAATAAAAGTGATTTCAGTTGTTTCTTATCTTACTCATTTCTTCAAACACTTGCTCACAGCCTACAGGCTTTTAAGTATTGCAAGGCAATAAAAGACCACTTTTATTGCCTTGCAATAAAAAATACTCTTGTACAAAGCAGCCGCCTCGACACGTGCTATCATGAAGGCATTTCGCCGCCATAGCATGCATGACTATCCTATGTCAAGAGAATAAGAGCTAGTTTTGCAATTTTTTGCATAAACTCAAATTAAATTTAAATTGTTACTGGTTTGTTGTTGTTAGTAATAATCAGTGTGAAAGTTCAGTACGAAGAATGCAGTAGTGCAGATTGGAACGTCGCGTTGCGTCTCGCGTTCTTAGATTTTGTTTAATGGAGATTATCAATTAGTGAAATTTTAATTAACATGTCGTAGTTTGACATTGCACTGCACCCGGAAGCCCGCGTCGCTTGCGCAGTCGACGTAAATTTTGTGTGTTTTAGAGGTTATTGCAATACTGTGACAATACCTAGTGCTTTGTGGTGTAATTTCTCTTCATAAGGTATGTCACAAAAGGACGTGCACGTGTGGTGATGATTGTGTAAGTGAATATTCCATGGAACTACATGTAAGTTTTTTTTTTCGATTAGTTTATTTGGTGTAAACAACACAGGTAGGTAGTGCTCAATGACTAGGAACTGGTCTGTGGTGTACGAGCTCAATCATTCGATCTTATTTTATCGCGAGCTGAATCTGTTACAATAAAAGTGATTTCAGTTGTTTCTTACCCATTTATCCAAACATTTGCCGACTGGCTTTTTGCAAAAGACCTTATGGACTATGCAATAGGGTTTTTTTTGATATGTGAAGGTACTCTAATGTTAGTACAAATTTTGCACTTGTTTCGATCGGTTGCATAATTTATCGCGATGCCGCTCACGAGTCGGGAGCTCGCAGAACTTGTGTTTGAGTACTCTCGCACTCAAAATATGAGCGAGACTAGGGAGTGGTTCCGGGTTCGATACCCAGAGTCGCAAGTGCCATCTGCTCGACGAATTTTGAGAATGGTTCAAAATCTTCTCGATTTCTGCCAACTAACCGTCCCTGGCCATGCACAAGCGCGTGGCCGTGCACCTGTGTACCCTAGGGCACTTTATCGAGCCATACGCCGATTTTTTATGGCAAATCCAATGGCAAGCACACGGGAGGTGGCACGGAGGTTTAGAGTCAGTCAGGGCTACGTCTGGAAGTTATTGAACTTATCGGGACAGCACCCCTACCATTTCCAGCCAGTCCAAGACCTTACCCTAGCTGATTATCCTGCCCGTGTATCGTGTTTTTAAATACGCCAAAATTATGATAAGCCTTATTTCTAAATAAGATTCAGTAGAAAATACTAAGAGTAATAGTTTGTATTTTTTTTTATTGACAATTTTGACCGTCCTAAGCCGGTAAAAAGTATGAAGGGAAAGTTGGAATTCAATGTAAACAATACTAAGAAGTCGAGAAGCCCGTGGTTGTAGATTAACAAAGAGACTATTCGTAATTGCGCTTATCGCAATCGAGTTGGTAGGTACCTATCATGAAACCTAATTCACTGCTTTTTAAATTTCATTCGAATTTTTTACACATCAATTACCAAACCAAACATTTGTACAAGTAAAAAAACCTTCTAAGTATTCTTATTTTTCAGTAAAGCATTGTTTTATTACTTATTTCTTGAAATAAAACAAAAGAAATAGTAGGTTTCCAGTGAGTTCGAACCCATTGTTATTAACTGACAAAAGCCCCAATGTTATCCTCCGAGCCATAAGAACACGTGCGAAAGTGGCTAAAAATGTTCGTTATTAGCGCCTAGTTTTGTGAGTCAAATATCGGCGAGCTATCAACCGTCTGGCAAAAAGATAAGATTTAAATTTGCTTGCGTATTCATTTTGGGTTGGGAGCAGACAGCCTACTCCTAAACAACGCTTCATTCGGCTCTATCCGTCCCTCTCGCACATGTCTGCAGATGAGTGCGAGTGAAGTGCCAGGTAGATCCGACAACGCTTTAGGGGTAGGGCCTCACTCAGGAACAAAATGAGAAATTAAAACTAACAATATCAGTGACACAAGTTAACGACAAACAATGGCAACGATTCATGAGCGAGTCTTTATTTCCAAATGTACGAATGTGAGTCGTGTGATGTGATAGTATGTTGCAAGTGTCGAATTAGGTTAATTTATGTTAAGTGTACAACATGTGTTATGGTGGTAAGTGTTATTTAAATGCCCTATTGATTTACTTACATTGGAGTACAGTGATCGTGTTCATTACTCACACATTTGTCTTATTGTGGTGTAAACAACACAGGAAGGTAGTGCTCAGTGACTAGACTAGGGACTGGTCTGTGGTGTACCTACGTGCTCAATCAATCAGTCTTATTTTATCACGAGCTGAGCTTTTAATTCCTGCTAGGTTTATTTAGGAGTTTACGTTTAGCTTAAGTGAGCAATGTTTAGAGATTGATTTACTAAGCAAGCTGGAATTACACATTTCAGTAAAACAGACGTTCTTTCTTGCCTCTCAGTATGAGTTTCTTGTTTCGAAACACAATTTGGGACTTTAGCTTGACGATAAATTAATGGAATCAAGCAAGTTTATGGTATTGTTTGTCTTTTGTGGCTTTTTTAACTGAGGAACTAGTCATTAGTCGTATCGATAAGTTACACATAAAAAGAAAGATCTGAAGACTGTTTTAATCATTGCGCGCGCGGCCCGCACCTCGCGTCCTGTCAAACGCCCGAGTGCATTAAAATCCAAGGTCATTGAAAAGGTAACCGTCCACTGCGCGTAATAAATTGAGAATAATTTTGAATTAGTTTGATAGGTAGTTTTTTTTTTTACTTTTTTTTCTCATTAAATGATATCATATGATTAAGTAAGCACTCATCTTCTCTACTGCGATCTTAAATTGATTTTTATTCTTGTGATTTCTGATGGGCAAATGACCCTTGCAGAATCGTTCTATATAAGCAGCTGAACATGTCGTTTAAAGGAATTACACGATTTCGTATTCACCCTGTATATCTTGCCTTCGAACTATAAAGACTAGCTACTTACCACGGAGTCAGAACAATGTATGTTATGTTATGGTATATTTATTTAAATAAAAAAAAAACAAGAAAACAAGATTTCGACCAAATGAATCGCCCCGCAGAAAGCCGAACCTGTAGAGAGAAAACGTAACTTCCGCTGTTCATCGACTCGACAGAACTTTTAAAAAATAAAATAGGAAAAAGACATTCTGCTTATAATCAATTGATTATCTGAAACCGAATCCAAGACGAATCCCTTTGAACTGTCTCCTTCTCTTTCTAACAAATGTCTTTGATCGTGCGCTGCGAATTTGTCGCAGCTCGTGCCAAAACCACCACTACAACAGCACTCTATGACTTTGCGATAAGGATCAAAATCCAGTACTCTGTGTCTACTAGGGATCAAAATCGTTTAGTCGTCGATGATATAATCACTTGCAACTTTCAGGTGTGAGATCGGAAATTTGGAGTTCATTTCTTGTTTTCAGTATGTACCAGCAAATCAGGCTACCCATTTTTGTTGCAAATTCGACCTTATCACGAGCGCATAAGGTGACGCAGTGTTTAACCTATCGTGCTGTCGTGTCTTATATAACGTGATAAACCTTATTAGTTTCGGATACAGTTCCAAAGTGCTTATTATTTTTAACAAAACAGCAGTTTAGACTTTGCTGCTAAGTAACAGAGGTTACAAATTGGCATGACACAGGTTTCTGTAGAGTAGGTAAACGTAACCAAGGGTGTCATAGGTCAAACGGTTTGACTCGCATTGTCAACGGTTAGAACGTAAGGGCATCTGCTGTTAAGGGCCCGCTTGTATAACAGATACGTTGAATAATGCGTTTATCTGATTTGTGTAATGTAGGAGTACCTACTTACTTTGCTGGTCAGACGCATGAGTAAGCTGAAGTTGAAGATGACACATTACATTCAAGAAATCAAGATTGGGGAACATTTGATTCAAAAAAATCGGCTGTCTGTAAAGTCGGTTTACTGACGATAGTTGAACGTGACATCGTCTTTGTCACGTTGCCTCTTTGTCGCTCGTTCCGCGCTCTCGCTTGCACTTCAAGCCTTTAATGGAACGCCTCAGAGCGAGGTAACGCCGCATGCGTCATGTTTTTCGGTGCGTGCACCCGGCTCCATCGAATTATAAGACGTTGTCTCGTCAAACAACGCAACGGGAGTCATGTCGGTAAGATGGAGTGATGCTTTTGATGATCGACAATCTTCGGGGAAAGCCTTTATTCAACAGTTAACATCGTTCATTTCATCGAATGATAAAAGACATTAGATCAACAACGCATCGTTCAAACAAATAATTGACTTATTGTCATCGATGAATAATTGTAATTCGACGAAACGTACGTAAACGGAATGGAGTAGTGAAGTCGTTCAAACGTGCCCACTTTTGGCCTACGAGTATATCAACTCGACGATTCAAGTTCGTAAACACGAATCTACGTTCAATTATAATTATCCCACAGTTTAGTCAGTTATTTATATTAAGAATTACCGAGTTGGTTAAACTTTTAACGATTTTTTTTAAATATGCAACAACATCACATACATTAATCTGACTCCGTGGTAAGTAGCTGAAGCACTTGTGTTACAGATATCAGAGTCAACAGTGGTATTACAAATAAATTTAAATAAATACATATAAATGTTTGTACAGTTTGGGGATCGAACCCACGACCTCTTGGTTAATAGTCAATTTCTTGACCATTACACCAAAGTGGTAGACACGATTTGATGTAATATATTTCATCAAAATGTTGAAATGTAATTTCACTCAGTGAAATTGGGTGTCAATTAATGACAATAAAGCAAGTGAGTAAGAGATATTAATTTATTGAAAGTGGACGTACAATTATATCGTCAACATCACCATTAAATATGAAAGGAAAGCAATATATAAAAAAATTTAATGGTACTGCAAGCAACCGGAGTTACGTCTGTTAATTGGGCAAAAAGTTTCGTATTAACTTTCAAATTGTCCGTAAAGAGTTACTTATTAAATACCTAAGGATGATTAATCGATGTAAACAAATTTATTGAATTGCCACAGCTCAAATAGAAAGGCTAATAAGCCTGCAAGACACGTTTTGTTACGATCTAAAGTCGTATTTTTTACTTTTTTGGATATGTATGCTGATGGAATCAGTTGTTACATTGCGGAAATCCATGATTGAAGCAAAAAGAGAATTTCGAGAGAAGATAAGTTTAGTGGAAATTTAAAGCAAAATATTTCTCTTTTTCAGCTTTATGTATGCTGAGCTATTTCATTTCTTTCTATTCAAAACTGAATTACAAGATTTTTGTAGAGTACACTTTTTCAATAATAATAATCCATTTATTTCAGGCTTCAGATTATAAAAAATGCAGGCCCATATTATAAATACCTTATAGACAAACATACATACAAATAATTGAAATTACAAATTAAACACAAATCACGCATTTTTTTACGAGATTTCATATATGTATTTTAAGTTCCAAAAATATTTAAGCTTATCTTTTTTAAAAGTATTACAATATTTATATCAAAAAATACATTTTGATAGTGATTATTCCTTTAAAAAGAGAGTTTTGGTTTTTGAAATATCAGGGTTATTTCTCTCTCATTAAAAATGTACTGCCTGATCTCCCCTCACACTTGGCCTTGACTGGCGAAAGTGTCGACAGGCGATTGCGAGCACTCGACTCGATTCTAACGCATCCATTCGATAATCGATTATATCAATCGATGTTTGGCCATGAAAGCTGCCGGAGGCGACGAAACGGAAATCGAGGAATATTCTATTGAAAATATTGGTTATGTAAGATCTTGAAATCGATATGAATTGAATTAAGATGGGATTAAGGAAAGTAAACTTTAAGTCATACATAGGTACAGTTTGGTCCAAGATTTGCTTGAGCTGCATGATTAAAAAATAATCCTCCGATTTGTTTACAAACATTAAATAAGTTGACTTAAGGCTTCAAAGCTACACCATAAGAAAATGTTAAAGGCCAAGGTAATGAAATAAACACCTAATAAGTACAACGATTTTAATATTATTTGTTTGTTTGTGAACCAATCCTAGCATGCGCTTAGAGGGAACTTTTCACGACTTTTTTCTTTTTTCATCAAACTTTGCATTTTTAATATCATTAAGTATTACTTACCCATAGATAACTAGATTTTAGGTTAATCTCTTATAGCCAGTCTCAATAATCTATCTACGATTGTCTGAATTTAAAATAACTGTCAGTTTCATATTAAAAGATACAAGTTTTAGATTTGTCTATGAAAGTGACAGTTATCTAACTTTCATTTAACGGTAGGTAGGATATTGAAAACCGAACGTTAATACTTTAAAATAATTTGACGACCACTTTGGTGTAATTTAAATGGTAACCAATGTATAATTTAAATGGTCAAGAAGTTGACTATCAATGTTGCATAAACATGTCTGTTTGTACTGTGCATGACCTTGAGGTTGACTTGCAGAAAATGCTTTTAGCTTTAAGTCCAGCGCATTTCTTGTGCAATTAAGTTTAAAATAAATATATAACAGCAATAACTGTTAAGCATAAAAGCTTCATTATTAATTGTCATATACTCATTCATACATAACTGATTTGTACCTGCCCTTCGACCCAAGTGAACATTAATATCACATCCAGAATCAATTTCATCGTCTCAATGAGACAATTGGCTGTCAAAAGCTGATGTCATTGTAAGAGTGGAGACCATCAATCAAATCTTCGGTTTGATTAAAATAAAATATCGGAAGGTTTGTGACTTAGAATAAGCGAGTGACGCAACGCGACAAGGGCGACGCGACGCAATGCGACCAATACTTGTGTCAAATGTTCGCTTCGTCACGTCACTTTTTTTTGTATACAACAACAACACATACATTGATCTGACTCCGTGGTAAGAAGCTTAAGCATTTGTGTAACAGTCAGAATCAACAGTGGTATTACAAATAAACTAAAATAAATATACAGTACAGTGATGTTCGCGTTTCTCGTTTACGCAGGGAAAGGTTAACAGGAGCAAACCGAAGAATTGCTACTCGCAGTTGATTCGCTGAGAAAAGCTAGGTACACAATCCCACATTGATAGTTATGAAGTTCATTAGACCAAAAGTTCGCATGTTCGAACCCCGCACAAACATTTGTGAGCATGATCATGTCTGTTTAGACTAGTCTGGGTGTTATATGTACTTATTTAAGTTTTTTTGTAATACCACTGTTGATTCTGATATCTGTAAAAAAATTGCGTTAGCTACTGACCACGGAGGCAGATCAATGTCTGTGATGTTGTTGTTTATATATTGTTAAAATAAACACACATTTTCTATTCGGCCCAAGCTCAAGCGCTAGGCCATGTGGCATGTCTTCCGTATTTTACTCTTAATCAAAGGTGATTCGATTATTATATCAATCGGGGGGCGATTTACAGATTGAACTGTCTGGCCGCTGGCCTATCGATCATGTCGTGAGGTTATTGAATAAGGATGTGGTGTGAAGCGTCCTTGACCGAGGATCATGGAGTAATTAATTAATTTTGAGTTTGAGATGGTGCAAAAAAAGTAACTGGAAATTCCAGTGCACCAAATGAGTAGAGTCAACTTTATGCCTTTATTATTGACAAAAGACAATGGCGTCATTTTTTTTTTCGTCGATGGCGTCACGATCGATCGAATCTTTAATTTATCGCTGTCATGTTTAGACAGCCATTGTTTTACACCCGCGTTTTTTGGGCGGCAGACGTGAGTTAGCATCTGTCTATTATAACCTCGCACTTTAACTCTAATTATTAATTTAACTAGTTGTTATTAATAATTATAATAAATAAAACAATATCACACACATTGAAATGATTCCGTGGTAAGTAGCATAAGCACTTGTGTTACAGGTATCACAATCAACAGTGGTATTACAAATACACTTAAATAAATAGATACATATAACACCCAGACCAGTACAAACAGACATGTTCATGCACACAAATGTTTGTACAGTGCGGGGATCGAACCTGCGACCTCTTGGTTAATAGTCAACTTCTTATCCATCACACCAAAGTGGTCGTCACCATCACACCAAAGATAAACATGAACACTAATGTTTTGAGACCATAGCATAACATTGTGTGCATAAACATGTCTGTTTGTACTGGTTTGGGCGTTATATGTATTTATTTTAAGTTTATTTGTAATACCACTGTTGATTCTGATATGTGTAACACAATTGCTTTAGCTACTTACCACGTAGTCAGATCAATGTATGTCATGTTGTTGTATATTTATTTATTTATTATTTATATAAAAGATGACTTCTTGTTGTTTTTTGCAAAAGTAAAATACCTTTTTAAATAAGCTGATTTTAAGCACCTAGTTGCACAAAATATCTGCTTTAAAGTGTGCAAGCTAATACAATTATTTAGACCAAATGCGAGTAAAGGAAAAAAGATTTTCTTAATGTCGTTCCTGAAACTACAAGTCTTCAAACTAAATGAAATATAACGTGTGTAGATTTATAAAAACATTTCCAAATTATATACCTACATGAAGTGAAATTAATTTTTTACTTGTGTTAAAACTGTCTAGGACAATGACAAAAATACACCTGTGACATTGACAGGTTTGTTGACATTTAGATCAGACGCAACAGCTTTTAAGTTTTCTCAAGTTTACACAAAAACCACATAGCCTTGTTATGGTGAACTATGCACAAATTAATGCATAATTGCCGCGCTCCGAGTGTGAAGGCGGCTTATTTTTGCCAAAATATTTCACCTTTATTACCTAATTTTGGGTTACACAATTCATTAAATTATTTAAGGTTCACACGTAACAAATAGTTGGATTCAATAGGACTAAGCGGTGAACGGTAAAACAAGGGGGCAAAATATGAATGTTGGTCAGGTTATCTGTTTTATAGCCAGGATTTAAAATGAAATATATGAGAAATTACTTATTTTATGCTGCTTATTACCGTTCAAATTGAAACATAAGTATGTAATACTAACATAGTCTTTAAAATTACTAACCAAATTGGCTGTAATTGTCTGAAAATAACCATTTCTATTTTATATTTATTTATAAGTAGGAACGACATATTTTTGGACAATTCCCTAAAATGAGAAATAAATAAGTAATGAATATGGAACTACATTACTATCTTACTATTTACCATTACCTACGTCTCTTTTGTTGTTTCCGCTGTTACAAGATATCTATACAGCTATTGTATAATCATTTGGAAACACAATTTTAACTTTTTCAATCATATGAATGTTAGATTTTATCAAGACTTGTCAAGTCTAATTTTCAGTCTAATTATATTTCACTGGTAATACGTGAGACCCTTAAATCCTTAATGGCATACCTACCGCGGCCTCGCATCCGTGAACAATCCATTTTAAACCAAAAACCTATTAAAATGTGGACAATGTAACAAGAAAAGAATTTGACCAAGGCCGGCGGAAGGCGGGGTAATTTTATTATTATGAAATAACGCCAAAGTGACTTAACCTCCGCCGTGGAATAGCGTCCTGCTGATTATTCCGATAATTGTATTCGGCGGGTGTTACGGAATAATGCGACGGTGGACTCTTAAGTAGATTGCATTAATGTCAATGTCAGAGATGAAGAATATTTACACATTTTTTTAATTTAGATACAAAACAATAAAAGGATGCAATTTTGGCACTTAAAGATCTACTTGGAAAGTATATTTATTTTAGTCAGGTTATTGTCGCATTGGCTTCTGTATTTTACTTTTATGTAGGTATATTTATTTTATATAATAAAATTTGTATTTAAGTATGTTTATTTAAATATATTAATATTTTGCACCCAACTTCCCCTTCTTGTAAATAAAAATATATTTATCCCGAAGGTTGTCTGGAAGAGATCGCTTTTAGCGATAAGACTGCCTAAACTGTGCATCTTTCTTTGTATGTTGATTTTGTATTATTTTTTGTGGTGTGCAATAAAGTGTTCTCTATATTTCTATATAACTATGCAGTTATTTCACTTTAACACAAAGTACGCCATGTCGGTCAAAACGGTGACCGCGTAACAATATTATTTCTATTAAGTATTTCTTGTTTTTCGGCAGTCAAAGGCTTAACAACCATCACTATTATTTTGTCACAATATCTTATTTTGACTTAGCTACCATGCCTGCTTTACGAGAAGCACAACTTAAATTTTCAACCCCTAACGAAAAAGAGGATTATTATAAGTTGAACTCTGCTTGTGTTTTTGTGTGTGAAAGTCTGTGGCATCGTAATTCCTGAACGGAAATGAAATGAAGTGTAAATTTTATTTTTGTAAATTTATTCATTTATTTATTTAAGCTTTATTGCACAACAATACTTTGTACAAAAGGTGGACTTAACGCCGTAGGGCATTCTCTACCAGTCATACCTTTGGGCTAAGCAGAAATGATTAGTGGGCGGTGCGACAAAATAAGTTAACGAGAAAACAAAAAAAATTAGAATAATATGACACATAAGATTAAATATAAAATATACAATATATATATATAAATTGTATATTTGTTGTTGTTGTAAATTTATTAACAGCACGAACATATTTTATTGCAGTATTTTTATTCGACGGATAATTTAATCACGACTGGTCAAAAAGCTGTTGAAGCTCACCAGCGGTTGAAAAGCTCATGACGGGGGTATTATAATTTTTTATTATTAACTAGGATAACCAACTCACGTCACTTTCTAAAACGTCGTTGAAGATACAGTTATGTCTAGGCGACTATAGTTCAATAGGAAGGAAGTGCTTTGCGAATGCTGATCGCGCCCGCAGTATCCGCACTAACCAATTGGGATGATGAAACCTATCTTAAATAGTGTCAAGAACATGGTGTTTAAAAAACATAGCCCCTATGAAGTTAATACAACCAATATATTTCAAAAAAGCTGTAGAAACCAATTTTTAAACACACAAAACGCAATAAATATTCGGTCAATTGACTCCGATTTCTGACACATGCATGACCGTGACGTCACAATCATTTATTACCATACGAAATCTATGGAGGCAGACCGTTTTGACAGATAATAAAAAGTATGTCAACGATTGGTGGTGTCGTCTAGCCAATTTCAATACTTGGGTCAATGGATTAAAACATCCCAGACAATAACTGTTTTAGGTTTATTTTTACCCCCTTAGTGTTGTGGTGTGAGTACCGGTTTCAAGGTATCTATGAGGTCCCGGATTCGATCCCCGGACGGAGTTTGCGGTGCCATCGCTGTTTTTGATTCCCATAACACAAATGCGTAAGCTACTTACTTTGTGACCAGAGAAATGTATGGGATGTTGTCTACATTTATTTATTTATAGGAACTCACTTTATATTGAACTATTATTTTTAACCAAATGAACGTAGCAAAATGGCATGGCAAGTTTATGGACATGATATATCCTACTAATATTGTAAACGCCAAAGTTTGTATGTATGAATATTTGTTACTCTTTCACGCTGAAACTACTGGACCGATTTTGATGAAATTTCTAACATAGATTATAACCTGGAATAATATACAGGAAACCTACTTTTTATCCCGCAAAACTTACTGTGGGATATAAAACAGGTTCTATAAAGGTGAAACCGCAGGGCACAGCTAGTAAAGAGATAGAACTACAAATTAATTATTACTGGATTAAGTACAGTTGAGACAAGCAAAACGCATGTCATCTTTTGTAACAATTACAAAATATTGAGCAAGCGCTTACACAGAAGCCAAACAGTAGAAAGTCTTAAACAATAAAACTTTTAAGTTATGACAACATAATTGACTAAAACGTGCATGTTTTCATTGTCATTTGGTAATAAACGAAAATTTCAGACTACGGTTTTCAGTTTCCAAGTAACAAATTCATCTTTGGGATTTAGAATGAAGGATGCTAGGACTCAATCAAACCAAATCCTGTAAACAATAAATAGATTGATAGAAAGATTAACACTTTATTGAACAATACAAAATTACAGACAAGATTAACACAGAAAGATTTACAATTTAGGCGGTCTTATCGCTTGTAGCGATCTCTTCCAGATTTCCAACCTGCGGTTAAAGGCACATTTAATTAACATAAAGGGGGATTTTGAGCAAAATATATTTGGATAATGGAAATCACAATTTTTAGGAAACAACTAAGGTTTAAATATATATAGGAATAAAGTATTAAAATATTACATTCGCACCAAAAAAATATTCAAATTTATAATGTGCCTTAGATAATTATTTTTTATAATTTTGTGATGCGAATTTAATATTTTAAGTAATTACCAGAGAAATATGTTTTTTTTTTTTGGTTTAGCAGTTTTTTTGACAGTTGACACGCTGTCAGAAGCGAGTCGCGGCGACATAAATTCGCAGGTGAGGCTTGAACTAGAAAAATTAATAGGCAAACGTCGCTCGACGTCCGAAAAATCTCATCCGACTATTTGCCGTCGTCGAACGAAAACGAACCAAAAACCTTATCTTGTCTAATTTAATATTTCCAAAGAATCATGTGGGAATCGCATCAACACAATGGTGGAATTTTTTCATAATGTTTGACTAAACGCACCTATGCTTAATGGTTATCATTAAAATGAAATAAAATAAATTAGTGACAATTAAAAGATTTGATCTTTCGAAAGCTTTTATTGTTCTTTCTGAGCAGCCAGCTCTTGGGTTGAGAAAGCACTTTCAATATTTCATTTCGCTTGTTAATCAAGAAGGTGATGATCATTCATTTTGTAGGTGTTTTTAGGTGTCCTAATCAGAACATCGGTGTGAAACTTGATAAAATATTCATATCAGCAAAGATTGGTTAGAATGTGCAGATCCTATAACGAACTGGTGTGCGGGAACAGAGACACGAAGATTTTTAATAGCAAATTCTCGCTGTATAAAACGTCCATCACAGACCTTTTAAAGCAAGATACCCTCTCTCTATCTCTATATATCTATCTATCTAAGAAAATATAAAATTACAAAATTGTAAATTTAAGAAAATATAAAATTACAAAATTTGGTTAGTTGTATAAGAAAAAGTTTTTCTTTTAGAATACTTTAAATCATGCTGTGTATACAATTTATGGATTACTATCTAGCCATAGTATTTCGAACATAGTTATTATAAGCATGCATTGATTGTAATCTGTATGTATACCTTAAATAAAAAGAAAATAAAAACCTTGTTAAAAAGAGAGGCCACCTGATGTAGGTGTGCCCAAGTCCATAATTGAAGACATTTTATTTTGTCAAGATCAAAAATTCTTACTTTCTGTTTATATAAATAAATTTAGTAAATTAAAATTTGTAAACGCGCTTACGATCTACGACTCGTCAACATCATAATTGTATACCTTATTGTGAAAACTGTATGGCTAATAAACGACGCCTTGTTTTATAAGCTTTATGTATTATAACACAGCTGTCTGTTTTGCTGAATAAAGAAAAAAAATTAAAAAAAAAATTGTTGAGAAAGCACCTAATTTTTTTATTTCGCTCTTTAATCAAGAAAATGATTATCATTCATTTTGTAGGTGTTTTAGGTGTCCTAATCAGAACATTGGTGTGAAACTTGATAAAATATCTAGATCAGCAAAGATACGAACCGGATATGATAAAAATGCAAATGGCAACCGAAATTGCAACAAGATTTCAGAATCGCAGATAAAAGATCGGAGATTGCTGTCGCCTATATAAATATGAATATGAATGATAAATTCATTGGAACTAACGAAAATTAAATTTTTAGGGTTCCGTACCTCAAAAGAAAAAAACGGAACCCTTATAAGATCACTTTGTTGTCCGTCCTTCCGTCCGTCCGTCCGTCTGTCAAGACCGTTTTTCTCAGGAACGCGTGGAGGTATCAAACTGAAATTTCTATATGATACTTAGGTCTACTGTCCTTGGAAGCTGTAGAAAAATCAACCTTCTAAGCCAACGCAATCAAAAGATACAGCCATTTAGGCCGCAAATTTCCGCAAATTTTCTAAACTCGCACGGGAATCAAAACCTACAGAGTACTTCCCGTAAACTTAGAATCTTGAAATTTAGTCAAAGTCACGTCTTATAGTACAGATATAGGAAAAATTACGAAAACCGTAAATTTTCAGTTTCATCATATAAAAAAAATTGAAAAAACTTTTTGACAATTTTGAAAATTTCAAAGTTACTTCTCCTTATCTACAGGTTTGTACGGAACCCTCGGTGCGCGAGTCCAACTCGCACTTGACCGGTTTTTTTATTTGGGATAGGTTTGCTCTTGACCCAAGACTAAGCCCAACGAGTCAGAGACACGGGCACGGGGGTGTTACACCGCCAACTTCCCGACTCCGAGTTGTTTTTGACAGAAAGTCTCAGAAAAAATGTTGGCTCGACATGGTATTCGAACCCAGGACCTCTCGGATGTAAGGCAGAAACTTTACCACTGCACCGAGGTAGTCAAAAGACAGTGACATACTGAGTACATTAGGCAGAGGCCTTTGCCCATCAGTGGGACATCACCGACAAAATTGGGTAGTTCAATACGCTATCATACTCATGGTGTCGAAACCAACTTTCGAGTTACAAAAGTAGAAGAAAGCGATTAGCGCATTTGGTCACGGGGGCCGTAGGCGCGTTCCTTGTTCAGGCGCATTGTTCTAACAACAATAGGCACTTGCGATTATTGAGACAGCTTTCCTGTGCCATAGAGTAAAGAGACTCAGTAAGGATTATTTTTACCTAAAAAAATAAGGAGACATGTTATTTAGATAAATAGATTAACACTTTAGTGTACAACACAAAACAAAAATTACAGACAAGCTTAACAAAGGAAGATGTACAATTAAGGCGGTCTTATCGTTTGTAGCGATCTCTTCCAGACCACCTTCGCTTAAAGGAACATTTAATTAACAGGAAGGGGGAATTTGAGCTAAATATATAGGGGGAGTCCGGGAGACTTGCCCAGGTGGGAGAGTTGAACCGCCTTTAAAGACTCGATCTAAATTTCACGCTAACGAAACGTCAAATCGGTCATTGTTAGTACGCGTGAGACCACGCCGCCAATTTTTACAATGGCCTGTTCGTTTGGCTGTCGGGTTCGGACAGGTGTTTTTGTTATTGCGGAGTAATATTTTTTCATTTCTGTCGTTTGGGGATTACGGACGTGTTATAGAGGTATGTATTGTGTATTGTAACTATTATATTGCCTTATTATTATTGTTTGACGTGCGCTTATTGTTTTTTCGCTAAGATTGAACGGTTTTTCTATTAATAAAATTTTATGTCAATGTAGTAAATATGCGGGACAGTTGCACCATAGGGAGGTCGGGAGATATGCTCAGTGGTTCAACTCTCCCTCTATAGTGATTATATGACAAATTTTGGGGTTTCGTTTGTGTTTTGCTTGCTTTATTGTGTTGAATAAAACTTTTTATTACAGGTTAATTGGAAGCAAAATGCTGTTTAAATACAAGCCCTTTAAAACACAGATGTTAGATTTTTTGTTAATAAACAGTAGATAACTGTGTTTCCTTATAATTTAAGTATCGTTTTGTTGTTTTTTTTATTACTCATTTAACATATGTTTTACTACATAAATAACTAAATACCTATATGTATATACATATCATCATCATCATATCAGCCTGTTACAGTCCACTGCTGGACATAGGCCTCCCCCAAGGAGCGCCACAGCGCACGATCTCCTGCCCTTTGCATGCAGTCACTACCAGCTGCCTTTTTCAGGTCGTCTGTCCATCTAGCCGGGGGGCGTCCCACACTACGTTTACCTAAGCGTGGTCTCCATTCAAGAATCTTCCTGCTCCACCTCTCGTCGGTTCTGCGACAGACATGGCCAGCCCACTGCCACTTCAGCTTGCTACATTTTTGGACGACATCAGTTACCTTAGTCTTATGTCGTATGACCTCGTTCCGGATCTTAGCCCTTAATGAGATCCCCAATATGTATATACATAAACAACAACATATATATATATTTACATCATAGTATAAAGCAAGGTCGCCACCCGCTACTGTTTCAATGTCTGTATGTATGCTTAGATCTTTGAAACTACTCAACAGATTTAAATGCAGTTTTTTTAATGTATATGGCGTCTTTTAAGCCGGGCGATTGTTGTTCCAATTAATGAATGGCTGGCTGCAGCCTAATGAGCACTTGAAGAAATCCGGAACAATGAGTGAGTGTCACGGTAGCTCAATTGGGAAAACAATCGCCCGGCTCACGAGACGTGCGGGTTTGAGTCCCGCCAAATGCACTGACATTTTACTCTAAGTGTGTTTCAATTTCACATTGAATAAAGATAATTCATTTAAGCTCTAGAGATCGAATCAGAAATGAGGAGATACGTAGAAGAACTAAGGTTACGGACATAGCCTTAAGAATCAGTAAGCTCAAGTGGCAATGGGCAGGGCACATAGCGCGAAGAACTGATGGCCGTTGGGGCAGAAAAGTTCTGGATTGGAGACCTTTCGACCAAAAGCGCAGCGTAGGACGTCCACCGACAAGCTGGACAGACGACCTTGTGAAGATCGCAGGATCGCACTGGATGCAGACCGCTTGTGATCGATCTATGTGGAAAACTGTGGGGAAGGCCTATGTTCAGCACTGGACGTCCCTTGGCTAATAATGATGATGATGATGATGATTTAAGCTCTAGGAAAGGTAATGAAGGCGTAATAAATCAAACCTAGTTCGTATGGAGTGTCTCCTAGGTTAACCATAAAATGGTTGTAATTACATAGTTTAAGCTTCCTTTGTTACTAACACATGGATATTGTCCGAAATAAAGAATTTGAATTCGAATTTGTAATAGTGATGAAAATAAATTTAAAAAAAAAGAACCGTAATTTAATCCGACAAAAGAGTTTACAAAATTTTCAAAATAATACAAGCTTCAAATACAGTATGCAACAGGCTAGATCTACTGCATATTTCTGTACCATGATGAGAAGATGGTTGTGCTCCGTCATCGTTATGAGTCAGTTAATCAAACCACTTGTTCGCAACCAGAGTTTTTTTTTAAACCAATTTAAAAGCATGCGACTAATTAACTTTGATGCAATGTTTCAAATCGCCACAATTTAGTTTTTAGCTTTAATAAACTTTAGATTTTAATGTTTTTGTTTTTGATTATTTTAATTATTTTTTTGATTTTTTTATTTATTTATTTGTTTGTTGTAAATGTAATCTAATTATTATTATTTCCTTTTAAGAATAAATTATTATTAGGCCCTTAGAAGAATAAATAAATAATAACAACTGCCAAATTTGTATTCTTTTTTTTTTGTTAGGAAAGTAAATAAATATATTTAGATGATTTATGAATTATACTGTATAAGTACTATTTTGAATAAAGCAATTGTTGTGCAAAGTAGTGCTCTAACTTTCTATCTTGGTGGCCACGGAAGACCAGCGTCGTGGCATTCCTGGGATGCTAGGACACAAGCTGAGTGGCCCCCCTTTCAGTATCTTGTGGATGTGACTTTTAAATGTGTTTTTTCTATTTGGTAAAAATGTAAAACTGAATAAAAATGTTTTCTTCTTCTTTCTTCTTTAAATAATTATTATTATTATTAACAAAACTTGTGACATGCGTATATTTCGTAATATGGTGTGAAATGTTCGTGATAATTCTATCTTATCTAACTAATTAATTGATGTAACAAGTCAATTATAATTGGTACCACGTACGTTCGAGTATTTGGATATATCCCTTTATTTTAGAATAATTGAAATTTGGTAAGGAGCTAGTTTGAGACTTAATAAAGGACATGCGTTACTTTTGAAAACAACGCATTCCCACGGGAAAAAATACTTTCCGGGGAATCTGATCGCTTTCACTCCTAAATTACAAAAGATTTGAATTATATTTGGATAAAATTGGTATTATGGGAAAACAGCGCATTCCAAAAAAACTACCTTTTGCGGACGAAGTCGCGGGTAAAAGCTGGTACGAGTATACTTAAAAGTCAAACCATTATCAGAGGTCAAGCGCTTTAGGTACTGACACCAAAACCAATCAGACAAATATTAATTAATGACTCATCACATCATCAACAATCACAAACACGTCAACGCAACGTCATACTCAAACACATACAAACATACACGTATACATCCAAAAAAGCATAGTTGACGCCCGCGCTTGTTATATCTATCTTCACCATTGTTTGAGTTATGTCACGGTACGGAACTTGAATGACAAGGATAAATAAAGTGTGCAGATAATCCAAAAATGTGGGTCGGCATAAAACATTAATAATACAAGTCCTACTGGCCGATTTCGAGCACGGCGGCCAATCTCAACCGAGATTAGTCAACTACGCAGGAGATATTAAAGTGCACAAGTGTGAGCGCAATGCAGGTGCACTCACTGTTCCATCACTCTCCAAGTTCGGTTTGACGGCAATCCGACATGGGTTGGCAAAAAACATTACCCGGGTAGCAAAGTTTCACTAGCACAGACACCTAGTAACTAGATGAAAGAGTTTGAAATCATTTAATCAATAAAATGCATCTCTAGATATTATTTGTGTAACATAAATGACATTTCAAGCATGATTAGATTAGTAATTACCTGTATAACGCACTTCATTTGGTATAATAAACTATATTGCACGTGTAAAATATTCCACTAAGTTAGAATAATGTGGCATCACAATTTATAAGTTTTACGTCAAGACCTTTTAGATCTTAGCCGATCAATACGCATCAACTAGGTATACAAAACGTAGATATACAAATGCAAAACATTTCCACACGATTAGCATACTTATTTATTATTCAGTGTGCCTTCTGCTCCCTAATTAAAGTTTAATCTTTGAACATTAAGCATTCGGGGAGCGTCGCGAGCGCACATCCTGTAACGCATGCGCAGCCCACTATACCATGAACCGTGTCTTCATACAAGTCCCTGGACACTAGAGGTCTCAGTAAAATGGAGTTCATATGGGCATACAATAAATATCAAACATAGCTTGACCCGTATTTCTGAACTAATTTCAAAGTATTAGAGTTCTTCATTATCTGGTGGTTATTGAGAAGGAAACTGTCGTTTGAGGGGGAAGGATAAATCGTATCACTGTGTATTTCATTAGTTGGTGTTACGGTTGAGATTTGATTGTGTGATTGTTTGAGGAGTGATTCTGCCAAAGTTATTATAATTGACAGCCAACATATGAGTAGGTCAGATGTTCTGTGTTATAGGCGACAGTTTTTGATGCAAATAATGATTGCGGTTGACATGATAGATTTTTTAGAAAAATTAGTTTTGTTCTTGGTAGTGGCGTGAGCCCAATTTATTAAATACATGTGCTGTATTCCTATCTTGCTTTTCTTGTTCTTATTTCAAGAATTCAGAATAAATTTGGGATAATAAAGCCCTTACAGTATTACAGTATGACTGAATGGTCACCCTGACTATAAAATTGTAAAATAATAACAATTAATATTCGTTAATGTCACTTGAAAGTTCGTAATTGACATCCAAAAAATTTTATGACACCTGCATATAATACCGAACGGTTATAACATTTTCAGGCCTTTTCAATCAATGGCGAATTGCTTTAAATATTTTTTTGATATAGTTGATGGATTCAGGCATTACTATGAGAATTATTTTGCTTTAAATATTCTACTAAAGAACGCCAGCGCATGAACCTAAATCCAACTGTAACCACTTGAAAAAACTAGAGCTGGAAGTCGCAGGACTTACAATACAACTCACAACGTTTCCATGTGCATCTACTGTGTCAAGTTGTCAGTTGTATTATAAGTCAGCTATAAATATGTTTTACTGTATTTCGTAATGCCAAAACACCATTAGAAAACTCTCCTAAAAGCCGCGAAATAACAATAAAACACAAAAACCGCAAATAGTTTTTATTGTTACTTGCCAAACTCCAATTTGCCTATGAATAATTTTATAACAGAAAAGTTATGATTCTCATTATACAATGTGAATATTCTCTACCCATCTACTTTTGCTGAATTACGTCAAAATACTTTTACAGTGCACTTGAGATTCATTTAATTACTCATCAACACTGAATTACACTTACAATTAAACACGCAAATATGCACATAAACGATGTTGTCACACGAATGCTGTCATCCAGCGAAGCAACTTTCAACGTTGTCAGTGCTAAGTGAATATTTTTGATTTACGGGCACATTTTGGTATCATAGTTTAAGTGGTTACAGAAGCCCCAATCCAAAACTGCAACGTACATTTTTTATTTAGGAACATTGAAACATTCAAACATTTGCTTTTATAGGTTGATGTTTGATGAAAAGTTTGAGTTCTAATGCTCACTACAAATGAGAATTAATTTCTTTTATAAAAATGAATAGCTGTTCGTTAGTCTTGTTAAAAATCGATAACGGCTGAACCGATTTGACTAACATGAGTCTTGAAAGGACAATCTTGTGGAAATCCAAGGAGAAAAAATAAAATAATAAAAGAAAATGTAACGGACAGGACAACGTCTGCGGGTCCGCTAGTACCAAATGAGGATGAAGTAGAAAGTGAAATATCAGGCCCCACGGCTGAGCAACAATAAGGTGGTACCAATAAAGATCTCTTCCAAGTCGTATCTTCATTTCTGAAGGTCGTGTCCCATTTGCGAGCCCTTCATCTCTTTGACAATCTTTCGCCATCTCTCCCGGTGTTCGGCTTCTCGAAAGGGAGTTGTCACCGATAGCCCAGTGAAGATCACCAGCGGTTTGATGATCTTCCGCTGGGTTTTCAGCCGTCCACTTTGCTCACGAAAATGAATATACTCGTATATATACTACAACAACAACAACAACATCACATACGTGACTACGTGGAAAGTATTTTAAGCACTTGTGTTACAGATATCAGAATCAACAGTGGTATCGAAAAGACAACACTTAAAAAAATCCATTCGGCTCCGGTCATCGGGGAGGAATCGAATCCCCGAACTTTGGAAGTCCGGTCCAATGCTCTGACCACTGAGCTACCGAGAACCTTAATGGACGCGTTGAATTTTGTAAGTGCTTTTTAACGCTTTGAGCCAGCGTATGTCCCGATGACAGGAGCCGAAAAGAATTTTTTAAGTGTTGTCTTTTCGAAATTAAAAAATAGCGTTGTAAACGCGAAAAATACTTAACAAATAAAACAACAGTGGTATTACAAGTAAACTTAAATAAATACATACAACACCCATACCAGTACAAACAGACATGTTCATGCACACAAATGTTTGTACATTGCTGGAATCAAACCCGCGACCTCTTGGTTAGTAGTCAACTTCTTGATCATTACACCAAAGTGGTCGTCGTAAAAAAATATACTGAAGAAATATTTGACTAGGCAGAGAATACTTTTTTTTTCCCCCTGTGGGATCTCCACCTTGTCGTGGTGGGGGGGCTCAGTAACCGTGGCTTCGCCACCCACGGTGAAGCTAAGCGGGATCCCGGGAGGGGACGCTCCACGTGGGCTTGCTGCAGGCCTGCGCAGGATGCGTCCAAGGGTGCGGGTGTGGGGGACGGTTTTGGCTGTCCCTCGCAGTTGGGTGCGGTCGCGGGAGGAGAGACGTCTCGGTGTGTCGTTGCCGTGCGGCCTATCTCCCGCGACCAAACGGGGGCGCACCGTTAGATGGCGCTGCGGTGGGGCCGCAGAGGAAGAGGAGATGCGGTGTGTCGTTGCCGTCCTTCCTATCCTCTGCGGCCGGGAGGTGGCGGAGCCCAACACCTTGCTCCGCCGTCAATCCAATCCGCCGGGGTGCCGTGGTGAATGCTCACGCGACCCCATGGCACCCCCCACAATGGCGGAGTGGTGGAATGCGCTGTGGTTTTAGTGGGTATTACGGCCTTGCACACCAGCCGTTGAGTCCCACATACCCCCCTGCAGATGTGTAAAAGCGTGCGTAAAAGCATTTACACAGCGAAAAAAAAAAAGGCAGAGAATACTTTACTTTTTCTTGAACGGTTTAACCCTTCTGCGTGGTTTTGTGTTGTTCACGGTTAAATATTCATTGTTATGTTTCGTTTTAATTGCATTAAGCATTAATTACAGTGTAATTTTACGTAAAAACACTTGTAGACGCCAAATAAACAGCTGTACGTGTTGTCATAATATCAGACAAGGCTGTACGTTTCAAAATGGTGCTAGCACCAATTTTGGCGATGGAAATGTAATAAATTGGTATATTCTCTTATATATAAAAATGAATTGCTGTTCGTTAGTCTCGCTAAAACTCGAGAATGGCTGAACCGATTTGAATAATTTTAGTCTTGAAATATTCGTGGAAGTCCAGGGAAGGTTTAAAAGATCTAAAATAAAAAAAAAGCAACGGGCAGGACAACGTCTGTCGGGTCAACTAGAATAATGATAAATGTGAATAGGTTACTAGTACATACAGTGACTACTCGTATAATTTAAATAATTTATCAGTAATATCTACCCAAATAGGTATAACTTTCGGTTGTCAGAGCTCAGACATCTCATCTTAATTCGTAAACGGTTATTCAATCAAATCTAAGTACTTACTTTAAAAAAATTAGCTTCAATCAGCATTTCCTGGTCATCCTGGTGGCATTTCAATGACACTTGTGACCCTTTTGCGATGTTGTTTTCCGCTCAACAGCAACGCTGCTGACCATTTTAATAAATTGTTCTATATTTGTATAAAAAAAAAACGTTTCCGTTGGGCGTTATACGTCATAATACGGACCCTGTTTCTAAATCTTGCTTGGGCAGCTCAGAGTAGATTCTCTGCTTTGTACCGTTATAATACTTGTTATTTTATCTGTTTGCTGGTGCTCTGTTGCTGGAGCGTGGAGCCGAAGTGGATTTCATCCCGACACCCGCTGCTTGCCCTGGACCATCACCTTTTCAGCCTTCACCTTCTGTGGGACGTACAGCCTGAAGGCAGCTCAGAGGCGATTCTCTGCTGTGTACCGACATTTTAATTTAAATTTTATCTTTTTGCTGGTGCTAGAGCAAGGAACCCAGGTTATATCACCACGACCCCCACTACCTGCCCTGGATCACAGGGCCCTGTGACCCTGTAAGACGTGTGACCCTGGTAAGAAGTTCTGTGCAAATAAATGAGAATGGGCTGGAAATCAGGGTAAGCTTAACGTCACGAGACGAACCGACAAGGGTAGTGTTTTACTCCAGTGTCCTTTTTAGAATAATGTGAGGCATGATGACGAATGAGAACAAAATCTGCAGTTGTAAAGTTCACGTAAAGTTAGTGGCTTTGAGTTACGGAGGCTAGAAAATTATGTTCACAGGACATTTTCTCAGGCGAATTCATAGGAATCCACTTAGATTTACACACTTGTGTGTAGTCACTAGTCAAGCTACTAAGCTTCACCATATACAAATATCTATTCTACTAATATTACCAACGAAAGTTTGCATGTATCACTATACATGCAAACTTGGATGTTTGTTAATATTTAACGCCAAAACTACTTAACCGAATTGTCTGAAAGTTGGAATATAGATATTTCTTTTTGACCGGTACTTCAATGCTTCTTCAATGCATAAATTAAAATATAATTTCGTGTTTCGAATATTGTAGAGGTATATAAGCAAATTAATCATCAATTATATTCTGTGTAGTGTGCCTAATCAATAAAATAAAAAGATAACCTGGAATAGCACATAGGGTACTTTTTATCCCGTGAAACTTCACGTAGAAAACGAAAAGACTGCAGGGCACAGCTGGTTAGATATACAATTCCGAAATGCATTCGTATTTATTGATCTGTATAAATCAAAACGTTCCCACACGGCTCGGTTTGGCGGCGAGACATGCGCACGCGGCTCTTAATAATGCCCATGTATGATTATAAGACGCGGCGTACACTGCGCAGGACTCGAAAAGACGTTCTGTCTTTGAAGTACTTGACTCGAAAAGAAAAAGACTTAAGCAGAAAAAGCGTTCAAATTCGAACGATACATACATATAAATGTTAAATAACGCTAAGAGGGAAGTTTATCTTAAATAGAGAAGAATTGCACTTTGGTGTAATGGTCAAAAAGTTGACTATTAACCAAGAGGTCGCGGGTTCGATGCCCGCACTGTACAAACATTTGTGTGCATGAACATGTCTGTTTTTACTGGTCTGGGTGTTATATGTCTTCATTTAAGTTTGTTTGTAATATCACTGTTGATTCTGATATCTGTAACACAAGTGCTTTAGCTACTTACCACGGAGTCAGATCAATGTATGTGATGTTGTTGTATATTTATTTATTTATTTTTCTTTCTTTTCTTTTTTCGGTCTTTTAACTGTCCATTAAAATACTGAGGTCACTTAAGTTATAGAACAATCCTAGCTTCGGTAAACTTTATAGCATTCCGTATTGTAT